>JAQFVV010000351.1:341769-437618 GCA_028023455.1 Epiperipatus broadwayi | reverse complement strand
ATATATATATAATTCCCAAGATGAACATTTATGCTCAATTAGCACTCACCAGTTGGCCCAGATTACACTCTCTTACATATATCTTTATCATTGTTCAGTATATATAGATAGCAAATTATTATAGTTTAATTGATAACTGTCAAACATACCACCCTCACAACTTTGACACAAAACACTTAATAGAAATATTTTAATAATTTTATTAGCTATTCATTAGAGTAGTGATTATCTACTTAATGAATAACATATCTGTAATTTAATTTCTATTACATCACTCTCACACAAGATAGGAGTTTATGATTATTCTCCTCCCCAAGGTGTTAAATGTGAATAAAACCATTCTCTACCTTGCATAAGAGTGATGTAGTGAAAATTATATTACATAAATATTACCTTAATTATCATCTGCCTAGTTCTTTAGTAGTTTAATAATAATATAATTCTAAGCCACTGACTGTATTACAGATATATAAATGAAATTTTAAACCTGTTTTCTCAGAATTAAATAAAAATATAAAATTAAAATTGATATTTAAATAAAATATATAATCAGTTATAAATATAAATAATCAGATGAATTTATCAAACATTTGAGTACCAGAAGTGTTAGATTGAAAATGCAGTTCATAGGTTTTGAAATCCAAAGATCATCATTCCATCACTGTATTTAATCACATAGTGACAATCAGCTAGTAAAACAATAAATATTATAAAATATTTTTAAAAAATAAAGATTGTATCTGTTTTTTTTATACAATGGCATGAGAATTATTTTTGTAATTAAATGAATGTATCAAAAGAAAACAATTGAAAAACAGTATAACCAATAAGTTTCAGTAATGTGTGATGAAGTAGAAGTTTGAAATATATTTAAATACATTTTATATGAAGATAAGTTTAAATATTTCAAAAAATAATGTGTTTATGAAGTTAAACAGTAACATGCTTTATGAATTTCTTTAAAAAGTGCCTGTTTCTAAAGTATCTGTGTTGTAAGAGGTTGGACTGACTTATGGATGATGGATTTTGTGATAGAACTAAACTAAAGATGAAAGATGCACTTATAAAAACAAAAAAAAAATTTTGCAAATATATATTATAATGCAATTACTGTACATCCCTCCACAAGTAATATTTACTAAGGCTGTAAACTTCAAGAATATGTGCATGAAAATGTGAAGCATAAGCTTATGGTTAAGACCTGTAGAGAACCCCTACCATCACATTTTCACATGCATATTCTTGAGGTTTACAGCCTTAGTAAATATTACTTACGTAATCAATGTGCATTTAAATAAATGTATAATCCCTCCACAAGGTATTAAATACAGATAGAAGCAAGCTTTTACCTTGTGGGAGAGTAGTATAGGAAAAGTTATCAAAACTTTTAGCATGGTTAAGGAAAAAGCAGTTTATACCTCTATAACATTGTAGATATATTATTCATTAAATGAGACTTAAAGGATATATTTGGGCTAAGGATAATGTCTAACCTAATAAGTGATTAATCAAAGTTATTAACATATTTCCATAAAGTGGTTTGCATCAATTTGAAATCTGTCAATTAAACTGTTGTAATTGTCTATTTATATATCCTGAACAAATGATGATGATATGTGTAAGATATTGCGATCTGGGTCAACTGTCAAGTACTGGTTTAGCACAAAATGAGCATCTTTGAGATATATCTAAATACATATTATACAAATTTAAGTTTAAGAATCTCTAAAAGTAATGTGTAAAGAAAGTTAAATTGTAGCATGTACTATCTACATTAGTTCATAGATAATTATTTTCTTTATACAACTTCAGAGACTAATTATTAATATATATTTTTAATATTTATAAATTGTTACATATCTTAATACAGTAATATATTTAAATTGTATATTAAAGATTAAATATATTTACTATTTGTTTAAATGCATCTCAATTTCCTGAATTCATATTTTAACAGTCTTTTTATTTATACATACATTTTTTAAACAATGTGAACCCTCACATCATTTCTTTTAAACTATAATTATAAACAATATTTTATATAATGAAAATAAATTCAGGTCTTATGTTAAGTCATGACAAAGCATATCAAAAAGAATATTAATGAATATAGAAATGGTAGCATTAATATGGATTTGGTATTATGACTTCAAATTTTTAATACTGCAGCAATAACAAAAATATTTTTTCTTGAATATACAATCATTCCAATTTATTAAATATGTGACTAGTATTTTGTAAGTTATGAGTTAGACCAAGATAATCAGTGATGAATTATGCATTTCCATTTTAACTATCAGATTAATTTTATTAATAATTAGTAATAATGACAGGTGTTATAAACAGAATAATTTGTTTCGCCTATCATAGTGGTAATAGTTGCTTTTAAACATCACATGATCACCATTGCCTGTTTTGATAATTGCTTTTATGATTTAATAAGACTGAAGTCAAATGAACCTTTTAATTATTTTTATATTCTACCACTCACTATTTTTTGGCTATTAATTAGAAGGCAAATGTTTAGGTTAAATGTAGTTTGATTGGATAATTTTCACTATATTGATTTAAGACAAAAAAACCGATTGCAATATGATGCAGCTTTCAGTTTGGATAAAGGAGCTATCTAACTTTTATCAATACTAAGTCTATGGTCTATTTTTACATATTAATTTAGTCAAATTGTTATTGTTATGGGAGTTGGTAGTTCTTTGAAAGTTAATTAGGATATCATAAATGATTTTAGTTTAGTTATTATTCATCATCATAAACTGTCATTACTGAATAAGCTATGAAAAACAGGAAGGAAGTTAAATCATCATTTGAATATTTACAAAAGAAGTTTGTGCATATAACAAACAATGAAGCAACATAAGGAGAACATCCTGAGAAATTCTCCTGGTAGTGTTGAAACCATGCAATAATTTTTTAATTTAATTTTTTATTTGGAAATGACTTGGATTTAAAGAGCATATTCTGATAGCATCTCTTTTAATGTATGTGTAAAGTATAATCCATTCATTTGTTGAAAGCAGATTTAAACTATCAGAATAGCAGTTTATAATGCATAATTTGTTTTGCATATTGCTATACTTTTTACATTATGAACCTAATGTTTGTGAATTTTGCTTATAAGGTGATATATATATATATATATATATATATATATATATATATATATATATATATATATATGAGGAGAATCATTATTTTTAAGTGTGCTCAAACTTATCTTTTCAACAACTTTTTAAGCTCTATGTATGAAGTTGTTTTTTGTTTTTTTTACTCATGACATTTTGTACAATAAAATATTTTGTGAAACCAACCTAATCTTAAACAATCATTATTTTTATGACTGAGATTCAGATTCTGGTTATTGTTTTCATGCAGAGCCTTAGCTGCAAAAGTGGGTGTGAATCTCTATTAGCATATATTTATTATTATTTCAAAACTGAATCCTTAATAACTCCATTAAACTTCTTAAATGTTTATTTTTTCCAATTTTTTAATTGAGATTTTTGCACATTTTTCTGAAAAGCCATAATCTCTGATTTAAAAAATCACTGCTTTAGGGAAATCATTTCTATAGAAATTAAGAAGAGTTGCATCTTTTATCACAAAAATATGATTGATAATTAATTTTTAAAAATGCAGTTTATTTGTGTTTAGATATTAAGTACTGATTCAAAAATTGTAATACAATATGTATAATTTCTTGAGGTGATAAAAATGAACTATTAAGCTATCAACAATCTCAACTCCTTGACTACAGATTGAGATGATTACTAGTTTAAGGATTGATTGTTATCCTTTACATTTATAAACCTATTAAAGTCGTAATTGATTTTATTGTCTAAATTTCTTGAGATGGATAAGAGTTTTGAGTTAGAAGTTATGACTTTATATATCAATATTTATACTAATTGCACTCTCTAAAGTAAATTGTGTTTAAGATAATGTAGAATATATTGATCAACTGCAAAGTACACGTTGCTTTCACTGTTGCTATGGCAGATATCACAGGGACAAATGAAGATATATCCTTATGGTAACATATGTACGTACGTGTATGTGCATTTACATCAACAGAATTAAGCATTATTTTGTTAAAGATGAGATTAGCATTAATAACCAAGTGATCAATCATAGAATGTGATTAATTTTTGAATACTTAAAAAAAAGTTTCATTAAACATATTATAAATAGTACAATCTGAACTGAAAGTGACAAACAAAAAATTGATTACAAATCTCATTAAATTTTAATTCTCTATAAAAAAAAATAATTAAAAACTCATTACTCAATCTTTAATTTTTATAATGAAAATAGAAAAAGAGGAAAAATTTAGAGCCAGTAGAATCATCATTGTTGTTATCAGAAATTAATTTGAAGTAGCACAAATGACATTCTGTCTGCCATCGGATAAAAAAAATTCATTCATGTAAATGTGAATATTTTTAAGGTAATTCGAGTTAAATAGATGTAAAACAGTTAAAATTTACTTTATATACCCGTTTGTTGCAAATTATTAACAAATATTTGTGCTTATGTTTAAAATTAAGCCAATAATTCCGATAGAGTTAACTTATAAAATTTTCTTACCAGGTGAACGTTTTACCCAGAATTAAACCCATTAAATTTAGAGGTGAATAAAAAGATTTTGCAAAATATTTATTGAATTCAACATTTGTATTACTTGTTTTCTTTTTTCTTGTCATTGTTTTTATTTATTGTTGTTTTAAATGTTCTTTTTCATGCATTGATTCTTGGTTTCCCGCCATTTATATTATTTGTATTTAAAAACAAAACCTTTATTTGTTAAAATATAAATTACAATCATTTCGCAATTATTTTCTTCAATATTAAATAATTTATTTAATTAAGATTTTATTGTATGCAAAGATTCTAAAAAAAAATTAGTTAAACAAAGACCAATTGTTTATTTTATTCATTTTCATATCACCTGCAAATTCTGGCAGGAATAATATTGTTCCCTTGCGAATTTTTTGAATAATCTTAGCCTAATTTTCCATAGGGAATTTTGGACCATAGTTTGAATCTTATTACATAATACGTTCTATTCTGAAGCTTTGTCTGATTTTCTCTGATAAGATTGAAGAAAAATATTTTAAATGTAAGATGTAAACAATAATGTTTATAGATTTTTCTGAGAGCAGTTTATTCTAGAATTAAAATCTATCAGGTTTTATAACTGTTTATCTTTCATAACAAATTATTTATGTTCTTGGACTGATAAAATGTTTTTAAAACAATCATATCCATTTTGGCTTTCAATGTTTCATGAAATTGCGTTTAGGTTTTCTAATTGTAATTTTTAGATACATGATAAGCTTTAAGTATAATCACAGTTTGTTTGTTTTTGCAGGTTTTTTTCTGTCCCCTTCACAACTACAAGTCATTGCAAAATATATATATATAGTTAACAAATTAGTGCGACTGACTGTCTTGCGTTGTTAGCCGAGAGATATCGCAGTCGCCATGCAAGCAAGTAGTTGGTTGCAGACGGTTGTGGGTTCACGTCCCGGCCGATGCTATGACATATGAAAAAAAAAAAAAATTAGTGCGACTGATTTTTTTTTTTCAAAGCATCGACATAAATTCACAAAAAACAATATTTATTGTTTCCAGTTCTCACAAAGTAAAGTCTTTTCTCAAATAATTATCTAATTTAATAAATATATTTAATATTTATGTTTAAAAAATTTTGTAATTTATCTTATTATAAAAAAGAAAAAGGATTAATCTCAGGGCACATCTGTCTTAAATTTTTTTTTAGATGAACAGCCCTTCAAAATAATTATCTAATATTGGCTCCATTTTTAACAAGAGTATTATACAAAGATAAAAAATTGCTCAAATTCTTATCATCCAGTAGTTAGTTGTAAATCTGGTGAGTAATATTTTTTTCTACATTGCTCCTCTATAAAAAATTTGGAGAAGTCTTTGTCCATAGAGGAGTATTTCAGGTTTGCTTTTTTTAAAAAATCTTTTATCTTACTATCTTATCATAAATGATAGTTGGAATCAATATTTTTTATACAAATATTATTTAAGAATGTGTTTTGTTTTTTATTTATTATTATTATTTTTAAATTAAAGTTTCTTAATTTGAATTCCTGGTACTTGGGTATTAGTCATGCAACGTAGGAGAAATGGTATGCCTTTTCACATCTGCAATAATTAAAAATTATATATTAACATACATTATTGCAAATATTTCATTATAATATAATTCTCCATGTATAACAGCACTTTCACTGGCAAAACCATCTTCCCCCATCCCTGCAAACTATGGTGCTTTGTGCCAGCATTATTTATTAACAATCATATTTTATAAGTTATAATCTTTTGGGATATAGTATAATTTGTATTTTAGAAGCCTGTAAATTACCTTTTGATTGTTGAAAGATTGATTTAATTTGTGATAATGTATGTTAATTTATAATTTTAAATTATTGTGGATGTGGAAAGGTGTACCATCTTCTCTACATTGCAGACTTATATCTAAGTACTTGAATTCCTAATCATCAATCCATTTCCCTCCATTTTTGGATTGACAAAATCCTCTAAAAAATTAAGATCTTTATTTATTCTTTCATCTTGAATAACTATTTTTTCATCATCTTAATGATTATTAATAATATAATGCTAAAATTTTAAAATGACAAATATAGGATTCCTGGTCTACATGATGAAGTAAATATTTTTTTATTAAAACTTTAACATTTATATTTTGAGAAAATATTTATGAATAAAGTTTAGACTTATAATTAATCTTAGTTTCAAACAAAAAGATTGTTGTTTTAAAAAAAAATCAATAACTTTATTTAATTTTTGAAATAATAAAATTGGCATTTTAGATAAATATATTACTTGGTAAAGACATTATAATGTATAGTTTTTAATTTTTAATTATTTTTTTTTTATAAAAACTGACTGCCAAATGAAAAATACAACTTCTATGATATTTTTTTTTTCTATTTAAAATTGTAATAAATATGAAAAATAAGTTTAAACATAAAGATTTTGAAATAAAACCTTTAGAATGTATAAATTCATATCATGAAAGAATAATAAAGGAAGGAATTTACATTAGTGAAATTAAACCTGAATAGAATGTTAATAGAAAAGTAAAAAAAGAAAATAATCGATTTGTTAAGTAAATGTTTTTAGGGTATTTTTGGATAGGTATATAAATGTAAAAAAAAAAAAAAAGATAAAGATTTGAGATTGTTTGTAATAGAAAAGGTGTTGAGGTAAAGATAATTTTTTAGTATTTTTTATTGTTTTTGGATTTGTTTGGAATATGTGATATTTTATATTTATTATTATATATTTGTATTTTGATTTTTTAGTGTTCTTTGAAAAAGTCTATATTATAAAATATTTGAAATGTTGGTGTGTTATTTTATTTTTATAATAGTCATATAAAAGACAAATTTTAAAAAAGAAGTTTGGTGTATACATTTATATATATAGAAATTCATGAACTATTTTTGAAAAAAAAGTGTGTAGATGATATTTTAAAATTTATTGATAAAAAATATTAGTTTGAAAAAAAGAAGCCTTTATCTGACAAATAGCTTGGTTAGAAATAAATGAGATGATTATATTTAATGGCTCTACTGTTTAATAGAACTTAGTGGAAAGGTTTTTTTTTCCTAAAAAATATATATACTTTCTATAATGTTTACCTGATAAGTGCATAAAGTTCATTCAAATTCATTAATATTCAAAAGATTTTATAAAATCTTTTATTTTATAAAAATAGAAAGAACTATTTACAATCAAATAAGTTATCTGTTATTAAGTCAAGAGAAAAAATTATTTAAAAAAAAACTGATTTGCCATTTAATTTTATAATAAACTTTTTTTTAATATTTTGATTTCTAATGAAACCAGCCAACATGCCATTGCTGTAAAATAGAAAATAAATTACTTTAATGAAAATCAATACCCTGATTTTGAAAATTATGTCACTTTTATTATTTCATATTTTTAATATCCAGTTATGGTGCAATTCTGGTTTTAATTGCTTTTATTGAAATTAGAAAATCAGTTTTTTTTATTGGTGTGTTGTTTATAAACTTTTGATCTTTTTAAGTTAGAATGAAATTTTCAAATTGAGGTTTATAGATTTAAATTCAATAGAATTGTTTGAAATTTGATATATAATTAATAAATACCAGGCTAATCCATATCGGTTATTAGTCTTTTTGTTGGTCACTTAGATTTTAGAATGGAACAGAGGGCAGGAAAATATTGAATATTTTTTAATTTCAAATTTAAAAATTCTTCTTAGAAATCTAATTTCTTTTACATAAGGCTCATGAGAGGGCTGTATAGAGATTTTTTTTCTTTCAATTTAATAATATTTTAATAACATTTATAATGAAGATTTAATGGAGTTAAATTTAATATAATTTGATAAAATTTTGTGCATATATTTTTTAAATTTCTAAGAAAGTGATAAGACACAATATTTTAAATAGGTGACTTCATTTCTTAGATATGAAAGAGTGGAGAAAAAGCTTCAATGTTTTAAGTAATGTTTATGATTTTCTTGATTACAATTGTAAGCTTCATTCCAATAATAAAGTTTATTTATAATATAGTTTTGTTAAGCTTTTTGTTTTAAAAAAATTTTTTTTTCAAATAAAAGGGAAAATGTCAAATAATTTTAACAGAAAAATTATTTACTAATTTCTTATACAAATGTAATTATTGTACATATACTAAATATGATATATACATAAAGATTATACATATTAACCTATTACAGAAATATCTAATGATATATGCACTATATATGTGAAATTCATTTAAAGTAGAATTGTACATATTAGAAACACTTACAATATAGTTTTGGTAAGCATTTTTTTATTAAAAAAATAAAAATTTCCACTAAAAAGCAAAAATATGAAACACTTTTCATATAAAAGAATATTTCATATTTTAATCACTTATGTTCACATATAAGAGGTATATATTTTAATTTATATATCAGTACTCATTTACCATGCACTTTCTGCCCATTTGGTTTCTAAGAAAACCCCTGCTGACACAACCAAATATTAAATAAAGTCACATAACACTGGTAATCATTGTATGTGTTTGAATTATTTTGACTATTAGTTAAAAAATCACAATTTCCATCAAAAAGTAAAGAATAAACACAACTTTTGTAGAAATATGCTCAATCAAAAAAAAATCAAACTCATCTAAAATTCAAAATATCAAGCAGTTTAAGAATTAGAATATGACCAAAAAAAAATTCAATAATGTCACTGACCAGAAGTTTAAATTATTATGTCAACCAAGTATGAAAAAATGACTTCAAAATATTAGCATAATTACATGATCAAAACAAAAAATAACAAAATTCAAAATTATAGAAATGACTTTTAACAAATAATAAAATATATCAATGAAAAAATAAATTAATCGGTGAAAAATATTAGTAGACTAACTTACAAAAAAGGAATAAAATGTACTTACTGCTGAAAAATAGAATTTGATCAAAAATATTTTATCAAACAATATTTATTGTATGGCAATCATCAATAAATAAATATACTATATGTAATTTATACATATTAAAACATTATGGATATTTTATTAAACATAAAAAAATACTTTTGCACAAGGGATGAATTTAAAATAGTTTAGGAAATATTTGACCAAAAAACCCCAACAAATTATCATTATTGTGTTCATTAATAAATAGATATGTTATCTATAATTTTCACATGTTAAAACCATATGGATATTTTGTTAATGGTAAAAGAAATGAACTTTTGCATAAGGGAAGGAAAATTTCAAAAACAATACTTTAGGAAATATTTAACTAAAAAAAAAAAAAAATTACTAATATTTATTTTGAATAATATATTTTTATCATTTTATTTTTTATTTGTGATTTATGTTTCAATAATAGATAACGATAATTGGGGGGGGGGGGGTAAATATTTCCTAAAGTATTGTCTTTGAAATTTTTTTCCCTGGTTGAAAAGTTCTTCATAATTTTTTACACTTAACAAAGTATCCATAATGTTTTAATATGTAACATATCTATTTATTAATGGACCTGATAATAGTAATTTATTGTTTCTTTAAGTCAAATATTTCCTAAACTGCTTGAAATTTTCCATCCTTTGTGCAAAAGTTCTTTATTATTTCTTTTTTATGTTCAACAAAAAATTCATAATATTTAATATGTGTGAATTACAGATAACATATCTATTTATTGATAATCACCATACAATAAATATTGTTTGACAAAGTATTTTTGATCATAATCTGTTTTACAGCCATGGGTATACATACATTTTATTCTTTCATAGGTTAGTCTATTAATTTTGTTCTCTGGTCAATTTATTTTTTAATTGATATATTTTCTATTTATTGCTATTTGCTGAAATTTATTTCTGAAATTTTGAATTTTGCATTTTTTGTTGTATTAATCATGTAATTATGCTAATATTTTGTGGTCATTTTTTCATATTGATTGCCATAATAATTTAATCTTTTGACCACATGATTATGATGGTTTGATTTTTTTTCCATTGGTATATTAACTATTTGCCCAAATTTTTTTTGATATTTTGATTTTACCATTTTTTTTGTTTTTATCATAACATTATATTAATATTTTATGGCCATTTTTTGTATTTGATTGCCATAATAATTGACATTTTTGTCACTTGATTTTTTATGGTCATATTCTAATTTCTAATATGCTTGATATTTTGATTTTTAGATGATTTTTTTTTATTGAACATAGTTCTACAAAATATGTGTGTACTTTTTAATTTTTGATGAAAATTACGATTTTTAACTGATGGTCAAAATAATTGGAACACTTACAATGCCTACCAATTTATGTGTGCTTGGTTATGTGAGCGACGAGTTTGGAGCTCCTCTTAGAAATCAAAATAGTGGACAGTGCATTCTAAATTAGTGCCAATATATATCAACTATAATCATCCAGTCATCTTAAAGTATAAGATAGTTTTACATTTTTATTTACTGTACCTATACAAAAAAGTTAAAAATAATAGAAATATTTTTTTATATATTAAATGCTTTTATTTACCATGCACTAAAAAAAACGACATACAATTGTTTCTTCAATCACATATGGGATTTTAGATTTAACTGTGAAATAAAATCACAGGTGGTGCAGAAATTAATTAAGTCCATCCCTATTTTTTATAACAAGAGATTGACTTAATTAATTTATGAATCTCTCATTCTAGCTTTTATTTCAACTTTAGTGTAAAACCCCCAACCCTAATTGTGGTTGAAGAAACAAGTATTTTTTCTGATTTACAACACAGTAAATATAAGCATTTAATATATAAAAAATGTTATCTATTAATGCTAAAAGGTGTTCCCACTTATCTCTCTTAAATACAATTATATAGTTTTAGTTGTGATTGTCTGTGTGAATTTGATTATGTAGCACATATTGCACTTATACTAATTGTTATATTGTAGTTGAGTTTTGCCAAGTACCTTCATAACAAACTCTTCAATATACACAATAAAAAGAGCACATTCTAATTCGGATGTAGATAAGCCAGAGGCTTCTCTCAAACTTATATAAACATTAGTGTTTTAAACACCAGTCCTATTTATTCAGTTGAAAATGTTGGCCTATCATTCCTTTTTGAATTTTCCTATCAATTGTGCTTAAGATATGATCGAACAAGTTTGTGTTCTATGCACCTTTTCCTTTCAATTGTATCCTGTGTGCATTATTTTGAAAATAAAAACTGTATTTTAATCTTTATTCATGAATTTATTTATTATAAATATGTTGAGAATACCATGGTAGAAGTCTATAGAAAGTAGGATCTACAATCTTCAAGAACACAAATTCTGCAGGATAGAAAAAAAGATGGCCAAGAGTTTTAACATATGTTTGCCAAAGGGTTTAATGTGAATAAACTTTCATCTCATGCACCTTTTACTTCAATTGCTAAGTTGTTTTTCTTGTGTGTTATATCTCTCTTCTCTATATGCATAATTTTCTACTTGAGTGAAATTTAAAGGTGTAATTGGCAAATTTCTGAAAAAAGAAAAATTGTTTTAAATCACAAAAGTCATATTCATATCTGTAGCAACTCTTCTTAATATTTAATGCATTTAATAACCTCTTTAAACAGGATTTATGAAGCATATTCAGCCATATGTTTTGCTACAGGCATGAAAATTTTAATATTTTTTTGAATTTATTCAATTTTTGCTTTATTAAAAAGTAGTTTCTCCCTGTGTGTATATATATAAATTATAAGGGTCTTCAACTCAGAGTTTCAAACATCCCACGGCTATCCAATCTATCTCAAACAACTTGTACACAAGACCACACACATGTGAAAAAGACTAATGGTCTCCAATATATATATATATTTTATGCCTAACCAGCACTCACCATTGGTCCAGATTACCATCATCAACACATATATACAATCATTGCTTAGTTTATATTAAGATAACAGATCTTCAAACTTTAATGGACAAGCTTTAATTGTCTCCACTCTCCAACCTTTCAGCCATTCATATCATTGAAAATTCGAGGATGAAATGCTCAAAGCCCTTGATGATCCCCAATATTATTGCCATACCCATGTTGACTTTAAGTCAATCTGACCAATCACACATACGACCTTAATATGTGTATTTAATTATACAGAAAAGTGATGGGCAGAATACAGAATGAATATGTAATATTTAAATACATGTAAATTATCTATACTAAACTTAATGTAATTATAAGATACATGAATTCAGACTTCCAAACACCCCACAGGTGACTAATCCATCTTATACAACTGATACCCATGAATGACCACACATATGTAATAAAATTAACGATCTCCAATACACATATGATGTGAACACACTGATGAATGCTAGTTCAGAATACATATATTGGAGATTATTGATCCTTTTTCACATGTATGTGGTATCAGTTGTATAAGATGGATTGGATAGCTGCAGGGTGTTTGAAAGTCTGAATTTAAGTTCTATAGATAATATACATGCATTTAAATATATATATATATGTGTTAATTCTAATATTTCCATCGATGAATGATGACTTCATATTATAATTAATTTCTGGATATTCCATGTAGTAAATTAGCTAAATAACTGATGTTTCAGTACAATAACAAGTACTTTCCTCAAAGCATCCTCTTTCTCAAATCATAGGAATGCATGTGATATTTAAAATTGTTATTTTTATCTTTTTCTTTCTCCTCATATTTAAACTCTATTGGTTGGGATGTTTTAAAAATTAGTCTTCCAATAGCTTCTTCCAAATGTTGTTAATTTTTTTTAATTCACGCCTTCATTCAAACTCTTGGGTTTTTTAAAAATCTCGACAGTTTCTCTTAGCAATCTCTGGTCATATTGTTCAATTTTTACTAGAATATTTGTTTTATCAAAATAGATACCATGATTAGTTAATTTTATACGAGAATAAATAGCTGATGAATTGGATTTTTCTCTAACTGCCAGAATGTGTTTTTCCTTTTTAATATTTATTCTACAATTAATCTGTCCAATATATGAATGTGAAAAGACCCTGTATAAAATTTCATATATATCATGACACTCCAAAGAAATTTTGTCTTTAGAAGTGGAAATATTTTATTAATTTTTTGAAGATATTGTAAACTATGTGAATATTATTTTTTCTTAGAATCTTACCAATTTTATCAGTTACTTTTTTATAAAATAGAAGCTAATGCTGGAGAAATCATGCTATCAATTTTGATAAAACAAATATTCTAGCAAAAATTGAACAATATGATCAGAGATTGCTAAGAGAAACTATAGAGATTTTTAAAAGGCCCAAGAGTTTGAATGAAAGGTGTGAATTAAAGAAAATTAACAAAATTTGGAAAAAAACTATTGGAAGACAAACTAATTTTTAAAACTTCTCAGCCGATAGAATTTAAATATGAGGAGAAAGAAAAGGATAAAAAATAATGATTTAAAATCTCACAAGGATTCCTATGATTTGAGAAAGAGGATGTTCTGAGGAGGATACTTGATAATGTATTGACATGTCAGCTATTTAGCTATTTTATTACATGAAATATCATGAAAATAATTATAATATGAAGTTATATATATGCTACAAGATTTTTTTTAAAAAATATTCTTGATTATTTTCTTAATTAAATGTTATATGTATAATCCTAAAATTTTAATTTCAAGTAGGGCTAACAATTTAAATGTGTCCCCTGCCCCACTGGTTTAAAATATGCATTACTGCTTCAGTTTTGCCAGCTTAAACATAAGTAAAAGTAACATACAAGACATTTTATCATTTACCAAGCAGTTTTTTACTTGTGTTTAATGTAGAAAAAGAAATAATTGCATGTTGCATACTAATATTTATATGTAATATATCTAATTCAATCAGTATTATTAAAATTTGACAGTATGGTCAATTAACCAGATTTGATGCAGCAAAACAAAATACAGTTTTGAAATCATTACAATAAAATTTGAAAATCTTATCTATTTCAATTTTTACTTCAGACAAAAAAACCTTTATTTGCAAGATAGTATTATTAAAAATATTGCTTTCTATTAAATCTTATATTAATTAATCAAAAAATAAATTTTGTAAAAGTAGTTATCAAATATATTTTGCATACATGTTGATTTTTATTGTTATAATTCAGATGTAATATATATTATTGTATAATTTGATGGGCCATAAACAATGTTTTATATATTTGGTATTTCAAGCCATATTTCTTTTATTTACATACATACTTTTAAGCAAAATGCACTAATATTTCACTATATAGTAAGGGTATCATTGCATAGTAATAGCTCAGTGAGCTATTTATATAACTGAGCTTTGTAATTGCAAGTTCAATTTCTATTCATTTGAATGAATTGAGAATTTTTTGTATTCTATTGTTAAACAATTGTGGAAACATTCATTGTAAATTTGTCATTCTACTTTTATCATTAACTGGACAGAGAGAAAATAGGAAGTGACTTTTTAGAATCCATGTTTTTATTAAATGCAATATAATTGCATTTAAGTCAAGGATAAACTGGTTGTTTAAATGAGCAAGGGAATTTCATACAACAATCATACTTTATTTTTAAACAAAAATAATTGATATTTTGCTTGCGTATGGATATGAACTATTAATATCAGAAAATAAAAATATGTACTATTTTTTACTTTTATAGTACAAAAATTAATGAATAGTTGAAAGTGTAGTATTTCTCACAGTCAAAATCTGCCAACTGTAATACAAATGATTTTCCTTCACTTAGGTGCAAAATCTAGAGGGTAACAAATTATGGTTAATTTACATGTAAATAAATATAAAAATTATATATTTTACCATATTCTAAAAAAAAACTCAAATATAAAAAATGAGGTTTTTTTTAATTATTGATATAAAAAATATGACTTTTTACAATAATGTAAAGATATTACTCAAATATTTGAGTTTCTTTGTGTTTTAAAAAAAATTGTTTTATTTAAATCTAAAAAATCAAAAGTGTAACCTTTCCAGACATGATCAAAAAGTGAAAAATAAATATTTTTGAATGATATATTACCAGTGAGACTTAAATATATTTTGTAAAATTTTAATAAAGATATATTTTTTAAATGATTGCTTTAATATGAGATTATTTGTAAAGTATTTTTATTTGATGGGTAAACATAATAGAAATATTTTAAATGTATTATTTTTTAAAAACTAAATATCAAACTATATTAAATGTTTAGCAAGCAATGATAACCAATAATTATTATTGTTTGTTTGTAATACTTTTTGGATAGATAGAATAAATAATCTTAACTTAATTTATTCTACATAACAACATTAATTAAACAGAAACATTAACAAATACTTTGAATGTTACAAGATCATATTATATGTTATAGATCTGAACTCAAATTTAATTTTTTGTTTGCAATTTATAAAAATGTAAAATAAATGTAATAATAAATCGTAAGTAAATTTTTGCCAAATTTTTTAATAAACACAATAAAGTAATTTTGCACTTATTTTAAGACATTTTGATAGAAGTATTTATTTAAACAGATGTCAAATAATACAATGTAGCCAGGAAGGTGACACAAAAATCTATATCAAATATAAAAATTTTAAATATAGAATTTTTTTTGTTATTAAATGAAATATCAGTATTCAAAAGTGATTCAATAATCTTACTAAAATTTTTATTTATGTAAAAATTAGTTCATAAATTAGCAGTTTCTCTATATGAATATTCTAGAAAGTGAATATTTTATAATGTGTGGTCAAGATTATAATATAGTAAAATTAGGAGGCAATGAAGATGTTTGATTGATTTTTCATTAGTAAATACAATTCCCAGTTTTTTAAAAAAATCTAAATAAAGAACATTTTTAAAATGTGGCAGCTAAAATATATTTTTCATGGAAAATCCAAAATAATAAAAAAAACATCATATGCTAATAGATATAGCAATAATGGATAGATCACATGATTTAACCAAATAGCAAAATA
This sequence comes from Epiperipatus broadwayi, assembly GCA_028023455.1. NCBI lineage: Eukaryota > Metazoa > Onychophora > Udeonychophora > Euonychophora > Peripatidae > Epiperipatus > Epiperipatus broadwayi. The sequence goes on along the minus strand of JAQFVV010000351.1, from coordinate 421,050 downwards.
ATGTATGAAGTTACTAATAGCAATTAGGAATGCCATTAAAAATTATGCAAATGAATTTTGTTAGCTTAATTCATTTTGCTCTCATGAAATATTATTTTGGTACCTAATTCTGTTTTTACATGATAGACTGGTTCCCAAAAATTATGTGTAAAAAGAAATCATATATATATATATATGTTAAAACGAAGATATGTATTTTATATATATTTTTGGGATATATATATATATATATATATATATATATATATATATATATATTTATGTAAAATTAAAAGATTGGTTCCAGATCTAATAAATCAATAAAAATAGTGAAGTAAACCATATAAAACATCTTGATAGAATATTATCTGTTTTGCATGCCATAAAATTTTATTTCACAAACATTGCACATAAATAAAAATGAATTATAGGAACATAAATTTAATTTGAAAAACAAAAAATCTAAAGAATTAATGAATTTAAAAATTTGGGCAGAATATGTAATCTGAGTTATGCATAACAAGATTTTATTCGCTGTCACTTTCTGACAATAAACACACATATTTGTGCATGATTGTTATTTTACTAGAAGTTGCAATACCACTTCAGTGGATAATTTACCATCTATTAAATTTTAACAAAATTAATAAATGAAATCTTTCTTTAATATCCAACAGGGTACCCTTTTTTAAAAATCTAACCTCAAAAATTTCAAAATGCAAACAAAGCATTAACACCAATAAGATATTTCCTCTTTCAAAGAAAATGTTAAAAACATTAAAATGCAGACAAGCAAATTTCCCTACTTGCAAAAATATTGCCAAGAAAGAGATGTTTTTTTAAAAAAATATGGCAAATAAAGAGATAAAAACACATTTTTTAAATCAAATGAGATGATAATAATAGACATAAATTGTTTTTCTTGGTTTTTTGATTGATTTTACTATGTGAAAAATGCTTAAAAAAAGTTTGTGTAAAAACAGAATTAGATATGTTCATACATTTATTGCCTTGTGAATCTAGGCTAATAATTTTTTGAATTAGCACACTTTTATTTCTATCACTGAGCAAAAAAAATACAGCACTCTAGTAACTTTTTTTAAATCAGGAGAACAAATATGAATATATATTTGACATGAAAAATATGGGAATTGTTTGTTCATAATGCAACAGAAAAAAGTAAATAAAGGAAGCTAGGAACAATAGCAGCAACTAAAAAAATTATCAACAAAATATATCCACTGAGATATTTAAATTTGAATATAAATGAAGAACTCTTTCATATAATGTCATGTTAATCTATATAGATAGCAAATGAAAGACATGATTATAGTGGCCTGTACTGAAAATGGATTCAACTTAAGTTACTTTAAATATCTACAATAAAATTATATGAAAAGTTCAACTAAGATAATTTAATACATTATGTATTATATATGAGGAAAATGAAGTGTCATTGACTAAACACACACACACATATTGTTTTTCTGAAGGTTTATGATGATGGTGTTCTAGCTGTATTTTTATATTGAACTATTTCCACCATCTAATATATGTGTTGAATGTCTTTAGAAAAGTTTAATTTTTAGTTAAATATTCCAAATGCATTCAACTGTTAGTAATATCACAACAAACAGGTTAGTATATGCACCAACTGTTAGTAATATCACAGCAAACAAAGGTTAATAATATCACAGCAAACAGGTTAGTATATGCACTAACTGTTAGTAATATCACAGCAAACAGGTTAGTATATGCACTAACTGTTAGTAATATCACAGCAAACAGGTTAGTATATGCACAATGTTTCGAGAGGTAATTTTCTCTCCTTTTCTTCAGGTGTTGCTGGCCTTACCAGTGACAGTACTAGCATGGGATTTGAACCTGGGTCCTTAGATTTTTGATTATTGAAATTTAAGGTAACGCTCTAACCAAGTGAGCCATGGCAGGATGGTTCAGTTGGTTAGAGCATTACCTTAAATTTCAATAATCAAAAATCTAAGGACCCAGGTTCAAATCCCATGTTAGTACTTTCACTGGTCAGGCCAGCAACACCTGAAGAAGAGGAGAGAAAATTATCTCTCGAAACGTTGTGCATATACTAGCCTGTTTGCTGTGATATTACTAACATTTGTTTGCTATGATATTACTAACAGTTGGTGCATATACTAACCTGTTTGCTGTGATATTACTAACAGTTGAATGCATTTGGAATATTTAACTAAAAATTAAACTTTTCTAAAGACATTCAACACACATATTAGATGAAGGAAATAGTCCAATATAAAAATACAACACACACATATATGAGTGTATGTGTGTACGTATATGTTAAATTGATATTGATAAATACTGAGCAATAATAATAAAGACATGTGAGTTGTTGTGGCCTGTGCTAACTAAAAAGTGTCATTTTAGTAACGAAATATGTTTTTCATGTGTCAAAGCATCGGCCGGTAAGCGAACCCGCAAACCCGTGTAAGGTGGCTGTGCTGACCACTCGACCACCAATGCTTGACAATGAAATATGTTTTGTGAGTCATTTATCTTTTTCAGATATCATTATTTCAGATGTTAATGGCAAAATGAAAAGTTATATTTTATGTCTAAGAAACGATTTTAGAAAAAATAATAAATTGCTGTAAATAAGTGTTGAATAAAAATTTTGCAAGCTTCACATTTACAAATAGTCTTTCAAAAATTTAGAAGAACAAGAGATGAAAACATTATTTAGAAAAACAAACAGTTAAAATGATAATTAATTTTACAGTCCAAGGAATGACTTCATTAAGGCAGATCAAAGAATTAAGTAATGTAAATTAGACTTTAAAAATATATATATATTTAAACAAGCATTATAAATGTTATTGCTTACGAGTTTTTTAGAAGTTTGAATGACAGAACTGGAATCAATCCAAGAATCTTATTTTTCAAAATTTGATACTCTACCAATGCATTAAATCATATAAGGAAAAATCCATATTAATATTTACAATAATGAGATGACATAAGCACTTTGCTCTAAAGTTAGAAAATGGAAAATTCACAAATCAAATATTTCATCTACCAAGCATTTATATAAAATATGAGTAGCAATAATACTATACCTAAAATAATACAATAAGCAATAGAACAGTTCATGAATTTGATCTGCCCTGAGCTCCATATTTCATGAGAAAGGAAATTGTGATGTTCAAGCATTGTGAGAATTAAACTTCAATCCAAATATCTCTAGCTTTTAAATCTATCACTTTATTATAATCAGTCTATTATTCTACTCTTTCACTAACTATCCAGTAAGAGGGGTAGAGAATAAAAGACATCTAAATCATAGTTGAATCTGGCATATCCACTCCTTTGATGTCAAATGATCTCCAAGATAAACTAATCATTCAATTATTTATTATTTTATTTGTAAAAGAGATGGTATTGCAAATAATTATGTTACTGAAAAATGGATTCATTAATTTTCTTGTGACTGATAAGATTATTTATTTTTAGAAATATATAGAGGAATTGGAATCAAATTATTACTCAGCATTATCAAACATTCTGTTTCATCAAGATGGAAATTATGTGATATATAAATAACTTAAAATTATTAAACGTTATTGATAATAAGAACTGAGCATAGAGATAACTTTAGCCATGATGATATCTCTCACTTGATAATAGCAGAAACTGAAGATTTATTGAAGTAAATTGTCAGTTTTAGTGTTTCACAAGAGTTATTCAGTTTTAAACTATGTGAAGTAAAATTTGACACAATAACATAGACAAAATACAAAAAGCAAAATATCTAACAATAAAATAATTCTTATATGAAGATAGTACCATAAAGAAAAGATAGGAGAAATGTTCTTCAATCCACACTTCTTTTTAACATCAAAGAGGTGAATGAAAAAATGAAACAAAATAGTTGCAAAATAATATTAATTATTTTATAAATATACATACCATTAATAATAACAAAACTGAAACAAGTTTCTAAAAAGGCTTTCAACTATGTCAGTCTTGCCATCAATTTAATATACATATTTATATAGCTAATGATTCTTAAAATAAACTATATCAGGAGTGGGGAACTTTTTCCCCATGGGCCAATTCAGGTCCTCAGGAGCTTCCAATATAGCCCAGGACATTTTTTAAAAATGTAAATAAAATGGCCTCTTATAAAATTTTTACTTATATACATTTAATAGTATAAATATTGAATTAAAAGTTAAATAAAATAAAATATTTATTTTCTGAACTACTTCTTTTCCTCTTTCCAACCTTTATAATAGTTCTTGGTTTTACAACTTTTAAACATTTAACACTACTTGCCCTATAGCTGTTTTTATTTTTGTAATGTATTGAAAGCATGCTAAACATGAGTAAAAGTGTTTAGATAAAATATTTATTTATTTTTTCTGTATAAATGCCCAATTATTTATACTATTACATTCACACAGAAAAGAGATAGAAGTTTTGAAATTACATTAAGTATCTTATATCAGTAGATTTCTTAGTTATTGTTGTAAGCACATCCCTACTTAAATAAACTTAACTTGTATAAATCCAAGCATATATAAATAATTCCCAATATATATATAAAGAGCAAAAAATTAAAAAAATATGTATAAATCAACACAACCCTCAGCCATTATATATACCAAACAATGTTAATATCATTTTTGATATAGTGCATGCAGTGGTTTATTTTTATTAGTAAAAATAATATTTTTATATTCTATGTCACAGTTGAAGATGAACATACATTGGAAAAAATCCAGTACATTAAAATTGGCTAGTGCCAAAATACATTATTTGCTTAATTCTAATATATGTGAATTGTTTCTAGATTAAATAATAATTTCAAATTTATTAAGGTTTTAAAATATATGGTGCTTGTCTTATAGATAAAGATGCCATTGTATGGCACCATTTTCATGCTAAAACTATAAAATATGACCATTCCTGGGCCGTTGATTATAATAATTTTTCTGTGCTTTTTTTGTAATACGAAAATAAAAACAAAACAAAATCGTCTTTTATAAATATTATTTTTTATTAACGTATACAATTTAAATGATAATAATAAATGTAAAATAAAATCAACAAATTACAATTTGATTCGTGTTTTTCTATCGTATATTTTTTTAATTATGTTACGGCTTTTTTTTAATCAATTTTCTATCGGATATTTTTTTACTTGTGTTACGACTATTTTTTTTTGTTGTTGTTTAAGTAAAAAGAGATATTACAGATATTTTTTACTTCAAATAGAATGACAATAAAAAATAAAAGTGTTATTGTTATGGTTAGTTTTAGGGTTAGTTTTAGAGTTAGTTTTAGGGTTAGTTTTAGGGTTAGTTTTAGGGTTAATGTTCTGTTGTTTGTAATGCTAAAATAAAAAAATTCAAAATCGTAACCGTACTCGGACAAAATAAAGAAACTCAAACTTTTTTAAACAACAACAAACACATATAAATGTCTTCTTTACTTATTAAACATGTTTATAATATTTGCTTTTTAGGAAATTTACAAAAAATCGTGTATATTTGTACTTTTCTTACTGTATATTTTTTTGGTAGCACTCTTCTTTGTCTCGTGGAATGTTGCAAACAGTATGTTACTTGATGCGTTACCTAATTGCAACTCACTAAAAACATAGATATTTAACATTTTCCCAATTAAAACTTAAATACAGTACATTGTAAAAAGTCTTAGAATTATTATTTTAAAAAATTTGAACATTTCAATACTTTAAAATAAAATAAAAATCCAATGAAAACAACATTTCCATCCAATTCAAATACAAACTCTCTCATCAAGCCATAACTATTTTATAAACTGTGCGAATTCGGAAAATGTAATTGCTGCAATGTGACATACACGCTGTACTGCAATGCTACATAGCAGCCTGCATTCTGTAGCACAACAAAAAAGTTGTATTATAGAAAATGCGGGTTCGAATATGCCGGCCGCAGAAACAGCATTTTTATGTGTTTTGGTGTGAAAACCACACCATAGAATGGCATCTTTAGCTATAAGATGAGTACCAAATATATATATATTTCCTTATGATGAAAAAATAAAATCATTGAGTTGTTTTAACTCTAAATATAACTTTTTGTTATTATTATTGTGAACATATTGACAAAAAAATAGTCTATCTATAGTCTGTAAATAATTTCAGAAGAATAAAAAGGGTTTTTTTTTTTAAAAAAAATTAAATTGTTTGTTAATTGTATTCAACAATTATATATATTTAACATTTGATATATTCAAAATTTCACACTGTATTTTGTAAAATTTTCCAAACATTCATTAATAGCATTTTATTACTGTTTTTTTCACATTTAATAAATCAATATTAAATGTTAGGCACATTTTTTACACTATAATCACTTCAGTATTTTAAAACTTCATAGATATGAAGTATTTATATATATGAAAAATGATTTACTAAAATATATCAAAATGATATAATATTTTTTCTTAGAAATGTTTTTAAATTCAATATTTATGAGAAGTCATTTTTAGAGTTGATAGTTTCCATTACTTCTAAGCTAGATGATCTTTTAATCCTGAAATGAACAAGAAAATCTTTTGAGATTCATTGTTTATTTATTTATAGACTTATTTTATATATATATAATACAATCTTCTATAATTTTGTATTTACTTGTAATGTTTGATATTTTAATAATTTAAAATTTATAAAATATATCTAATAATAGTGGAGTAGATTGAATTTTGTCCATTAAAGTTTGAAGATTTGATATCTTAATATAAACCGAGCACTGATTATATATGTGTGTGTGGGAGATATCAGTGCTGGATCAGCACAAAATACCATATTGGAAATCATTTATTTTTTTCACATATGTGTGGTCATGTGTATTGGTTGTATGAGAAAGATTGGACAGCTGAAGGGAGTTTGAAAGTCTGGGTTTAAATTCCCTATAATAACTAATAATTTCTTATAATTGCATTTTAGAGAATTAAAAGTCTAAATGTATTTTCAAAAATAATCCGGAATGCAAGCAGTCAAAACTTTCAGCCATGAAACCTGGAGGTGAAAAGTTCTTCCAGTGCATACATTGTACCTGTGTTGTGATACCTGGTTTTGGATACCATCCTGATGCTCTTTGGTTTAATATTTATGCAATACAGCATCTTTGTATCTGGAAATTTTCTAGGTTTTTTAGACAATAAAATCCATCAGTAATATTCTATTTCCTGTATGTGTGCATAGACCAGTGCTATTTTGTAATTGTTTTCATTCTGTTTAAGCAAAAGTAATTTCTAAATTCTTGTTTGAGTAATTCTAGACTATCATTTTGTGCCATAGGAATTTTCACTGCATCATCATTGAATGCTTTTGTTTTAAAAAGCAATTGACATCTCCTTGATAAGGCTCTGGTTCTTGAAGATTTATTTTCTTCTTATAATGCCATTCAATATCTTTCAATGACCTTCTTTGTGAACATTCTTCAATTTTAGTTTTTTATAGCACTTTTTCATAGAATCTTTTTTATATTTCTTCTACTCATTTTTTACCTGTCTGAAAGTTTTGCTTATCTCTATTTGAATCAACATTGTTCATCACTCACCTCCTCAGCTTCCTGTTTAATCTTTGATACATGATCCTGCATTTGTTTTAATACTTTTTATTTCTCTTGTAAATATCCAGTGGTTCATCCATTTTACTATTTTATCTATTCTTTTATTTTCATCTTAAAACATACCCTAAATATGATCCATAACATTTACATTAAAATCAATATGAATATAAGCAAAATCTACATTGGAAACCATTGACAATATATAATAATTATAAGTTAAAAACTTACATGACTGGCATTAAACATAAATAAATCAATAATTGTCCTTTGTAACTAGATATAAAACAGGTTCCATATCAAAATGTAGATTAATTATCTAACCAATTCCAAACATAGGGCATATAAAACAATCATCAAACTTTTAGTTGCACACATATAGTAGTACTAAAATATCTATCATAATAGAAAGGTTGAAATTCTGATTTATGATGAGCATCATTAATACCCTGGTCATATTAAATCATAAGTATATGCATCATCTATAAACTAATTTTTACTCAGTGTAGATAAAATGCAGTGAATGTATTTTAAAAATGATATTTATAATTTGTGACACCCAGAGAATTATCTGGTTGTCCAAACATAAATGTATATACCACAGTATTAAATAAATTAAACATTATTTCTCATGATTAGCTCAGGATCACAAGGACCCTAAGTATTGTGAGTGTGAACAAAAGGAAATACAAATGTATAAGCTTAAACTATTTTAACTTAAATGATTTTATTAGAATAATTTATGAAATTTCTTAAAGTGCAATACTATTATGAAATCAAGTCACACACACTATTAATTCACAAAACAGATAGCTGGAGAAATAAAGAAATTAACACAAAAATAATTTCAGAAAGCATAATTTTTTGTAATAATTATTTAATAAAATTAAATAAATAAGAAAATTCAGAAAACTCTAATGATATGCCAAATCCAAATCTAACACATTCCTTACAAAAAACAGTTTCATAAAATAAATAAGATTAATTCATGTTAATTCTTATTATTCAAGTAACATTCACTTTAGATAAATATAATATTATTATTAGTCTTCTTTTTTAAAAAAATTGGAGTTTTCCTACATTTTAACATTTTGAGATGGAAAATATAATACTTAAAACAAGAAAAAACAAAAAAAAATTATTCATCATTATTAATATTTTCTCCATTTAATATTTATAAATATAGATATGAAAATATGTAGATGGAGATGTGTCTATGAATTTTACCTTATTTTACCATGAATTTTTTTACTCTTTATTTATAGTTCTAATTTTCTGTTTTTTTTCCATGTATTTCTTTTTGGAGCTTCAAATGTTCGATTTAAAATTAAATTATTAATTTCCATTAACACAAATTAAATTATTATTATTTCTATTAAAAGTTCTTCCATTAACTTCATTTCTATAGCAACTTATTTTTAGTTTTAAATTATAATATTACATTTTAGGTAGGTTAACACATGTTAAATTTACCAATTTTTACAAAATAATAATTTTCAGATCAGATTATCATAGGCTGAGACAGTATGATTTTAGATGGACACAATCCTTGTTGCAAATTTATCAAAATTATATTCTCCTTGTACATTTTCTTTTAATCAAACATGTTACATGATTAGATTAGTAATACTCAAATTTTAATTAAAGCTTAGAATATAGTTATTTTCAACTTCATTTTGAAAACATTTTACCCATTAGTAGTGACACCAGTAAAATATTAGATTTCAAGCTAAAGTTCTCTCAAGACGATCTGCTATTGCTGGCCTCTTTTCAACAACTGAACAGGGATTGCTATTTTTTTAAAATCTGGTCCACCTTGAAACCTAATGTCATACTTTCCGTCTTATTTATAACATAGCTACTATATCTACCCATTACCAGACTATCTCAGACATGTAAGCATTAAAGCCTAGACCAATTGATTTTATTTTCAGAAATATTATTTCCTTCTATTGAAAAAAATTATATAGTAATTTTTTCTTCTTAATTACTTGAAAGAGATATTGTAATTTGAAAAAACATTACATTTTTTTAAAGAGAGAAAAAAATCTCTTTTAATTAAAAGATACTTATCTCTTAAAAAAAATGTTAATACCTTATTGTTGTCTATTTTAAAAATTGATAAATTTTCTTTTTAAGAATTTATTTAATTTTCTATCTTTCCTATTTTAAACAAAGACAAACTAAACAAATAAAGTAAAAAGAAAAAAAAATATTTTTTTAATATACGTTTTTTTTTTTTTTTTTTGTTGCAGCCATCTCTCATAAAACATTAAATATATCTATTACTTTTATTAGTTAAAAATATCTTGAATTTGTCATATGATTAAATTAAAAATGCAATTCTTTTACATTTTTGTTCATTATTTTCATGCAGATATAAACAAGGCTGTCGAGTGCAACTGATAATTACAGTTATTAGCTGGGTAAAATTCATTTGTCCCATGATTTTTCCAATTTTTGCCTGTTTAAATGTATCAGTATACTGCCATGTTATTTACATCTTTAGTTTAAGGTTTGAAATACAGGCATTCTTATACCTTGAACTTAAATGTAAAACAGGGGGTTTGAACTCAGACTTTCGTGCTGATGCCAATATTGTTGTCAACATGGGCATAACAACGATATTAGAATCAGCATGAAATATCTTTAGTTTAAGCAAATTTTTCTATGTAGTGTCTGCAAACACATGTATTTTCAAAATTATCTTCATATTTTGCCTCTTCTTTAAAGGCATCCCAATTCTCTTAGTGTTTCCTATGGCAAAAGTGTGTTTTCTGCAGTTAATTTTTTTAAAAAATTGTTAGCAATCCAACTACAATAATTATTTATTTTATATAATTGGTATGTTATTATTTGTATATAATATTTAATTTTATAAACAGTATCTCAAAAGAAGTAAAAAGTGTCATTTTTATTGCAGATTTTGAATGAGTACACGATTTTTTTCATCTGATCTTTTTTTCTCTTGCTAACATTTTGTTTTCATTTTTAAATCTCCTAAAAGATATATTTTATTCTCACATATATCTCAAAATTATACATTATATTTTCAATAAAATTATAATTCTAATTAAAACCTCATCATATTGTAGATTTTTCAAAAAAAATTGTCAATAAATTTTATATCATTCTATTGACATCTTAATCAAAAAAAATCAGTAAATAATTTTTATCTAACTTTGTATTCACATTGCATGTGTTATATTATTTTTATTGCATATTTTTTAATGAAAATAATGTGGAAAGGATGTAGGTCTTGCTAAATCTTTTTAGATCATTCACTATTTCTTTTCTGTGAGATTTTTTTTTAGTAAAATATTTATTATTTATGAATAATCTTTTACTGCAAGACATTTACATGTTTATAATTTGCATTTTTACGAATATATGTTTCATAAGATAAAGTATTTCATTTATCAGGCTTCCGTTTTTACATTACCCATATATATGTAATACTTAGATAGCTAAGATTTTATGACATGTGAATATCTTTGATTTTCTTTTTTCTTTTTTGTATATGTGTTAGATAACTAAGATGACCTCTTTTTTCAAATATTCTCATTCTGATTCTGATTACTTTCCAGACAGAAGTAATGATAGCATTTCTGATGGACTTCACTGGATCTGAGGAATATTCTTCCACCACCACCAAGGTTTATCTTTATGATAAGGCCAGATATGACTGTAACTGTGAGTATGGAGATGCATAATTTCTACATGTTCTTTGATAATGCATTGCTTAAAAAATTTAAAGTAAAGCTGATATTTATGATGAGTGTTTCATATGAAAGAATGGAGCAAAAGATAGTTCATACATAACAAATTGACACCCACCACAATAAAAGAGATGAAATTATTTTTAAAGTGTTAATGTTACAAGGCATTATCAAACAGCCATGATTAGATTGTTGCTGGAAGAAAATGAGACACTTTACATGTTATGATTTTCAAAAACAATGAAATATGCTGGGTATATTTTGTTAATAAAATATCTTAATTTTTCTGATTTAGAGCAATATGTAAATTAATCTTTGTTCCACACACTTTTATTTCATTGATGTGGGAACAAGAACATGGTCTATAGGGTTTTTCCTTTTTTAAAACTGTATTTAACATCTGATAAAAGCATTAGTATATGACTGACATAAATCTCTTCAATTAAATCCTTAAAAGTATTTTATTGCAGTAATTAACATTAATATTTATCAATAATTATGGTAAATTGTCGATTTCTTTTAATTTTAAAATTTGAAATAATATAAACCTTATTTACATCAAGTGGCCTAACTTTATATTTCAGAAAAATTCCTCATCTTTATGGTCTACCTAAAATTCGTAAGGATCATGTTCCATTAAAATCTATTGTTAGTTCTAGAAATTCATCTCCCCAAAATTTGTCAAAATATCTTCTCAAAGTTTTTAGTTCTTTGGCATACAAGACACAGCCTTTTGTCAGGGATGTTAGACACTTTGTAGAATTAAACAAAAGCATGACAATTGAAAGTAAGCTTTGACACAGAAAGTTTATTCATAGATGTACCATATGAAGAAGCATTGTCTATTATAAGAAGAAAAATAAATGATGATAATAGCTTACAAACCAGAACAACTCTTCCTATTGATAGTATATTTGAAATATCAACATTCTGCACAACAACAACTATTTTCAATATAACACAGAATTTTTTCAATAAAATCTAGGAATGGTTATAGGCTCACCATTGTCATCCCTGTTTATCAATATTTACATATAAGAACCTGAAACCATAGCCATAAAGACTACTCCATACCCACCTAAAGTTTTGGCTTCACTATGTTAATGATACATATATTATATGGCCACATGGTGGAGTACTACTACAATTTTTCTGGAATACCATCAATAACATATCCCCTTCAATTCAATTCTCAATAGAATCAGAACAAGAATAAAAATTTGCATTTTTATATATTCTTGTGCTACACAAATCTACACAAAACTACAGAAAATCTACAAATACCGGAACATATATAGCATATACATCCAATCTTATTAGAAACCCAAAACATGGTGTTATATTATTACTATGGAAAAGAGCAAAAGAAGTTTATTCAGAAACAAGTAATTTGGAAAAAGAAAAGATTTATATAGAACAAACTCTTATAAAAATGGTTGTCCATCAGTTATTATTAAGAAAACTTTAGATAACACAAAGCAAAAAATAATTATTGGTAAGGTAGTATATCCATACCTACCAAAATAGAAAACACATTAAGGAAAATGAGAATAACATCAGAACATGTTTCCAGACCCATACCACACTATGAGGAATTTTAACATCTATAAAGCCTAAACTTTAAATTCTGAAAAGCAAAAACTGCATCTATGAAATACCATGTGAATGCAGAAAAATTTACATTGGCAAGGCCAGTCATCCCATTGAAAAGTGATTTCAAGAACACAAACTGTGATTAGAAAAGGAAAAACAGATATGTCTAAGATAGCTGACCATATATGTACCAATAAACATATATTCAATTGAAAAAATACCAAAGTATTGGATAGAAAAGAAAAGATACAAAGAAGAAAATTTAAAGAAGCTGCTAACATGACAATGGCGTACAATTCCATAAGTCAACCTAGTGTAACTATAGATGGTGTATGGAAACCATTAATCAACTTTGCTCTTAGGAAAAAGTGGAGAAATCAGGAGGAACCTCATAGATTACTATATGTAATTTCTACTGACCTTTGCCTTTAGCAGGATGGCTTTAGAGTGTTAACTTAAAATTCAATACTCAAGAATCTAAGAGTGCATGTTCAATTCCCATACTAGTACTGTCACTGGTAAGTCCAGCAGAACCTGAAGAAGAGGGGAGAATAATACCTCTCAAAACTTTGTGCATATATTAACCTGTGTGATATTACAACAGTTGAATTTATTTGAAATTTTAAATAAAGTTAAATTTTTCTAAAGACATATATTAGATAATGGAAGTACTCCAATATATAAATGCAATTAAATTACCATCATCACAAACCTTCAGAAAAACACTTATAAGTCCATCATCATCAACAACTATTATCAATTCCCTGCAGGATACAGGTCTCTCCAAGTTCCATTCATCTCTGATCTTTATCTTTTTTTCCTCCACATCACCCTGCACACTTTCTTATTTCATCCATCCATCTCATATGTGGTCTCTTTCTGGGTCCTTTACAATCTCTTGGAATCCAGTTTAAGATTTCAATTGTCCATCTATTATCATCTCTTCTAGCAATATGTCCAGCCTGACTTCACTTCAGTCTTTTAATTTTGTCAATGAGGTTAGTAACACCTGTTTGTTCTCTTACCCATATACTGCATTTCGATCTCTTCTTGTTACTCCCAACATGCACTTCTCCATACTTTTTTGAATGGTCTGAAGTCTCAGTATTGCTCTTCTATTAAGTGTCCAAGTCTCATATCCATAAGTAAGAACTGGTAAAACACATTTATTAAAAACCTTCCTTTTCAAACACATAGGAATATTTTCTGTTAGTATCAAGTTATTTCTACCAAAAGCACTCCAATCAAGTTTAATTCTATGATTAATTTCATCCATTATTTTCCAACTGTATTAATAATCTGATCAAGGTATTTGTAACTGTTAACTTTTTCTAACTCATCACAATCAATCTTTATTTTCATATTTTGAGAAAATCCATTAAACATTACTTCAGACTTTTTAACATTTATTTTTAGTCCTACTTTCCTACTTTCATCTGATAACTCCTGCAACATTTCCTGCAGCTCTAAAACATTATTTGCAAAAACAACTACATCATTTACAAAATCTAAATGACTTAAATAATCTTAATTTATTTTCACTCCTTTGCTTCCCATTTTAATTCACAAAATATTTCTTGCAGCACTGCTGTAAAAAGTTTTGGAGATATGGAGTCACCCTGTCTTACACCCTTCTCAGTGTTGACTTTCCTAGTATCATTATGTAGTCTAATTGTTGCTGTTGCATTTTTATAAATATTTTTAAAAATACGACAATATCCTGGATCTATACCTTGATGATCCAATGCTTTAATCAATTGAAGAAATGTTTATAGAATCAAATGCCTTTTCATAATCTACAAATCCAAAGCATAATGGCAACTCATATTCATTTGTCCTTTCTATAACTTTTCTCAATAACTGGATATGATTTTTTTATAAGTCCATACATTCCTAAAAATCCCAATGCTTTTAGAGTTATTTTATCACCACCATATTTCAAAACATCTAGAAGCACTTTATTAAGAAACTTTGACTTTCTATGTTTAACATTAGAAAATATTTTGATTTCACTAGGCTGGAAATCTTCAAATCTATACAAGTATATAAAAGAAATATATTATCAAAAGTTGTCATCTCAGTTCCTGTATTATTTTTTTTGAAAATTATTAAAATACTTTTTCTTCTGTTTAATATATCATACTCATCTGGGAGGTGAGTGTTTTTTTGTATTTAATAAGATTGTGATATTGTTAAACAGATCAACATCTTGTTTTCAATGGATCAAAATAGATCAAAAGTGACCAGGTCAATGAATATCTATATTTCCTTTGCAATTTCAATCCAATAATCATATTTTAGCTTTCCTGCCAATCAATAAATGTTTATCTTTAAATCTCTATATTTATTATGAAGCTCCACATTCAAATTATTACTTTACCAGGCAGAAAAAGCCACATTTTTAATCAAGTTACTATTAATATATTCATTGTCAGAAAACCAATCATGAATCTTCTTTTTAGTGAATCAAAAAATAGATTTACTTGCATCCACAACACACTTTTTAACAAATTTTCATGATTTAATAATATGTCAATCTAAATTACCAATTTTAGTATTTAATATTTATTGGACTTTGGCATGAATTATAAATATTTTTTTAAATAAAATAACGTTTTGTAAATATTATTGGTATAAGAATGCAATTATCATTTATTCTGTGAGCATATTAATCAATTATCTTTGTAAGTGTTTGCATTATATGAATTTGTAATTTTTCTCCTAACTACAGTATAATCTATTAAATGCCATTATTTTGAATGGGATGCATCCATATTTTTTAATAATTTTTTTCTATTCATATAATGTGATCATGGTAATCATTCCATGTGTTATAAAAATATTCAAAATAGCAGACCAATTAAATTTACAGGACCAATAGCATTATTTTCAACAGTTTTTCATCAGAGTCTAGGATTTGTGCCATTATGTGCATCCAAAAAGATCAAATTAATTTTTATTAATATTTTTTTTGAATGTCATGAATGATCATGTGCATAAATAAAATGATCTCAGGTATACCATTCTGCAAACTATGTTTTACACCATTAGCTTTTATTGATACATCAAGAAATTTTAGCAATAGAAGATACAAATTAGATTCTATGGTGAAATCAATACCAAGCATTTCCTTTCTAGGAATTAATCTGCTTTTCCATTAAAAAAACAACAACTTATATCTATCTAATGTACTAAGAAACTTCCTTACTCTGGAAGATGAGATTAACTAAGAGCAATTATATTGATCTTAAATCTTGTTATCTTCTTAGACATCATAACTGTTTTTATGTTCAAGTCTTTCTTCTAAATAATTTATTTAATATATTACATGCATTTAGACAAGCAACAAATATTATCGACAGTGATTGTATATTTCATTTTATGTACTCAATTATTTGTCGTCAATACATATAAAATAAATTAATCATGTTATTTTTTAGTAATAGTTTTAACAAGGCTGTAAACCTTAGCAATGAGCGTCTGAAAAAATCGTCACTAGGGACCTCTGTAGGTCTTTAAAACACATGCTTACGCTATGAAGAAAAGAGAGCGTAAGCATGTGTTTTAAAGACCTACAGAGGTCCCTAGTGACGATTTTTTCAGACGCTCATTGCTAAGGTTTACAGCCTTGTTAAAACTATTACTGAAATAATAGTGAGCGTTTAATAAAATTTATAATTACATGTTATTTTTTATAAATATAATATGCACACATACTGTTTATAATATTTGTTATCAATTTAGAAACTTTAAAAATTTTAACAGACATTAGAAATATATTATGAATTCTTGCAGAATAGCAGCATTGCTTCTAGAAATATAAATCTAAAGCTTATAAAGATATACTGAACTTTATGATCATAATTAATATCTGCATATTGGATATAATTTTAACAAATAGTCTAATTCCACTCAAATTCATATTTAAAGAAAAAGTAATAAGGTATATTTGTTTATTAATATTTTTTAATACAGCAAAAAAAAATTATTTACGGTTATAATATATATACAAATAATATTTTTAAATATTTTGAAAATTCCAAAATTTTAAAAATATTCGCATAAAATTATGTAAGTTCTACTTTATTTTTAACTATTATATTAGTTTTCCTTTTTTACCTCTTCTCTTTCGCACAAAAAAGTATTCTTTTAAATAAATTGAAGAAAGTGTTTTGTGTTATTTGGAAAAGAGAAAATAAATATTATAAAAAATCATATTAGCAAAATTTAACGTAAAAAAAATATTATTAAATTTTATATATCTTTAAAGAGTAGATTTTTTCTCCCTTAATGGGATCTAAAATGTAAAGAAACAAAACAAAGGGTTTTTTTTTTTTTATAGTTATATACATATTATTCTCTTTTAAAACAAATAAACTATTCTTTATCTCCCCTCCCTCCATTCGAATTGTGAAGTTTTAAATTTTCCATAAATGAAAATAGTAATACAACTTCAAAGAAAGTAAAATATATATAACAGATCAACTAATTTTAGATTTTTAGATAAATAACTTTATATTTTAATAATTTATCCGTTCTTTCAAAATTTTATCAATTTTGTAATCTAGCGTTTTTTATAAATAAAGGAGAAATAGTTAAAGATGAATTTTAAAATTATTTGATATAACCACATGCTATTTCTATAACCAGTTGTTTCATATATGTAGTCGGTCATTCTTTATTTACTATTTTATCTCATTAAAACCTCGCTATCACTTTCTATATTCAACTTTATTTTTATAATAAAAGCATTATTCTTGCCCTTTTTGGGATATATTTTTAAAATATAAATATTCTGCCTTTTCCAAGAAAACCATAAAATACTTTTTGAAAGGACTATACTATCCTCTTACTTTATATGACCTGTCTAAGGAAGATAAAATGATTTTTTTTAATTTTATTTTTAAAATCTTATGAAGCATCCATAATACCCCCCCCCCCATTTCTTCATGTTACACTGACAGAGAATCTCCATTTCACTCTCATTGCAATAAATTTGCCAAAGAAACAGTTCTCAGTATCAGTAATTGTAGCACTATGATTAAATACTTTATAATTAATAACTAAATGTGCCAGTAACACATTGGACTCTGTGATTCAATATAAAAATCTATACTTCTATTCTAAAAAAATTACACAATTGTGTTATATTCTTATCTTGATAGCTACATATTCTCATAAAAAGTTTTTGAATGTTTTTTATTCCATAATTTCCTGGTAATGAATTTATTTTTTTAGAACTATTATTAAATCACAGCCTATATAAGTATATATAAAGTACTGACAATATTCAGTAGATTATCTTTAGTCTGGACAAAGCAAAATTAATACTTACTGTAAATCAGGAAAATGAGAAATTTTTAAACAGTTCAAATTTAAAGTCTCCATCAGACTTATATTCAATGGGATGGTCTGCTTCATGAAGCAACATATAGACTGTTTTCTTAAAAAGCCATTGACATAAAAACTGAAAATTAAAGGTAGAGCTAATAAGCAACTCTGTTTAACACTGATTTCCATTTTAAATACCTCAGATTTGGCACAAGCAGTAGTAATATTATTATGATTACATTATATAGAGTCTTCATAAGATAAATAAACTTTAACAGACAACAACACTACTATAACTTTGTCAAATAACTAAGTCAAGTGTCTTGACTGAATTAATAAAAGCAACATGTAAATTATATCTTTGATTATGACACAATTTCCTGAAGACAATTGGATTTTCTGTTACCATTTATCTGAAACTGAATCAATATTTTCAACAATTTTTGAAAAAATTAAAAAATCATGTTTTATAATTATTTCAATGTTTTGATTTTTTAGTTTAAAAAATTGGAATACTAGAATCATTTATAACCTCAAGTAGCAAAATGCTATGAATCCATATATTTTTAAAATATTGCAATAGTTATGGAAGTGATGCATCACCATCATATATGATCAGGAACTAAAACAAGTTATTTTTTTTAGTTTACAAAAATGTTTTAATACCTTTTAATTGAAAATTATTATCCAAATTTAAATGCATAGGAAAGATGGATATATCATTATTCAAAAGTTGATCAAAATGTTTTCTTTGTCACTTCAATAGATTGCCATTATCATGTATGGAATTCTATCCATAGATTTAACAGAATTAAAATAGTATATTTCAGGTCTAAATAATACTGTGAATGAGTCAAAAATGTACAAGTAAGCATGTTTTGCAAGTTGTTATAGTAATTTTGCAGTTTTAAGCCATCAACCATTTGTAAAATCTGTAGTCATATATGAAACGTATGTCTTTAAATTTCTATGTGACTGGATGCTCACATTTAATATTTTATTCTGTCAAACAGAAAATGTTACAAGATTTTTAAACATAATTTATGAATAACAAAATTAATGTAAAAAACTAGGATTGTTTTATTGAACCTAAGCATTTACTTAATTTGGACTACAACCTGGGATTCAATTCCTTGTTTCAATAATTTGACTAACTGAATGGCAAATTGCAATTTTAATGTTTAATAATTACTGGAATATAACTGATGGAAATACTGCTTCTGTTAGGAATAGTATTTATATTTGATGCAGCTGGCATTTTATCGTAGAATATATTAGTCTGGGATCTATCCAACATTATAACAGTTCTCAAGAATACATCTTGTAACTTCAATAAAATGGAGCCAGTTATGAGAATCTCAAAAATAACAGTGGAATGTGTGGACAATTTTTAGTCTTTTAATAATTTCTTTTTTATTATTATTGTTATAAGAATTTTAATTAATTATAGATTTAAAAAAAAAAAACAAATTTTAAGATTGTTCTTTGGTCAACTACTGATGGGAGATCTAAAAAAAATATAATAATAATGTCCATGTATTTACTGTGCTAATCTTTAGCTATGATATTATCAGGAAAACAATAAATTAAAACTAGAAAATGCCAAGTAAAATCATATCATCTAATAATAGTATTTTTTTCTGATGTATATTTAAACAAAAAGTTTATTTTTGTTTTAAATATCAAATAAAAAATATTATTACTAGACTGCATGATTTTAATCTGCAATTTCCAGTTGAAGTTTATCTAGATAAATGCATAAAAATTACCATTATACTTTTAATGTTTACATATATAAACTGCATATTTCCATATTATTGAACTAATTGAAGAATTTTCTGGAATATACATAAGTTACTATGGACTTCACTGACTTTCATTCATTAATTTTACTGATTTAATAGATTAAAATATCTTTTATATACATTAAACTGATAAAAGTCATAAAATATTACAAAAAAAAATTAAAAATTATCTAATTGAATAAAAAAAAATTTTTTTAAAAATCTTTAAGATATTTATATAAATTTATTAAAATATTCTTTAAATGACACAGAATTATTCTACCTTAGAAGAACTGTGAATTAGAAAATATTATTTATTATGCTTACAATTATTATAGTGAAAAGGTTTTTTTGTATTTTCTTATGTTTATTTTATTTTTTTATCTAAAAATAACTAGATTCCAATTTACTTATATTGGATATTAGTTTGAGTGATTAAAACTCTCAATAGCAATTTTCAAATATTATTTTTTTAACATTGTATAAGTGTTCTTTTTAGTACATTCTTAAATATGCATCTATTTTGATTAAAATCATATTAGTTTGAATAAATCTCATGTAGTTTAAACTGCATGCCTCTCTTATAAGGAAGACCAGTGTCTCATACCATTTGTAGTCTAAATGACTAAATTTTTTCAAATTTTTTCAAATGCCCTTTTTTAAAAATTAACATTATAAAACTTGTTAGGAGTAATGGCAACAATAATAAAAAGCAAATTATTTTCATTATAATAATTGATTATAAGAGTGTAATCAATTGGTTCCAATTTAACAAAAGTAATTTTATTTCTTTATTTTTGTAATTTTATGACTATATTTTTTACTTTTTTATACAAACATTTTAATATGTATTGTAAATAATGCTCATTATTAAAAAATCAAATTTGAAATGATATTTTTATAAAGCAAATATCTACATTGTAGCAATTGTAGGTTAAATACCTGATAACTGGAAAGGGGGCGTAATCTGAATTGAACCTAATTTTTTTTTACTATGACAGAATTCAAATCCAAGTAATTACACTCTGATACTTTTTATATATATTTATTGGCATAACTTTATTTTTTTTCATAATTTTCTAGAATACGAAAATAAAAATAGAAAAAATCTTGCACTGACTTTGAAACCATATTAATTATTAAAATGTAAAAATAATAATAAAAGGTTTTTTAATTTACAATTGAGGATTAGATAATTTTTATTGCTAACTATAAAAATTTATTAATTTATAAATCTATTATATAGTTTTTAAAATTATAATAGATTAATTACAATTTATAAATTAAAAATTAAAATTTGATTTTAATTTATAAATTCTTTAATGTTATATATATATATATATATATATATATAGATGCATTTATTTAAATCACAACAGCAAATGCTTAATAAACAATATAAAATCAACAGACTGTTGTTATGGCAATCTGTATAGATCTGTAGATTTTGCCTTGAATTTACTTATTAAGGTTTTAATTATAAATTTTATTAAATGCACATTATTATATTAAGTAATATTTACTAAGGCTGTACCTTAGGAATAAGCGTCCAAAAAAATTCAAAGGTAGGGACCTCTACAGGTCTTAAACACAAGCTTACACTATGAAGAAAAGAGGGAATCTTCTTTACTTCAACCTATTTTTATATATGAATAGGTGAAGCTGAAGTGGTTAGATCTTCACACTCTTAGATCTAACCACTTCAGCTTCACCTATTCATATATAAAAGTAGGTTGAAGTAAAGAAGATTCCCTCTTTTCTTCATAGCGTAAGCTTGTGTTTAAGACCTGTAGAGGTCTCTACCATTGAATTTTTCAGATGCTTATTCCTAAGGTACAGCCTTAGTAAATATTATTTATTAAGGTTTTGAAGTTGGGCTGTAAATTGCATTTGGAATCCAGTTAACTATTCATAATTATAATTTATTAAATGTATTCGTACATATAAGTACTTGCTGAAGTTTTTTTTAAATGAAGTCACAGTCCCTGTGTCTTAAGATTTTCTTTCCAGTGCAGTTCATATGAATGTCACCTATTAAAAAAAATTATTAACTTTTTAAAAAAGTATCAGTAATTTTATATATTGTAAAATATAAAGCTAGTCTAAACTTAATAATGAGTGCAATTTAAAATTTTTTATTAGCTCATTACAGATATTTAAAATTTGAATTCCTTATAAAATTATCATTAAATTTTTAATGTCATTGTATGTTGTAATCTTTTGAAAATTTTTGTATCAAATTCTGATTTCGTGGTAAAGCAATATAAAATTGATTTTTGTTGTTCAAACACACACGCTGTGTCAAAATTTAATAGGATGTAATATTCTGTAAAAACACACAATACATGAATGATTGCAAAATATAAATTAATAAATAATATTCATGTTAGTTTGTTTAATACTAATATGATTTAGAATAATTATTATAACTTTAATATAATACTTTGAAGTGTTTGTGTTTATGTATATTTATTTTAATTTATAAAAATATTATTTTAAAACTACCATAACATTTTATATAAAAATGTAAAAATAAAGAGATTGTTTATTATGAGAATCATAGGAAAATAATTTATACTAATATTTGTAATTTGTGTATTTTAAATTTATTTAAAAATTGAACAATGTTTTATTTTCACTTATTTGTTAAAAATTATTTTATTTGCAAAGAATACTGTGATTTTTTTAAAAAGATTGTCTTGCATGTGAACAGTTGTTAGTGGCTGTTTAAACAATGGGAATTTACATTAAGGTTAAATAAGTTAAAATATTTTGAGGGAAAATAGAGATCTTATTGTTTTGCTGCAGCAGCAGCGACATACATCCTGATGTCTACAGGAACTTATAAATAACAATGCATTGGATAAATTTACTTACTTTATCTTTACATTCTTAATACTAAGGATTTACTGTCTGTTCTTATGTTTTTAATTTAGCCAATACCATTTTAAAATGCAAAGCTAACATTCTCAAAACTTTTTGCCTTAGGGCAATCACCCCTTGAAATTGCTTAAGTTGATAACATCTTTTTCTTCTCATGTGTCATAGCATCAGCCGGGGAAGCGAACCCGCTAACCTGGGACAACTGCTTGTAAAGCAGCTGTTGCTGACCTCTCGACCACCAACGCTTGACAAGTTGATAACATCTTAAAAACATCATGATAAAAAAAATGCACAAGTTAATGGAAAGCAAGGAATGTTTTGAAAAAAATCAGTGTCATCAAAAAAGGAAACAGTTATATTTTATTTGCACAATCTATCTCATACAAGGAGAAATCAACTTATTTTGGATAAATAACCTATTGTGAATACTTGCATTAATGACTTTTTTTAATTTTTTTAACTAAAATAGAAAATGGAATAATTATATTATCCTTTTAGGAAATTGCTTATAATTGCATCACATTAAAATCTACTGAAAGGAAAAGATATTGAAGGAATTGCTTCCACAGAAAGGCTAGAATTTAAAAGAACTTTATTTATGGTTTAATTTTTCTTTAATTTCTATTTATTATTGTTAACAAAATATAGAATCTTCATAATCTACTAATATAAGATAGATGGATGATAAAGAAAAACAATTTTGGATAAACAGGGATTTCAACATTTAACAGTTTATAGTTAAACTTAATATTATTCTATTATTTATTTGTGTGCTTGTTTATAGTTTAAAGCAAGTTTGTGTAAAACTTTTGATTTAGAATTAATATTTAGTAACTGAAACACAGGCTTGTTATATACCTGTGACTATATATGTAATATATAGGGTATATGAGCACAGACTTTCAGACGACCCATCATTCTCCACTCTATCTAATAACACTGATACACTCAAGCACATATATGCTGAAAAGATAAATAATCACCAATATATGTATTTCATGCTAAACCAGCAATCATCAGTTGGTCCAGATTATCATCTCCCACACATATATATTATAAGTGCTCAGATATATATTAAGATAGACAATCTTCATACTTTAATGGACAGGCTCCAATCTACTACACACTCCAACTCTTCAACAGTCCATCCAATTGAAAATCCCTTGCAACATTGTATTATCCAGTCTATGTGGTAATTTTTTTTTTGATTTTATGTTGTCTTATCATAAAGTTGAGGAAAGCTCTTGATGATGTGTTTTGTTAATTATGAAGACATTATTGTA
The DNA here is from genome assembly GCA_028023455.1 of Epiperipatus broadwayi. NCBI lineage: Eukaryota > Metazoa > Onychophora > Udeonychophora > Euonychophora > Peripatidae > Epiperipatus > Epiperipatus broadwayi. The sequence goes on along the minus strand of JAQFVV010000351.1, from coordinate 396,868 downwards.
TCTTCATATATACTTTGTAGAATCATATATATAAAAGAGTTTGAGGTCTAAAGATATCTATGTTTTTATACATATTATAATAAAATAGATGTACTTAGTACAAATATATATATATATATATATATATATAAGTACTAAGTACATCTATTTTATTATTTATATATATATATATATATATATAATAAAATAATAAAATGTCTGGGCATTAGAAATGTATTTAATTAAAGTCTGATAAAGTTATAATATAAAATAAAGATCAAATAAATCATGTGTTCATATAAATTGCTATGCAAGTACATTTATGTTTTTTTTTAAATTTTTCTTTAAATTTTGTGCTTTTTTTAACAACATATTGTGAAAACAGTTACACACATTAGCAATAGTGACTATACCTAACTTTAAATATTGTTTTGTATTTAAATTGTCTAATAGAATATCTGGTTGTTTATATATTTTATTTTTATTATTATTATGATCAATATTTTATCATTTCATATTTTGTAAATAAAAGATATTTATATTTATTTAATACTCTCATACTTCAGTAGAAATGTGATATTGTTTTCACTGACAATAAGCTTTAAATGATAAATTTAATATTAAACCCTTGTTATTTATCAGAAAATAATAAATTGGACTTCTGTAAATAGATTTTTTTTATATTAGAAACAAAGTAAATTTTTAAAAAATCACATTTAATTTCTTTAATATTGATAAAACTGTATTGTGATCAAATAAAAGCACTATTTCATCTTTTAACTATAAGGAAGGATTACATTTTTTTCAGAAACAAATGGAATCTTTTTTATTTGACACTTGTTTTTAAAATGTGAATCAATATCTAATAAATCTATCAATTTCTGCTTTAAATTTTTTTATAATTTCTATAGTATTGCAATATATTTTAACAGTCACTTATTACATGTTAGCAAACATCTTGTAAAAATCTACTTTACAATTTGACTTATTTAAAAATTAATATTCTATTTTTAACAAAGTTAGAGATTGCCAAGGGACAAAAAAAATCAATCAAGACAAAATTTAAAAATGGTTCATGTTGCCAAATTTTTAGATATCCTGATATCTACAGAATTTTTTGGAAATGAAAATATTATGAATAAAATATAATGTGAAAATCAAATGATGAGACCTTGAATATTGCAAATTAAATAATAAAAATTATCCAAAATTTTTATAGAATGCTACTTAGCTGATAATATCAGGAAGCCAAATATATACTGTAAATAGATAACAAATAATGAGATTGTCTCAGGAATTTTTTAAAATGTTATAATTAGAATTGGTAAATAAATGAATTTTTTTTAAAAAATTATATAAAAAAAGGAATTTACTGTATCCAATAATATCCTATAGTAATTAAATCTTTACAGAAATTGTAATATCGAAGTGTAATAACAAACTTAATTAGAAATGTATTCTTTATAATATATCTACTTGACTAACTCTACTATAAGTGATAAAGTATAATAATTTAACTAACTAAGGTTTCCTCATTGGTTTAAATCATATCTAAATACTCTTGGCTATATTGATAATAATAAAATAGAATTGTTGAAAATTACATTATAGAATAAAAATATAAAGTTTCATGTTCCCATAGATTATCATTCACGTGATGGTGCAAGAAAACAAAGGCACAAAAATCAAATTAACTTGAGCACAAAAATTAAATCAGTAAAGTTGAATAAATATTTTTGGTTGCTTACATTTTATTAAACATCCAATGTCTCTATTGAAAAAATCCATTTAAAATCAGTTGATTTATAAAAACACATTGATGCCATTAGCACAGTGACAGAGAGATGAGTTCAAAAGCTAGAGATTTTTGGATCAATTCTCAGATGAAGAACGTGAAAAAATATAAAACTTTATAACCTATCACTTAGGTGGTTAAATGTCACATGACTTTCTGAAAACATGTTAATCTTAATAATATATTTATTATTAAATAATATATTATTATTGAAATTTTTTAAAGCTTATCTAAACTGCGAGTAATATTAATTGCAAATAGACTACCATTAATCCAGACATCAGTAATTCAAACATCTATTACTTGTACAAAATTACAAAGTATTTTTTGATCTATTGAGTTAATTACTACTATATAAAAATTTTGTGCTGATATAAATATAAGTCATATTCTATATTTCGAAGTGTTGCATTGTTTCTAATAAAATAAATTTATACACTTTATAAAAGTGTTTCAATATATCCAAACGATAATAAAATTGATAGGGTTTTTTTTTTTTTTTACAATTTTCAATAGAGTTTGGATTTATCATAAGATAAAATAGATTTACTGCTAAAATCTATAAATTTCACCAATCCAAAGATATGCATGCAGTCAGTATTTCAGATTAATGTTAATCTAGTTGTGTTAATTTTTTTATACTGTATTGTGATTTTTAATCAGAAAAGTATATTTTCATCCTGATATTGCTGTCTGGACTAGTAAGTAGTAAGAATGTTAATTAATATCTATTATCTTATATTTTCAAAGATTGAACTGTATCCTCTGAAAAATTTCTCTCTTTTATAAACCACAAAATATTTCTCATAAAACGAGAATAAAAGTTTTTTAAAATGATAAATAATATTTTAAAATATTTTACCAATGTTAAAAATAATTTTACTATACAATTGAACTACTGCTATTGCATTTCGATAAATATTTTTCAAATTTTGATCCTATTCTATATTTATATTTTGATATTCAAAAGTTTTAATTATTACAAAAACGCTTATAGAATTAAAATGCCTTTTTATAATGTACAAATCATACCAATTTAATAAATCATACTGTATTGATTCTTACACATATATACTGAAAAGACTAGCTCTCAAGTTAATATTATTACAAAATAATTATAAGAATAATGAAGAGATCCTATAATTATATTAGTGACCAGTTTTCAAACTTCTGTGGAAAAAAAAATTCGGATATAAGTATAGAAATTAAGTATTTTAATTTATTTTTTATATATATTGAATTATTTATTGCAAAAAGATAGATTCTATTTTTAAATTTTCCAGTTATCTTTATTTTTTTTAAGGAAACTGATATATTTTGATCTGTCAAATAATTGAGGAAAAAAGAAAAAAAAAGATTTAACCAGTTAAGTGCTTCAAAAGGAAATTATTCAAGTGAATTCAGAATAATGCTATTCCTGCTGGCTGTTTATAAGTATAATCCTAATATCAATTAAATGTTTGTGTATTTTTACTAAAGTCATTTAATTATGTTATGAAGGACAGATTAATTATAAAAATGAAATAAAGAACTAGCTGAATAGTATTAGTATTTAGGCTAAATTATAATTTAAAAGAGAGCAATGTTTTTTTTTCTTTTGAAAAAAAGTATTTACAATACAATTCAATTAACTTTATTAATAGAGAACAGAGTTTGCTTATAGATATATATATAATGATTTCTAAAAACAGAAGTAACCATATTTATATCTACATACACATACACATTTTCATATTTTTAGAAGTTTTACAATCAGTTAAATTTCTTGTACTTCAGACTCGCCGATATAGACATTGGACAAATAATACTAATGGCTTTTAAAAGAAATTTCCGATGGTCCTATATTATCAGCTAAGGTTCACTTTAAACAATTTCACCACATTACTCATAGCTGATTTATATTTATTGATGTGGATTATTTTAATTTATTTGCATTGAATTAAGCTTATCTGATGGTAACCAATTGATGAAATACATTTTTAAAGCATTTAGCTTTTACAATTTCATACTTAAAGTACAGTAAGTTATACATTGATTACAAACTTCTGAATGATAAATATCTTTGACAAATAAATGAAGAAAAAAATGAGTAAAGATTTAAATATTTGAAAGCATATTAACTTTTACAAAAAATATTACTCATACTTTATACTTTATTAAATTTAAATTCTATTACAAGAATGATATAAAAGGTAATATTTTCTATCGTAATATAAAACAGGTCATTGAAAAATAATTTTATAATAGGTAGACCTGCATATTCCAATTTAATTGGGTATTTGATTATTTACATTATAGCTGAAGATTATCTAGGTAAATCTATAAATATTGGCATTATATTTTCAATATTCATATCAAGTTGATTATTTATTTTTTTATTAAAGAAAAAAAAGAGTACCTAAGAGTAAATAAGGATTATGCAAACATATATATTAAATCCATTATTATTAAAATAATTTATAATAACCAAAAACTACCAATTATTCCATTTACTTTCTTAACTAGCTCATGCTTTTTAACCATTATTTTTTTCAGTATAAATTTATTTAGGGTACATGCACAACATTAACCTAAATATCTATATAATTCTGATATAATATATTAATATTAATTAATTTTTTTAATAGAGTAATAGTGAAAAAAATAATCATTATAAAATATATCTAGTTTTATTCAAAATAATTAAAAATAAACACATACAAAATGTATATAAAAAATCTTAGTTTAGTACTTTAACAGCATGATGTGCTAAGCATACATTCAACTAACTCAAAGTCCTATTTATTATAAAAAATATTTTCCTCTTACTCAAAATATAAAATAAATTAAAATTATTGAATATCTAATTAGCTGAAAGTTCAAGAGTTGTGATTTTATTATTTGCTGGTTGGCAAATAAGAATAATTTCATTTATATCTTTGACATAAAAGAAAGATATCTGACTAGGACTAATTTGGAAAAAAATTACAGAAATATTTTTTTTTACTTTTAAATCTTTTATTTTTATGTAAATAAGCATTTATTTTTATATAGCGCTGTGTTTACAATTGTATTACATTCAAATATCAGCCTTTCAAGCTAATTGTGCACGCACTTTGCGAGTGTTAATAATAAATGAATACTTTCCAATACAAGATATAGTATTTATGCAGGAATAAAATGAATCCACTTATTCCTACAACTCAAATGCTTATATATGAGCAAATCTGAAGTATTGGCAAGGAAAGCATGAGGACAGAACACTCACTTTAAATCACTATCTATGATGTCTGAATGAATGATGGTGAAATTGTCTAGAATTTACTAAACGTCACTCTAACTGAAACTTAATCCTATATAAATAAGCATTTATTTTTATATAGCGCTGTGTTTACAATTGTATTACATTCAAATATCAGCCTTTCAAGCTAATTGTGTACATGCTTTGTGAGTGTTAATAATAAATGAATACTTTCCTTTCCAATACAAGATATAGTATTTATGCAGGAATATAAAAATAAATGCTTATTTACATATGATTAAGTTTCAGTTAGAGTGACATTTAGTAAATTCTAGACAATTTCACCGACGTCATTCATTCAGACATCGTAGATAGTGATTTAAAGTGAGTGGTCTGTCCTCACGCTTTTCTTGCCAGTACTTCAGATTTGCTCATATATAAGCATTTGAGTTGTAGGAATATGTGGATTCATTTTATTCCTGCATAAATACTATATCTTGTATTGGAAAGGAAAGTATTCATTTATTATTAACATTCGCAAAGCATATGCACAATTAGCTTGAAAGGCTGATATTTGAATGTAATCTTTTATTTTTGAAACTTTCTAAATTATATCATTTGACAAGTATTAGTACTAATTGATATGCAGTTCTAATTAAAATGAATTTCATTAAAAAATATTTACTTTCTATAAAAGAAGAAATTAATTTTTATTAAAATAATACTTCATAAAAAGTTTCTTCAAAAAAAATTCATTTTATTCACTCTAGAAAGATAATGCTTGAAAACTGTCAAATATTCTTTAAAAACTTGCCAAAAGAGCTCTACTTCTAGCATATAAATGATAAAATGAATAATGAATCTGATTATAAATTTTTCAATGAAAAGAGAAATACCAGTAAAGTTTATTTAATTTACTTCTGGATTTATTCTAAAAATAAAAACATATTGGTCTATTAAAATCAAATAAAATTGTCCAAATTAACTGCATATCAGCTTTTATTAGAGTAAAAGTGATATAAGCCAAAAAAGTTTAGTTTCGAATACAGTGGAACTAAAGAAAAATATGAAAAATTATTAATAGACTTCCAAACACATGTTTATATAATACATTAACCCAAATTACAGAAATAAAAGATAATAAAATAAAATTACTTAATTTATGTCAAAAGTAATTATCTATATTTAAGATCATATTAGGCCAATGGATCCTTTTATGAAGACATTAACAAATGAAAAAATATTTTAAAAGTTTTAAACATATCAATCAACAAAAAGGAAAGTTTAATATTATTATGTGTTTTTTTGTAAAATAATTATGTGATTTAATTTGTAGTTAGTTATATTTATGTTCACATAGTTATAAAAAAATGGTGATGCAATGTGTAAGAAAAAATGTTATTTCTAATATTTGTTTATAATTTTTTTTAGAAAAAGAAATATTGTATTCATAAGTTAAATATTAAAATATATGTATTAGATTATGTAAGATAATATAAGAGTTTAATATTAGATGAATTAATATCTAAGAAAGAATGATGTGATTTTTATTAAATTGTGATTACATTTTTGTTATTTAACATTCGGATAATGTTATTTACATAAACACCATCTCTGAAAACTTAAGTTATTGATTTATTTTTGTTACTTGTATATTATTCATTAATAACAACAAATTACTTAATTCTTCAACTTGCATATGTTAGATAATATCAGAGTGGAGAGCAACATTTATCATCATATTATTTATTTCTTTTCTTAAATAATGGACTTATTTACCTAAAAAAATAATGCGCATTCAGAAATGGATTTATATCTTGTCTATCTTTTTAATGTGTGCTTATGATAAAAAATTGCTTTCTAAATTTTCATAAGCCAAATATTAAGTTTAACATCCAAAACATTTCTCATTCATGACATTAGCTGATCTTGTTTACTGATTAAGTGAATCAAGATTATTTTGTTAATTAGGGAAGTTTTAGTGTCATCATCATTTAATTTTATTTGTGGGGCTGGAGCACAGATAGCATAATTATTATTATTTTATTATAATATAGTTTATTTGGTATAGTGAATTACTTGATTATTTATTTAGTTATAAGCTTAGTTTGGTATTAGGTCTATTGCCACCTCTTCAGAGATTTGAGGAATACTGCCTTATCAATTGATTTCTAATAGTATGTAGGTGTATTCATGGCCAGTATACCTAGATGTATCTCTTTTTAGTGGTAGTCCTATGATATAGATTATAATGAAAGAAATACCTCAAATGAGTTTTAAATAAAGGTTGTTTAATGTATGACTTTTAAAATGAATGGTTAATGGTTTGTATAAATTGCAACCATTCTGTTACAATATACATATAAAATATATATATTATATGGGTTTATCTGTGTATAATTTATTAAATATATATAATAAAAATAATAAATTTAACACTAATAAACTATTAAAAATAGTCTATTAATTTCTTTAACTTGCCTCAACTGCCATTAAATTAAAAAAAAAAAAAAAACAAAGCATGAAAACTCTGTGGAAAAAAATAAAGTGAAAGTTGTCACAAGATATATTGTAAATAGACAAAGTATTAATTATTTTATATGAATAACTACATTATTTTTGACAAAGAACCTGACTTCAATACAAAAAAGCTAAGTACAAGAACTAAAGTAAGATAAACTATTTAGTGTTGACTATATTTATAAAAGTATATATATATATTTAACTCTCCAATTTGTTAATTAGCAACTATAGTAATTTATTTCTATTTATTTTTATATATATTTACTTTATAATTAGATGTGTGTCATTTATATATTTTGTTTTTTTAATATGATTATTATAATGCTAATGGTTTGAGATAGTGTAAATACTAGTCACATGTTGATAGTGGAGTAAGCTGTTGCTGTTGTAAATATATTTAGCTTTGTTCACTTTTCCTTTGGGCATTTCATCAAGTTAGTTAAGTAATGCAACATTATCAGTGAGTTTTAAAAATAATAAATGTTTTGATCCAGAGCTGAAATGATATCTTCGAAGTATATGGAATTAAACATAGGTTGCTAGTGGTCACATTCTGATATTTAATAATGTCTTGCCAGAATTAATAAATTTTCTAGTATAATTAAGTAGTGTGAATTTATAGTCATTTGATGAGCAGTCAATATTACTGTATGAAGTTAACATTTTCAGCAATAGTTGTAAGCTGCTAATGTCATTCAGAATTGGGCTAATAAGTCAATTACAGTCATGACCAAAGGTGGCTTGAACATAATATCACATATATGTCACTAAATGTCAATATGTAGTTGAGAGATTTGTTGTACCTTTGAATGGCATTATTTTGAGCATCTGTGTCTTAGGTTCAAAGTCAGTAGAGGTATATTTGAGGAACCAATGTAAGCATCTATGTACATGTCCTGGATATATATATATATATATATATATATCTCTCTCTCTATATATATATATATATATATATATATATATAGAGAGAGAAAGAGAGAGAGAGAGAGAGAGTGTGACCAACATGTTAGTCCTAAGCATTCTTTTATTCCACTCAATTTCAACCATGTTAAATTTTGGCATGCCATTATGACTCAGTCAGTGCCAGAACATATTGTTAATATAAGGAAAAATATATAAACTATGAAAGAAATAAGGTAGTTTTGCACAAATAGAAGTGAAATGAGGGGAAAAAAAGATGGATAATTAGTGGGGAAAGGCAATGTGTAAAATGTAATAAAAATATAGTATTACAGGATTAGGTCAATAAGAGAAAAATTAGCATAATGGAGTTAGTAAGAAAAACAAATAAGCTAAAGAAAAATAAGGCTAGATATGGAAAGAAAATAAGCAGTGTGGCTGTATGGTTGAAGGATTGTCCCAATAATTCTTAAATATAAAAAAGAAAACATATATTTTTCTTCATAACATTGAATATTAAAAAAAAATCTTTTTATAATAGCTTTTTGTAATTGTGAATGATAACATGTGCAAAAGCCAAAATGCAGACTTACAAGTAAACTGATAAAATAGGCAAGTGATGAAAGAAAAACATGGCCAATAACAGAAAGAGTTTAGAGAAAAAATGAGATAAATATATCAATTTGATTATTGCAAATATTTATGAAAATGAAAAAAGAAAATCAGTTGCTGCTGAAGAAAGGAGTCAGAATATGTTTTCTGAAATAAAGAAATATTGCCAACCAAGAGGTGATAATCAATAGAGAAGAGAAGAAATGCTGCTAAGGAATATAGAAGATGAAATAGCTGAAAAAACTATAAAAATAGCTAATCAAATAGTAGACCAAAGGAAACAAGTTAGAAAGAAAATTGTGAATGAATATAGATAAAGTAAATAGGAACAAGATGATAAAATAAGTAAGATACAAGAACAAAAGGATATTAATATAAACCAAATACAAAAAATAGAGTTAGTCAGTAATCAAAATCCAAGAAACCTGGAATATGTTCAAGAGTGGATAGGGGATCTGGATAGCCAAATGAAGTCACTACAAATCAAATATAATGGTAGTACAATAAACAGGGCAAAAAATCTGAATGGCAATCACATCAAGATGGTCACACTAAACAGAAAATAGTTATAATTAGCTAAACAGGGCAGAACATGAAAAAGAAAACATAGAAGAGCCAAAGCTGAATATTCAATCAATGAACATCATATCTAGGATTGTAAACCAGTTCTATAAGAGTTTTTTCAGATAATGCCAGTCAAGCACCCATTGAATTTATTAACAGTCTGAAAAGATATTTTGGCATTAATGCTATGACGAAGAAGGCTAAAATAGCAATAGCCTTTAGTCATCTAAAAGGTGCATCACAAATATGAAGGGATTCATTAATCTTACTACCTTTGCTGAATTTAAACAAGCACTCATGAATTGTAATTGAAGTAAGAAGTATCAAAAAGAAATTAAACATTCATTTGGTGAGTTCAAAACTCTCTTTGTAGAAAGCAAGTGGAAAATTGAGATTGTTCACTTTAAATTCTTTCACAGAACACCAAATTATTTATAAGAAACATAAAGCACAGTTTCTCAACCCATATTGATAAAATACTGATTGTCACTAACAGGCAAACAATTGAACAGGTGGCTTAACTGTTAAATGCATTCAACAGCAGATATGCTGAAATCAGAAGATTCAAACCTCCAACTAAAATAATATACTGAGTGGGCAGTGGTCTGTGTATGATAGAAAGTAAGAAATGCCACCAAGGAAGAAGAGAAAATGGAAAAGATCAATTGGTATCCCCAATTGTCATATCAAAAAATAATAACATTTCATAAAAGAGAGTTATTATAATAGATCTGATCATGATCTTTAATATCCAAAAGCAGAATGAAGTTATGCTTTTGACACTGAAGTAAAAAAAACATAAAGTTAAAACAGAAAATGAGAAGAAAAAAGGTTATTTTGTGGAGATTGAGGGTAAATTTTGTGAAATACGATAGCTTTGATTTTAATTCTGATGATGAATAGGTAATTTTTTTATAGATGTAGAGATATTGTGCATTCATGATTCTCCAAAAAGTTATCCTGATGCTGCACATACCTAAAGTTTAAATCTATCTAAATAAACCCTTCAAAAGAACAGGGCTTTCTATCAATAAAATGTTGTGTTGTTTATGAGGCACAGAATTGTGTCATGGGTCTAAAGCCTATAAAACTAATCAAGTACATAAGTAAGGCTTTCCACTTGATCAAAAATTCCTTTTTTTCCTAAGTATGCCCTCTGGATAATAAGTTGTGTTTGTGTTTAAACTGAGATAGCATTACTGGTGCACAGACTGCATGGCATACCTGGGTTCTGTAATGAAGTTTTTATCCATCATGGTAATTGAAGTGGCATGCTTATAGTATGCCAATAATCACACCTATATCAAAAAATAAAATTTATATCTGCAAAATAAGTGTAATTATTTTGAACTAAACAGCCCAAATTGGCTTAGTGAATTGTATTCCAGCTTGTATATTTCTGGAAATATTAATACATATCTGAGCATGATTAATATTTTTTTTAAATTGTAAAATGAAATTGATTGAATTGAACCAAGGTATCAAAAAAGGGGTTTAACTCAATTTTATTTCTCATATAAAATTGGGGGTAATGTAGTCATGTGTAGCCACATCATTTATAAAAGTTGAACATTGAATATAAAAGCTAGTATTTAATATCAAGTTAATTAGTAAAACACTTAGTAGATAAATTGTTAAACTATAAAAGTGCTAACTAATAGCAAAAGTATTATATTAAGAATAAATACTTTTTGAGTCAAATGATATAACACTAAGTAATAATAAAATAATTATGAAAATCTCACTAAGTAATGGTTTTATTTCAGTGCTGTGCATATAGATTCATTTACATTTTCTCTCAAATAAATGTTCTATATAAAAATTTAAAAAAAGTTTTGGTAACAGATGGTAAAAAATCAGTTTTGGAAAAAAAAGAAAAGGGAAAAATAGTTTTATTAAAGTTAATCAATATCTGGTAAAACCATATAATCACAGAAAAGGTAGTTGTTTTAATATTTAGCTTTATTACTGCCTAGCATGCTAGGCAATAATAAAACTAAATATTACAAAAAAATGACCTTTTCTGTTTTTTTATTTTACCACATATTATATTGTCTCAGAAAAGAAGAAAATTAGTAACAATTAAAGTTAATCAAATAGAAATTTTAAATTCAAAATGAATGTTTATAATACTAAAAAACAGCCATTAAGCTAATGCACATGCGCTTTGTGGATTTTTAACTATAAGTGAATATTCTTACTTCAAAACACAAGATAAAGTCTTTGTGAAAAGATAGAATGAATCTATCTATCTTTTTGACCCAACATTTATGTATGGGCAGATCTTAAGCATTTGGAAACGAGAGCATTACTTTTACTATGCTTGAATAAATGACGCAAAATTTTCTAGAATTTATGATACATCATTCTTATTTGAAGTTGAACATATGTAAATGAAATATTTGTTTTATATAGCACTATGCTTTTATAAACTGTACTATTAATAATCAGCCATTAAGCTAATGCACATGCACTTTGTGAATTTTTAACTATAAATGAATACTCTCATAGGACTATATAAAATAAATATTTTATTTACCTATGTTTAATTTCAAATAAGAATGACGTATGTAAATTCTAGAAAATTTTGCAAGCATCATTCATTCAAGCATAGCAAAAGTAATTTAAAGTGATTGTTTAACATCTTTACACTCTCATTTCCAAATGCTTAAGATTTTCCCATACATAAACATTTGGGTTGAAAAGATAGATGGATTCATTCTATCTTTCACAAACACTTTATCTTGTGTTTGGAAGTGAGACGATTCATTTATAGTTAAAAATCCACAAAGTGCATGTGCATTAGTTTAATGGCTGATTATTAATATTATAATTTATAAAAACATAGCACTATATAAAATAAATATTTCAATACTAAAAAAAAAATCATAATATTTTATTTTTTTCTGTCTATATTTCCAATCATGATGAATAATCGTAATTTTATTTCTATGTGTTTATCAAAAAGCAGACTTTGATAATAATTGTAAAGGGATTTTTTGTAGTTAATTAACCTGTTTATTGACAAACATATTATGGAGCTTGAATGAGTGTAATTAAGTCTGATAACATATAAAAAGAAAGGCTATCATCAAACTCAGAATTCTATCCAGTCTACAGTTTGGAGAAAGTATGTGTAGATTCATATATTTTATTGCAAAAACCATCAGAATATGTTTATACACTCTAGAAATTGAAAAATAGAAAAGTGTTCAACATAAATCGATTATGCAGTGTTTTTATATGGACATATGATAAATGCTGAGCACATGGCTTGCTGAGAAACATAAGCAATTTGTTCTTCAACTGCATAGGGTTGTAAAAGATCTAGATGAATAACCAGCATGAAAAAAGAAACTTAATTACTATCATTCTATCCCTGTCATATATGAATAGTTAAACATGCCATATCATGGATGGAAAAAGACCAGTTCACCACTAACTACTTACTGGAGAAATACCATGACCATTTTATATTAAACTTTACAGATTTCTTTTAAAAGAAAAACCACATGGATAAATTTCTGCGATCTGCATTGAGATAAATAATGAATGAAGAACTCATTTTAAACTGTAAATAAATGAGAAATGTGTCAAAATTCCGTGAAAAAAAAAAGTGTTGACACAGGGAATATTATAAACAGACAATGTGTTGTCTTATATGAGTATCTAATTTTTTTGACAAAGAATCTGATTCCAATACAAAAGGGCTAAATACTAGAACTGAAGTAAGATAAAATATTTAGTTTTCCCAATATTTATAAATGTTTATAAACATATTTTTAGAAATTGTTAGTATACTAATTTATTTCTATATATTGTAATTTGTACTTACTTTATAATTAGATGTGTGTTCAATATATATATTTAATGATTGTTGTAATGCTAATGATTTGAGAGGCTGTAAATATCACTTGCATATTGATACTGGAATAAAGTGTTATTGTTACTGTAACAGCTGTTCTGCCTTTGTTCACTATTGATTTTGGCACTTCATCAAGTTAGTTAGGTAGTGCAATATTATCATTGAGTTTTAAAAATCCTGACAGCTATGATCTGTTTATGACCTGATATCTTCAAATGGTATAGGTTTAAATCTCAGTTACTAAGGTGCCATTCTGGTATATACTAATATTTCTCACAGAAATAATATATATTTTAGTATACTTGGGTAATATGAGTTTATATTCTTGTGATGAGTAGGAGATATTACAGTGCAAAGTTATCATTATCAGCGGTAGGCTGTAAGCTGGCGATTTTCCCCAGCATGCTCATTATAGTTAATGATTGGTCTAATAAGTCAATTACAATCATGACCAAAGGTGGCCTGAATTATAATATTATATACACACATCACTTAATGACAATATGTGGTTGAGACGTTTGTGGTGCTGTCATCATTTTGGGTATCCATGAACCTGGTTCGAGGTCAGTAGTAGTATTATATATTTTTCCAATAAATTATACACAGATGCACCCAGATAATATTTCGTTTATATCTGTAGCCCATGAAAAGCTTAGATTTAATATATATATATTAATTGGATTAACAACTCAACGGTATATATATACATGTCTGTTTATAAATCCATATAAGAACTTGGAAACAAATGAAAGTGATTTCCCTTCCATTCATTACATCTTGTTTTGAAACTTTAGAATGATGCTTTAAATATTATACCTTATTTAAATTAGGAATTTATCTTTCCAATTGTATTATGTGTGTATGTGTTTGTTGGTATATTTCATAATTATCAATTGCAGACACATGGAAAAAAAAAAAAATCCGAAAAAAAAAAAATAATATTGTAATTTAGAGATTTATTTACTAAATGCATTTCCTTGAATAATAAACAATTAGTGCTTTACTATATAAATAAATGACTCAATTTTAGTATTTAAATACAGAAACTCACACAAAAATGTGTAAAAAACATTAATATACAAAGAGCAGATGGAAAAGCATGTTGGTTATATAGTCCAGAAAAAAAAAAGTTAGAGATTATTTGAAAAAAATAAAATGAAAATGAGAAATGATATACCATGAAAAATAATAAATGAGATTTATAAACTAATTAAAAGAAAGAATAAAGTATGAGAAGTTGGCAATAAGAATTAAAACTCATGTAAGCACTCTCATTAATAATGGTATCATACAGAAGATTATGGAAATATGTAAAAGAAGATTTTACCTATATGTTGAAGATACTAGAATAAATTTATCAAAAATATTCAAATATTTTATATCAAATACTTTTTTACTCCACATCTTTCCAAAAATCTTTTTATCTTATTTTTATATCTCAGATATAATCAATTTGAAGATTTAATATCTTGTGAGATTATTTGAGATTTAAGTTGTTATCATCTCTTCAAGCAGAATATTCAGCCCAGATTCATATAATCTTTTTTCCTCAGTGATATCAATGATATTCTTTTTTTCTTATAATGTATTTCATTTTTAATTCTTTATTATTACTTCTAGCTGTAATTATAGGGGTTTAAACCCAGACCTTTAATCTCCCTTTTGTAATCCACTACATATTATACAACCAATATATATGATCATATACATGTGAAAATGATAAATGATTTCCAATATTCATATTTCATGCTGAACCAGCACTCATGAGTTAGTCCAGATCATCATCTCCCACACACATATATAATCAGTACTTAGATTATATTAAGATAGCAAATCTTCAAACTTTAATGAGCAGGCTTCAATCTTCTTCATTAAAATTTGAAGATTTGTTACCTTAATATAAATCAAGTGCTGTTTATATATATGTGTGGAAGATGATAATCTTGACCAACTGATGAGTGCTGGTTGAGCATGAAGTATGTATATTGGAGATCATTTACTTTTTTTACATGTATGTGGTTGTGTGTATTGGTTGTTTAAGATGGAATCTATGGCAAAAGGGAGCTTGAAAGTCTGGATTCAAATCTTTATGATTACATCTAGCATACAAGTATATATAATATACTTGATTTAAATATTACTTTTAATCTAGACCTCTTCATTCTCTATTGAATATTTTATAATTATTGTTTTTATAGGTATCCAAAGTTTAAATACATAACCTGTAGGTATATTCCTTTTTAATATTTATTTCTACTATAAACACTATATTAAAGTTAGTTTTTATGATAGCTAAGTATGTTTTAAATTGTGCTTTATGCAAAAAAGTGAAGCTTAGTATTATTAGAAAAAGAAGAATAAGGCTTAGTGCTTTTGGGGAACTTAGGTCTCCATATTCATATCCTATCTTGGGAGTATCGGTTTACATTGAGATTTTAAGTGAAGCTTGGCAGTAATTTATGCAAAAGTTATTCAAAGTTTTCTTTTATATAGACCATTTTCTGGAGATTGCAAAGCATGATTCTTTGCAGTTTATTGCATAGTTGTCATTTGCAATAAAGCATGCCTCCTTTATTTTTCTTTTCATATTACTGTACACTGAACGTAATGATATGAAACAAAAAATAAAAGAGGCATGCTTTATTGTAAATGATAACTATTCAATAAACCGAGAAGAATCATACTTTACAATCTCCAAAAAATCAGTCTCTATGAAAGAAAACTTGAAATAAATTTTGCATAAATTACTGCCAAGCTTCACTTAAAATCTCAATGTAAACCAATATTCCAAGATAGGCTATGAATATAGAGATCTAAGTTTCCTGAAAGTACTAAGCGTTATAATTCTTTTCTAATAATACTAAGCTTCATTTTTTTTTGCGTAAAGTGCAATATAAACCTTATCACTCAAAGGTAAAATAAAAACAATGACTTTATTTTGATAGCTAAGTATATGTTTTTTAATTAAAAAAGCATTGAATATTGCTGTAGAGATGTTAATATTTACTTTTACTACTAATTTGACCTTCACAACATGGTTTATCTATTTCTTAATTTATGAGAACAATTGTTTCATTTTAAGACTCTAGATAAATTATGTATTCTTAATTTATATTTACTTCAATAAACTTTTCTGTAAAGTCTGTGTATAATATAGACTGTTACCAATTTAATCCTAATATCACTATATAATCTCATGACTATTGATTAGCTTTATAAATAATCTACAAACTTTGAGAATATCTGGATCTATGTCATCATGCTCAAAATGTTAATCATATTGAGGTTGTGATTTTTTTTTTATGCATGACAAATATAATTCAAACTTTCAAATAATACTCATTGATTCATTATATAACTTGCATTAATACTTGGGAGAGGCCTTCTGAGCTAAAGCATTTGGGAATCCATCCTGTTTTTATTTGTTTGAGTGTACATTTTTCAGATACAATTCTCACATAGAACTTACAGTCAATAGCATTATAACATTTCTTCCTAGTCAATTTTATATATTTTTATCCTTTTGAGAATTTGTGTGTAGCTATTGTCTTTTTATTAATTATATTCAAATCTGAGTAATTTTCAAAGTTTTAAATATTCAAAATGATTCTTAATCTCTACTTTAAATTAATTGACATTTCCAAGGTTAGACATAATAATGATTAATACTATCTTAATAGAACATTTCTGTTTTTCAGTTTTGTATTAAAAGCTATCTTAAACCTGACTAATTGACGACCATGTTTTGTGTAGAATCTATTTATGTACTACAGTGCCGAAGTACATGTTTTTGTTAGTCACACTTTGCCATTAAATTTAGAAACTTTCACATTCATTTTTGGAAGATTTTTCAAATAAAAATTTCAAATTTTAATTTTTTTTTCTTTATTTGACTTTATGTTCAAATTTTATTTTATTTTTAAATATTTTTTTTCCAACTCTCACTTCTTTGATGATTTCCCTAATATTTTAGTTGTTTTTTTTTTAAATTATCTTTTCATCTAAACAAGGCCTCAAATTGTTTAACTAAATGGTAAATTATTGAAGTATTAACCTGAATTGTCAGTTGCTGGAGTCATCGATTAAGTCAAATAATAATCTATGTGATATACATAAATCTCCATAAGGTTTGTACACCTGGGTCTCTTTTTACGCGGACTTATTTAACACGATTTTGAAGTTACGCGATTCGGCTTTCACCAGAAGTCGAAGTCCGATAATGCGCTATTATTTTAAATAATAAATTTCGCACACTTATGTTATATTGAAAGTAAAAGCACATTATTGGAATTCAACTTTCATCTTAGTAATTTCAATATTTTCAGTGCTTTATAATAGTAAGATTTATGCAATAATGAAATTAAAATCATGATTTCCACATTTTATGTATACACACATTAAATTTTACAAGATTATAATGTAAATTTGTTCAAACATTGTGCGTGTTAATTTTGCATTTTAAATCACATTCTGTTTTTGCTTTTTAAAAAAGAATGTAATCAATTATTAATCATTTAGTGTCCACAAGTTTATTTTTAAAAGGTCAGTAATAGCAGTGGGCACAATTAAAATCTGATTTTTTAATTGTAATTAACAATTTAAAAATTACTTACGGGTGACTTGAAATTAAGGTGATTAAAACGAAATTTGATTTTTAAATGGAATTGAAAATTAAAGACAAAAATAAGAATTTAATTTTTAGTTGTTAGTTTTAATTAAATTTTTCCCAGCAGTGGTGAATAAATGTATTTTTATTATCATAAGTCCAAGTTCATAAATAATTAATAAAATCATCGTTGTCGTCAACAGAAAACCATTAACACAGCATGAGAGTGAACTTGGCACTAGTTGTATTTCCTCTTGTGAGAATAATTGCTGAGATATTCTTGACTTCATTTAAGGAGAAGCCATATACATCACATCACATGGGAATCTGATTTTTTACTAGTTTGCAAACGAACGTCTTTTTGGGCAAATAGCGATAATAATTAAAACGTGTATAAAAAAATTTAAATTACTGTATTGTAAATTATGCATAAAAATATATTATTTTGAATAAAATTAATGATTATAGTTAAAAAAAATTTGTCTTGTATCATTTTTTTTCAAATTTGAAAATTTTTATTAGTCATATTTTATTTCCTTATTTTTTTTTTTTGCACGAATTTTAAAGTAATTTTACGTTGGTGCTTTGCTTTTACGCGAATTTTGAAAAATCACAGACCGCATCCCCCCTTTTTCAATGTAAGTTACGTCTATTTTTGCGCGATTTCATTTGCGCGTGTTTTCTGAGGAACCTATCTATCGCGTAAAACGAGACCCAGGTGTATTTTCATTTTTTGTTAAAAAGTTTCTCTCTTCATTTGTATTTACAATGTTTTTGTCATTGCTTTCTCGCTTTACAAGTCTAACAATTCTCCTCTTAATAAAACAGCCTGCAGATGTATATCTCCAAGTATAACATCATGAAATAAATAGAGGCCTAATTAAACCAAATTGTTCTTATTTACTTTGCTGGTTAGAAATTATCCATATCCTTGTTTCTATTAATAAAACTTCTGATGAATTTCAGAGAATATACCGCTATTTCCTTGTCTTAATAATTTGCTTTAAAAAAACATGCATAAACATTTTGGTAATTTCTTATCTTTTTAAATTTATTCTAGTATTTTTTAAATGGTAATTGCTTCCCTGTAATTTAATTATTATTTACAAATTAGTAAATGTAATGTGATGTCAGAAATACAAATAAAACATTAAAAAATTTTAGTACGATTTTAGAAGAATCTGACGAATGGTTTAATAATTACTTTAAAACAAATGTGCACAATCAAGTGTTAGTGGCCTAGTGGTTACCATAGATTCCCGGTCAATGCATATGACATATGGAAAAAAAACAACAATGTACACACGTTCATGATATAAACTTTATATATATTGTTCTTTTACTAATAATTTAATTACATATTATTTTTAAAAATTCTCTCATATAATAAATGACTAAACATTCTTTAGCAAAGAATTACGGAAAGCAATTTTTCCTGTATTTTTGCCTGTTAATTATGATTGTAATCCTTTTGGAATTACTACAGTTGCTTCCCAAAATAGAATACATTCCCTGTAGACTTTGCTTGATTATTTTCAAATTATAATTGGATAATAATAATATAAAGGTCATTGCAGGATTTATGAGTAAATTATACATATTAGAAAGGAGAGGAAAGTATTATTCCATAAAGTTAAAAACGTTTGAATATTTTAACAATTAATAGAAATTTTTATTTGAAAAGATGGCTTATTAATTTTTATTTATTATATTTACTAAGTGTACTTTAAACATATATAACAAGTTATTTATTTATCTAACGCTGGTTTTTTCCCCCCATATAAATGTACTTTAATTAAAATAAGTATTACTGCTTTTATTACGTTTAATAATAATAATAAGCATACAATTTAATAAATGTTAAACATTTAGAAAAATATCAGTTTTATAATCGTAACTAATTTATTTTAACTAAATGCTAAAATAAAAACAAAACCAAAAAAACACAAAACATTTATAATCATTAATTATATACAAAAACTAATTGCTATTGTATATTCAAATTTCGTTTAATTACAAATAATGACACAGTTGGAGATATAGTTGCAATGACAGAAAGTATTGTTACTTCTTGATTTTACTTTTTGCTATGTAGGACGAGGGCAAAAGCATTGTATATCAAGGAAATAACATAAAAAGGGAATAAGAATTTAAGCTGTAGATGTGTTTGTAGGAAAGTAGAAGAGTGAATATAGAACCTTTAAAAAAAAGTATAAATTGTTAAAAGACAAACTAAATAAGTTGTATGGGAGAGAAAAAATTATTATGAGAAAAGCAAAAACATAGTCTTATTTTATTTAGGTCTTGAGAATATAAAGAAAGAACAATACAGTTAATGAAACAGTTTTTATTACAATAAAAAAGGAAATATTTAATACTGACAGAATGTTTTGGTAATTGTTCGGTATAAGAGATTAATGAGTCATAGTAGTAGATGCATTTACATGAAGAGATGTTTCAGTTATCTAACCAATTTTCTAATCATGTGACCTTCAATTGCAGATACATCTGATTTTCTGTAAAAAAATCATTTTACAGTGTTGTACCACTAAAGAAATCGGATTTAATAGTATTAAATAATATGTTCAAAGACATTCAGTGATATTTAAATTTTTAAAATGACAGCAGGATTTTTTTTAATTAAAGATATTAGGCAGTTTACCACCATTTTAATTTTTTCCCCAAAGTAATTCATATGCATATCAATTTATCAACTACTAAGAGAAATCACTAATATCTTTTAAGTATTGATAATTATATATATATTGTAGAGTATTAATTTTAAACCCAAGCTAGATTCCAATTATTCCAGAAAAGGAAGAAAAAAAAGAAAAGAGAGAAATTTTTTTTTTTGTTTATTCGTTTTAACTGAGCTATATATATTTCATTGAAAATCACTGATGGAATACAGAAAAGAAAATGAAATATGGGTAAAATGCAAGATTTCTGCTAATTTTAGCTACAATTAGAAATCAATTTTTGGTTATGTGTGTGGGCATATGTGCGTGCAAAGATGGTCGAACTTAGACAAATGCCTTCATATAAGTCAAGAAGATTACTTAATATTGCAAATTTTAATTCTGTGCAATGCAGTTTTATTGTAAATATATTATTTCTATTTTATTGTATGTTAATATTTTAGAAAAAAGAAAGAAAGAGGAAGAAATTCATTATCAAATATATAATATCAAAGAGATCGATAATGATTGCTGTTTGACCACCAAAATTATTTCAAACTCAGCTCCTAATTAATCATATGTCAGTTATTTCAAGATAAAGACATTTCAAGTCATCCAAGTAGATAATAGATACCTCAATTATGTATTACTATCAGGAGGCTGATATCAAAAAGGTTTCACTGGTATCAGTATACAAATAAATAAATACTGAAAGAAAAGTTATGACATGATTATTATTTTGCAGACTATTGTTCAAATGGGAATTAATACTTGAAAAAGAAATGCCTTGCTGAGACTCTAGATTACAGGAGACCACTGGGAGAACTGGAGACCTCTGGGAGTCATGGCACATCTGAATGGAAGGGAGACTAGAGAAATACATCCAAGGCTGACCATAGAAAAAGTGATGCCTTCAGTGTCTGCAATGCCACATGGCTCAATTCACTCTGGGAAAGTAAACATCAGAGGAATAGCAAAAGCATAAAGAAAGCTTACTTTGATTCAAATTCATGATTATCTATGAATAATTCCAGATAGCGACCAGTCTATATCTAAACCATAAATTTGCTACCATCTTAACAATGATTTTGGGAAATAGTAACCAAACTAATTGGGAAAAATTGACATGCCATAATCAGTATGTTATATATACAAATACTCAACTATAGTGTGTGTTTTAAGACATTTTTGTTAATGGTTATTGTCAAGGAAATTCACGATATAATCAGAATGTCATATATATATATATTCAACCATAGTGTGTGCTTAAAAGTTTGCCTATAGTTCTTCAAAATACAGGAGCCTAAACAATTAGTAATATGAAACCAAAATTTTATTAATAACTATTGACATTTTCAATTTTCATTTTAATTTCTTCTCTCTCCTCAAATATCATACAAGATATTAAAAATTAAGGATTTTGTTATCACTAAATATTATATTATTATGCTACTTGTTTTTTTTTATTTTCTTTATTTTTCATTTTGTTTTATCAATAATGTTATATATTTATTGATTTATACACATATATGCTATTGTATTTTTATATAGTTCATTTTAAACTAGGTGTTCATTTTTTGATTGAAATATTTATGTAAACATTTTCTGATGGGAAGGTTTAAGCCCTAGACAATGTGTGTGTGCATGGATGTATGTCAATTGTGGACAAGCCGACAATAAAATGCTACATATGGATATGAAGTGATAATAATAACCAGATGATAGATTTTTTTTTTACTATCGATTCAGTGAGTGCAGAAATTAGACAGAGCTATGAATGGATACAAATTAATTATGGGATTTGTACATTATTATATTGTTGATAAGATGGGGTGCATAAATGTATTTTTATTTTTATTAATTATATGAATGTCACAAAGGGCCAAATTATTTACACTAAGTAAAATGAGATTTAAATATCATAATTAAAATATGGATGATGCTTTCCTTTTTTCTCTTATTGTTAATAATTAATAAATGTTCATTAAATTCTATGGGTGATTCTATTTTTATTATTTTATAAGGTAACCATTATGTGGTAACATTGGAATAAAACTGAATCAGAGGTTGAAAATAATCATGTTATTTATGAATCACAAAACTCCTTTTGAATATTACTTATAAGTCATCATCAGGTAAAGATACATTATGAACCCCAGTGAAAAGGTGCAAAGGGTAATTTTAGTTATGTTAAGTAAAATATTGGTCATAGATATATATTTTGATATATACAACAATCCTAGTGTCTATGAAGGAAGATGCAAGTGATATTATCACCAGAAATTATTTATATAGAAGAGTAAATATGCATAGAATAATGATGCAAATAATTTGTTTTTTTTTATATCTCTAAATTAGCTTAGTGTTTGATATCCCATTGATAAGTCAAGTGACTCTAAGTCTATATAGAGGGGGGGCACAGGATGATATCCCAAGAGATGGAAATTAATAATTCCATCTTGAATAATAAAACACAAACAATTAATTATAGTTACACAGTACTGGACCAGGGATTTGCTTATAGATGCTAAGGACCTTTATATTTAAATGAATGAAAGAAACCTTGATGGCTTCAAACTACTCCAGTACAATATATATTATTCAAAATACTTTAATTCCAAACATTTTTATAGATATCAGGATATCTGAAAATTCAGCAAATTAAATCACTTTTAAGTTCCATTTTTATTGTTTTCTATTGTTCCTTGGCAGTCTCTAACTTTGTTAAAAATAGAACATTACATTTTTGAATAAGTCAAATTATAGGGAAAATATTTACAAGCAGCTTGCTAAAATATAATCAGTGACTGTCCATGAAAATATATTGCAAGACTGTAAAAGTTATTTTACAAATTTAAACTTTTAAAGAATAAATTCATATATTTATCAGAAATTGTTATTTATTCATTCATAGTTTAAAAACAAATATCAAATAAAAATATTTCCTTTGCTTTTGAAAAAAATTAATCATTTCTGACAATTAAAAGATAAATTAGTACTTTTGTTTTGATCACTATATAATTTTATCAATATTTGAAAAAGTCAAATGTAATTTTTATCTAGAATTTACTTCTTTTCTAACAAAAATATCTATCAAATAAGATTGAATTTATTATATTCTAAGTAATAATAATGATTAGTATTGAATTTAATGTTTAAAGTGGTTATCGTCGATTAGCCACTAAACACTGCCTGATGTTGCTGTTGCTCGTCAAAAACCAATAGATATAATGTTACCAGGCTGATTTACAATTTACTTTTTTTACACTACTACATGTCAGCATGTAGCGCTGGAATTTGCAGGGAGGGGGATCCGATGTTTTTGACGATCCAAAGGATCGTCCATCACAACATACACAACATTTTTAAAAACAAAATTATTTAATAAAATCTAATATTTCCTTTTTTCAATTAATGTCTGATCAAAAAAAAATAAAATTTCAAGACTATTTTAAAGCAATTTACAAAACACAATTCGATTTGAAAATTCCCCTCTGATCAAGCCAAGCTTATGCTTTGAAAGTCCCATAGCTGTCCCTGTGCAAAGTACGTTTTACGCATGATTTCTATATAATGACCGAAACGTACATTTTTGAAATTTATTTGACCTTAAAAATATGTGTACGGAAACATGTCTTTTGTCTTACAATTAATATTATCTAAAACTATGTCAGATTGTATAAAAAAATGAGTACTTAGAATGCACATGCAAAGACTTAGGACAACTTGAATTCTACACACCATCACATCATACTGTAGTGATCTGTGAAGTGTGCAATAGTACCATGAAGCACAAAAGCTGCTTAGCAGCCAATATGAACAGAACTGTTCTATAGGCCATGTGAGCAGTATATTTCTGTGCTTTTGCATGGAAACAGTGACATCAGGCGGTGTTTGGTGGCTAATCAATGACAACCTTTAAAGCTTACTATCAATGCAAATAATTAAAACCATCACAGTGATAGTGCAGTGTGAAGTTACATGCAAGTACTAGTTAGTGGTCATAACACTTATGCATAATGTAATTATGATTTTTAACATTTTATATACTTTAAAATTAATTACATGGCCATTTTGCATATATATATGTGTGTGTGTGTGTGAAGTAGAATTTTAGTTTCTTAAGCTCTTTCTAACTGTGAAGTAACTAAACACATACATCACCTTTAGATCAGCAATCTATGTGCATTAGAATGAAATGTCTATTCTTTGTGATTTTGATTGTAACAAGTTTAGTTTCCTAATCATGGTCAAAATTTTAGAATGGAAATAATATTTAAGAAATATAAATATGGTATTATTACTTGTGAAGTTTATATGAATTGTATTTGTCGATTGTGGTATTTATCATCTGAAAAGACAGTTTGTCATTTAAATTTTGGATCATATTTTTATGCATTTGTAGATAATTTACAAATATTTATTATACCAGGTTCATGCTATAGTCAGTAGAAAACCTATTGGTCTTTTGTGTGTTATAAATAAGTCAAATGTAAAAAAGTCAAAAATACATAATTTTGTGAATAAATGCTAATCTTAAAACATATCTTGTTAGTAATATTAAATAAGTAAAATTCTCTCATAAATATGTCTCTAGTATTTTTTGATACTTTTGGAACAAGTATTTATTCTAATCTGAAGACATCTATTTTTAAATGGATTAATCAATGGATATTACATAGTATTATAATTTCCAACATCCCCAAATTAGTTTTTGGATAATGTCACAGAATCTTCCAAAGATAGTTAACAGAGAGAAATGTTATTTTTAAAAGCATCTGTTGAATACAAAAAGAAAAAAACAAATGATGTTTTGTTATTATTTATTGACAGTAGTTTAAGCATTCTAATGTCTAATAATTATAAATACTAGAATTTATTAAACTTCATGATTTAGTTCTAAATATGAGGTGATACATTGTTGTGTTGGGGTAATGGCAAACTACTTAAACTATTATAATGATTTCTGGAATTTCTTCAAAAATTGAGAATTTCAAATATATACAGAATTAGTTTATTTATCATTCACTAAGTGATGTTTAGATTATTCTTTTAATTATTCTATAAACATGTGTTTTATTAAACAACGCCAGTTCATTGTTAATTTTTAATATATAATTATTAAACATGTCTTTTTGTGCAACCTTTCAAAGATAGTAAGTGAAGAAACAAACTAATGAAAACAGAAATTATAATGTAACCTATATCAAGTCTTACCTGTGTTTAATATGTAATGATTTGAATTATTTGTTAATGAAGGTCTAAGTAATAATAGTTAGAAAATTTATGCATATCATTAATGGAAATAGAAGTATTACTTACATGAATTGCACTACTATAGATAAAAATAGAGGTCACTATTGCAATGCATTAAAAATAAACTAATATAATGCATTGCACATATTTGTAATTGAGTAAGTGTATATATGTTAAATTTTCTACCTTAAAGAGATATGATGTAATTATGCCTTATGTTATTGTGATCAAGTAGTAAAGTAACATTTGATCATTATTGATGGCAGCTTTCATTGATTTTCATTCTTTATTATAATTTATTATAAAAATCCAATATATTTAAAACTATATTATAAATTCTAAGGAGTCTTTTACATCATGGCCAGTAATAAATGGAAACAAACTTTAATGGCTTCTTATACTTTGTTATTAATTTACTTTCACTAACGTTGATCTCAAGGAGAAAGAAAATTCTTAAAAATAGTTATTTATATATATATTATTTTGATAGAAATTTCTGAATTATATATAATAATGTTATATATTATTAAAATATTTTATGTTGTCAGATGTTTATTATAATTACTTTAAAATAGTCTATAAATAAATCTTGATTGCAACTGTATTACAAAGATGCTGAAAGAATCTCAAAAAATAAGTTTTTTAATATTCATAGTAATACTAGAAATGCATATATATTTATTTTCAATAGCTATGATTAATGTTTTTTTATTTCTTATACTCTTGATTTTTGATATTCCATCCTATAACTTTCTAATCCTTGCACTAATGTTATAAAGACATGCCATAGAAACCAATTAACAAAATGTTTCTGATATAGCTGGTTATGACAAAAACCTAATGTCCATGTGATGACTAAACATGAATCAAGTAATAATTTTTGCTTAGTTGCTTAACTTTAACATATGTAAAGTAACTACACTACATTTACTTGAATTGCTATAAAATATCCACACACACTATTGTTTCAAATATAAATGGATAACTTAGTAAACATTATTGCAAGACTTGTAACAATAAAAATCTCTAATAAAAAGATTGCCAAAAATAAAAAAATCCACATCCGTTTTTGATGAGATAAATAAATATGTTTGTAGAAGTTAATTAAGTGAAATTCAAAGTCTATTATATTAGCATTAATAATAAACTATGTGTCTCTCTTAATAAACATGGATCTATCCAAAAATTCCAACAGTTAAAATCTCATTAGTTATAACTTGACAATGAAAATCTCAACAGATCAAAATCTCAACAACATAAAAACCTAAAATGTCAGTAGATAAATAATTTATTTTATCTCTATCAAAAATAAAATGTTTTCTTGCCAATGATGTTAAGATTCTTAACTTTTATAAAATTTAAGAAATGAATTTTAAAAAAAAAACATAAACCAGTTGACAATCGGGTAGAATGCATACTTTAGGGAGAATCTGTACCAAAACATAAGTGGCAGTTGATAGAGAAATCAGAATCATTACTGTATTTAATGATCATGTAGATAGACCTTTATTGTATTAACTTCTTGTTATTGCACACAATAAATGTTTTTAAATATTCTAACATCACAGACTGGAAAATATAATTTTATTCTTAATTTATATAAAACAAATTATTTCTATTTTACATAGTTGTATTTTGAGTTGTTTGAATTTTCAATGTTATGTTACAGGTATCAGTACATTAGAAAGCACCCAATTAAATACAATATATTATAATATTTTAGGCGGCTTATGGTGCAGAAAAAGAACATTCATTTATTACATCTCTAATTTAGTCAAACATTGGTCATATAAAATATAAAGTTTTTTTTCTGATTTTAAACTCTTAAGAGATTTTTTCAGCTACTGCTTCATGGAAAATACAGTAAGCATCAGATATTAAAAGGTAAATGGATATCTAGATATTTTTGAACAAATACTAAAATGGAAGTGGGAAATTAACCAAATTGTTATAATTTTGTATATGACTTTTTCTTCACTGTTTTTCTAGAAAGGCTGGTAGATTATATTTTTCCATGTAATAAGTTATTTTTAAAATGTTTTACCTTATACTCACATTATTTTTATTTTCTGTATATTAATATGGAGTTAATCCTATAATGTATGGAATAATATTTTAACTCCTGTCTGTCTAATAATCAAGTTACATGGGGATATTAATTATACTAATAAATTGCTCAGATATTTTGTTAATCATTTTTATCCCTTTCTTAAATCTATATCTGACTAATGACATATTCCCTCTTATAGTTAAACTATTTTTATGCATAATAACATAGATTTCATGATATCTATCTATGTATCTTCATGTAAACAATGTGATTAATAATTCAGACATCAACACTTAAAAGATACAATTATTCAGCCATACATCTGTAAATAGAATATATCACCAATATATCTTTGCATAGAAAATGTGATATCTACAGTTAGAAAATGTAATTATTCTAAATTCAATCTCTAATGAAAAATAATTTGATTCAACATCTGTAAACAAGTTCATAGAGGTAGCATTTATTTTTTGAATATATTTTTTTTTTTTTGCAATGCCAAATATAACTCAAAAATACATTTGATTAAAAAAATTAAAGACTTGAGATGGGGTTTAAAATTCATATTAAAATTTTATCTTTTTCACGATTTTTTTTTTTCAAATTCACATTAAAAAATTCCATGCATGACAGTTGCATAGAGAAAACATACACTCAATAGATAACCAATCCAGTTACCAAAGGAAATCATACTAATTACAGAATTAAAATTATAAAAAATTCCTGTACTTTATTTGCATGTAGTGACTAGAATGGATTGTAACACACAATGAAATCTAGTCTATAGGTAAAAGCATATGAGATCTAAATAATTTTATTCTGGAGTGATAATATTTTCGCACTATTTTGGTTATAAAAGAAACACTTGTTCCGCAAATGTTAAAATAACTCATTTTCTTACTTGCAAAACTAATGTCTAAATATTCACTGAACAAAATCATTAATACTTATAACCACCCAAAAATAAAAAGCAAATAAATTTGAAACAAATAAAGTAAGCATAGGCACATACTTCTCTAATCATCATAATTTATATATACATAATAAAAAATAATTATAACATTCGAATCTAGCTTTTCATTTTCTGATGTTGCGCTCACTTTAAGTTAATGATTGAAGAAATACGTTCACTTTCTGAAAACTAAAAAACTACACTTTAAAAATTTTATTATTCATTTATCTTAAATATCTGGAATTAACAAGCTTGCAAATACTTCATAAACTTAATATTTCAATTTGATAAATCTCATATTAATTTTTTAAAAAATTATTTTTTGTATATCATGATAATCAAACTTATTGCATTCTATAGTTGTTGATTATATCGCAATTTTAAATAGAATATTGAAGTCTTTTAAAAACTATCGCAAGAAGTATAAGTATGAATTTAAATACTACAAAATTATTTTATTCAACACACACTTCTTTTTTAGATATTATCTGCAAAAAAAAAAAATTGAATTGAAATTCTTTAAAATAATACACGATCAATTTAAAAATATTGCAGTTTGTAATGTTATAATTGACTATTTATAAGTCTGCATTACATGGACATGCTTATTTTATATTTAAAGAGGTTTATTTAAACTTCATTGTGTCAGTATTTCATTCTCTGTGGTCAAGTTGCAATCTTTAAGTGTCCATATATATTTATTGGACCATTAGTAAGAGAGGATTTCCACTGTTGCTATTAAAAGGAGAGAGGTTGCCTTGACAACAGTGAGAAATATTGATTACTATCTATGTTGGCATGTTTAGGTGTTGATTGGTTTCTAATGATTATAAATAAAGTGTACATAAAAAAAATTTAAATCGTTTTTATAGCTGTAGAGTTTATGCCCTTTGTCTATTTTCCAAGAAATGTAAGCTTCTAAGTCATTAATAATTCTCCTTATGGAAATATATATTGTTGAGTCACTAACAATTCATGTAGAAATATAGCTACTGAAGAATTTTTAATAACCAATTTCTAATCTATAAAATTTCATTATCATATAAGCTATTATTTAATCAGTTCTATTACAAAAAGTCGCAATTTGGACTCCAGGTTGTATCATTTAGTTCTACATTGGAAACATTTTGAATACGTTTGCAATACCTCATAAACAAACTTTTTTTTTTAAGTAGCATTGCTAATCCTAAGTTTGAGATGTATACATTTATAGTCATGTTAAAAAAAAAAAAATTACATTTATAGTCATTATTGGAGGGGTAATAATTTTTATATTATTTTCCCACTTTTTATAAAAAAAAAAAATCTGAAAGGTAAACATCAAAATTATTTCTGATAAGATATTGAATCTTTTTAAATCTTTTCCCCTTGTGTTTTTGATTGTTTTGTTACCTGAGTTAAGGCAATTCCACTATAGCATAAACCTTTCAGTTGTCTTCCTTCACTAATTATGCTAATGGGGTTGTGTATTTGTGCAGTTATAATTCCATTCAACAATTTTGTTTTCTAGTGGATGTTTTTTTTTTTTTCGTTTTCATTTTTTTGTAAAAGTCCTGATTGGTATAAGTTTGGCAGATTGCTAGTTCTTAATTGAGATTTTTTACAATCAACATAGAAAATTACAAAATTTAATTTATTATATCATGAATTATTTCAATCATCTAAAATAATTGCTCAGTGTTTTTTAGAAAAATTAAGATTTCATTTATTCTTTTTCATATACTTTCAATTGTTTGAAATAACATATAGATTAATAAATAACGCAATGACTTCAGTATTGCAATAACCTGTGTTTTATTACTAATAGTTGAATATATTTGAAGAGGTATAAGAAAAATTTGAATTGTCTAAAACATTTAACAATTTGATTAAACACTGAAAATAAGCTAAAATATTATATATAATTAAAATACTATCATTATCAAATTTGTTGACAAAATGTGAAATTAAATATTCAAATAGGAATAAACTTTATAAATACATTTAGTAAAACAAATCTGTTTTTACATGCATATACATTTAAAAAATAAAGTTTTAATTCATAGATATTAAAAAAGCTATACTAAATATATAATTATTTGCAAACACCTGGACAGCTTGATATGAGTAATAAAAAACTGCCATGCTTTAATAAATAAAAATAGTCAATAATATTTACTCCTCTAATATTCAATTTTTGTGCATAGCCTTCTGGATATGTTTTAATATTTTTGATAGTTTTGTATATTTATTATTGGAAAAAAAACTAGTTTTGTTTATATATAAAGTTTTACATTGTATGTAATACAATAATATGAAAAAGTGTAGGGATGACTGTTAAAAAAAATCTTAAAAACCTTGTTTTAACTTTATTGGCATTTGGACATGTTAAGAGAGACATGATCATAGATCTACTGCAGATATTAATCTGTTGACCAATATCACTTCAAGTGCTTACAATCATAGTGTAGTCATACAAATGATAGCTTTGCCAGACCAATACAATACATAGTGGTAACAAAGGATGCTATACCATTTAGAAATTGTTAGTAAAGAAATAGAATTCAGATATTTAATAGAATATTGGGCAAAAACAAGAGTAATGTTTATGATGACTATCACTACCTTAAAGGATTATCAAGCTGCATCTACTAAAAATAATATTGAATCTTATATAAAAAAAGGTTATAATTTTATTTAAGCAATTAAATTCACTGAATATGCATTGATTGCAATATACATATGGTGCTTACTTTCTTGCTATGTGTGTAATAATATGTTGTTTTTTTCCAACAGTTATTTTGATAGGTTATCATCAGATATAATGGATTACCTGTTCTTGTCTCTAGTCTGGATTATCTGCATTTAGATAAAATTGTGTAACTTTTATTGCTGCAATTTATGAATGGCAATACTCCTGTCAGATTTCTATTGTGTATCTTATTGTCTATTTGTGCAGCTTCACCTTCAGATGTTTACCTGTAAAGCATCTCCAACTCCATATTAATCAATGCTTCAAAGTATTCCTTATATTCTCTTTTTTTAGATTAATTTCTATGTCACTCACGTTCCATATTAATCAGTAATTGTAAATCTGAATATTTGGAATAAAATATTAATCTCTGTATTAGCAGCCTTAATGTCATCACCAGAAGGTAAAGTTAGCTGGATTACTGTATAAAGTTTATGTTGTCTTATGCTGCCAAATCCTAACGATAAAAGAGTCTATATATTTTAATACATCATCTTTTGTTATATGCTAGATTTTCTACTGTTTAAAGTTTAAAAATAGATTTTTTATCCTGTAAATTTATATTTTATGCAAAATGGAAGACAATGTAACAAGAGATTTAATTTTACTTCTTTGTGATAATGTTAATATGAGTATATAAATAATCCTCCAAAAATCTTTTTCACCAAACAAACAAATTAAATATTCTAACATTTGATTTTAAAGATTATTATAATCAAGTATTACATCTTTAGAAAATCATGTGATATTTCAAGAATAGAAATGCTAAATTGAACTTCAATCTATGAACATAAAATAACAGCCAGCATTTAATGAAATTT
Source organism: Epiperipatus broadwayi (assembly GCA_028023455.1). Taxonomy (NCBI): domain Eukaryota; kingdom Metazoa; phylum Onychophora; class Udeonychophora; order Euonychophora; family Peripatidae; genus Epiperipatus; species Epiperipatus broadwayi. The sequence continues at coordinate 364,313 of JAQFVV010000351.1, read as the reverse complement.
TAATTAGTTATCTATTGAAATATATTTTCCCAATTTTTTATTTCATTTTAAATTATAATTTTTAGTAAAGTTACAAACAAATTCTAATAAGTTTATTATTCCATAAATTAATTTAATTTTTGGAATTATAAATGCATTAAAAATATGAATAAAATATAACACTATATAATTTATCAAAAACATAATCTATATTCAGCAATGATCCACATTTAGGAGTTAATCAGTTTATTTACTCTGAAGTTCTATAACTATTGGTTATAACTTTTTTAAATTGGTAGTCAAAAACTAAAGATGTGTGGCTCAGTTTCATTACTTCTAGTTTTGGAACATCATTTGACCTCCTAAGCAACAAATGATAGGATGACTTTATTAAAATCTATTCTGAATTACATTATTCTCTTTCTAATATTAATTCATAAAAAAGGTTTGTATCCTTTCATTTTTTGCTTTACATTAATCTATTGCTTAATTTAAAATTTTATTGACATCTTGTAACTAATATGTATATTTAGCAGCAGCAATAAAGAATGGATAATTTTGGCAGCAGTTAGTCACACCCATGCTAGCAGTGAACCATTATTTCAAATTGTATTGAAAATGAAGTCTTAAACTTTTCTTTTATTCATGCTGAAAATATTGTGAGCCAAATGCTTTTCTTAGGATCACCAGAAATTAATGTTGATTTATCAGCACCTAATAATAATAACAGAGTATTTTGTACACAATAATATATTGTCTCATTGAAAAAATTAAAAGACTAAAGTGGAGTTGGGCTGGACATATTGCTAGAAGAGATGATAATAGATGGACAATTGAAATCTTAAACTGGATTCCAAGAGATTGTAAAAGACCCAGAAAGAGACCACATGTGAGATGGATAGATGGAATAAGAAAGTGTGCAGGAGTGATGTGGAGAAGAGAAGTTAAAGATTGGAGTAGATGGATTGAAACTTGGAGAGACCTTCATCCTGCAATGGATTGATAATGATTGATGATGATGATGAATATATTGTCTATATATATATACAATGGATTCATTTGAAAAGTGGCATTGTCTTTTGCATATTATTTACATATTTTTTAGAAGTTTCCTTAACTTTTTTTAATTAAAAAATAAAAAACTCAAGCATTATTTATTCTGACTGCATGTTGAACATTAAATAAATGTTACTAGAATATTGTGCTTGATTATGTTTATTCATGCTGTTGCATTTTTACCACATATATAAGCAATCCTGAAAACAGTTTTTGATTAAAATTTGTACTGTATTGGCAAACTATTCGAAGTTTTGTCTTCAAGGAAGTAATTTATGAATTAAAGCCAAAAAACGATACAATATATAATAGTTTAAAAATATTCATATTAGCCTAATCAGTATAACATTTTATTATGTTTTGACTGAATTGTACTATATAGTAAATGTGCTGTTGTAATTCAAAATATTTTTTTAAATTATCATATTTATCAATAAAATAAGGTTAATATAATGATCTCCTATGTGCTTTATATATATTGTACCATTTATTTATATATATGGTACAAATTACTATTTAATATTGTATATCATTTAAATAAAAAAGAGAGAACCCGATCTTTAATTTTTTTTTGTAATATAATGTTTTAAGAAAACGTACAGTGAAAGTTTAATTTTTTTTATGTATAATTTAATTAAAATAAATTCGATATTGGAAAGTGCATAATGAATAATTGTTTCAAATAGTGAAAGGAAATTCCAAAGGTAAAAGATTGCTATCAGAAACGACTTTCTGATAGTAATAAAAAATTGAGAAATGATGTAGAAGTTTATAAAATAGAACAAATGTAAAAAGGAATATGCGCAGAACTTCTAAAAAGAATCTGGGGATATAAAAGGGGCTGACAGGTTTGAAAAGTGTCTTTGTCTTGTTGTTCCAGAGAGTGTTGAGCAATTTGAAGTGTCTCGTATTTTTTTTTATATAAAAAAAAAAATAAAATGTGTCCACTTAGATGCGAACTGAAACTGGTCTCCATGAGTGAGTAGAACTCTATCATTTGCTGACACTTTCTCTCGAGAAAAGTCACCTAGATCATCGTCTGACTCTACCTAAATATTGATCAGAGATTTGGAAGAAGTAAACCTAAAAAAACTACTGTGGACTACCCACTGAAGGAATTGAATGTCGGAGGATCAATGACCTACTTAATTATCAACTTACAGGTAAGTTAATGGCCATAACTTTATATAAAGCTTTATGAACAGAGATTTGAATGAAATGTTTATCCCATAATTTTTTTGATCTAAAGATTTGCGAACTGAGAAGTGAATCAAACTGTTATCATGGAAAAATAAGACACAAACTAGCTATTACTTCAATATTTGAATCAAATTATTAAATTCGTTGTGCACAATACTTTCCAATATTATAATTTTTTATTTATCATAAATATTAAATTTTTGTTATTAACATAACTTTCATTGTACGTGTATAAATTTAGAGTTAATATATTTAAGTTTTAGTTTTGATTATTTAGAGTCAAATGAAAGTATAAATTACCTTTGCTAAGTAGATTTATTTTCTTAATTAAGTCAAAGGGGAATATCTTTTACTACTTTACGAGTTATGATTGTTTGACGCAGAATCAATGATCTAAGCGACTCTGGCACCCTCTTTATAAATAAAAAACTGATTCAGCTTGCAATTGTACTCGTAACAATTTTATGGCCGAGTTGATCAGGAAAGATATTTATGTTTTTAGAATAATCATGAAACGTTCTTTTTTTTTAAATAAAAATTTAACAGTTTTTTTTCTTTTACATAATTTGATCAACTCACGCATTTATAATGTGGATAGAGGCCTAGCAAAATGGAAAATGTTATAATGATGACCCAACTTGGGCTTACGAAAAAAAAAAACCACGACCTGAAAAAATTTAAAAACGGCATGAAATTGAGAATTTAATGTCCGTAGCCGGAAAATAAATATGACCACAAATAGTGCGCAAGTCTAAAAAGTTATTGCGTATGATTACGAAAGTTTTTTTTTAAAGAGTAGGATAAGAGTGTAAGATTTTAAATAAGACTATATTGAAATAAAATAATAGTTTATAAATTAAATAATAAATAAAACCGATCAAAGGTTAGCAATGACGGTAAAGGTGGAGAGGGATGGGAGATTATAGGGTGATAAAAGAGAGGGGTGTCAGTGAACGAATTTATTAGCAAAGCAAAATAAAATATTGAATTTATATCGTAACAATTGATGAAGTTAAGATTTTGTTTACTATAGCAAAAATAAGCAACATGGCCATATATGAAATTGAGAAATAGTAAAAATATACAGAATATGGCAAAAGGCGAGAAAGAATTTAAAGAGGTGTGGAACTCTTAATAAGAAAACTATTACACAAATTCAAAATGGAATTCAAAGAAGATATAAAGAAAGAAATGGCAGAGATGGTCAGAGAATTAAAAGAAGAAATAAAAGAACCAGTAAAAAAAAAAAGGAAAAAGAGAAGAAATAAAGTGATCAGTAGAACAACAGAGGAAAAGAGGATAGATAATCTTATTTGTGAGTGGGACGGCGAATCGATTAAGTACACGTCTCAAGAATGCCCAAAAGTTGTTTTACAAATAAACGATGTCAAGGTAGAGACATTGTGGGATTCTGGCAGCCAGATATCAGTAATGTTGAAAACATCGTATGAACACATGCGGAGCCAACCCATAGAGATACCAACTCTACCGGTGAAAAGCACACAAATAACATTGGCAAATAACAAAAAGGCATTATTGGGCTCGAAACCAGTTTGGGTACAAATTAAAATAGGGGATAAAATTATACCCCACACATTATTAATTCTAAAAGGGTTGATACATGAAGCCATATTGGGGTCAAACTTTATGCTCAAAACTGGGTGTGTGATCAATTATAAAGATGAAAAGATTATCTGCGAAGGGGAAGAAGTGGAGTTTGTGTCACGGATGAGAGTGAATCAGCAAAACGTATGTAATAGAGGTTGAGATAGAACATCCTTCAATAGAGGCATGGATTGATGAGATAATAAATGAAGTGAAGGAAGAATGGAAAGGAGACTTAAAAGAAGTTCTAATTGAATATAAATCAAATTTTCAGATAAACCCGGGGTTATTAAAGGGTATGAGCACAGGATCAAGAATTGCTGATAGTACACCATACCAGGCAAGATCATACCCAGTGCCACACCAATATAGAGCTGAGGTGGAGAGAGAATTAGCTAAAATGGAGGAGTGAGATATTATTACAAGGGTTCGTCAGCATATAATAACCCATTGGTGGTTGTAAAGAAAACAGATGGAGCCATAAGACTGTGTTTGGATGCCAGGCAATTGAACAAGATTACATGGCCAATAAAAATGTTCCACCTCCATTTAATGAGTTGGTAAATAAATTCCAGGGAAAAAGATATTTTCCATGTTAGATCTGACTGCCAGCTATTGGCAGATCAAGTTACACCCTGCTGACTGGAAGTACATGGCATTTCGATATAATGGTATATCTTACCAATTTAACAGAATGCCTTTTGGTCTTAAGAATAGTAAAGCAGGCCTGCTAAAATGTCTTGACAGTGTACTGTCCCCTGAGATCAAAACATTAATCACTAACTACATGGATGATGTGATTATTGCATCTAATAACTCTCATGAGCACTTACAACACCTCAAGTTGTTTCTACAAGAGTGCAATATGAAGGATATTCACATTAATTTACAAAAGAGCTGTTTAGCAGCAGAAGAAGTGAATTTCTTAGGGCACTTAATTAATGCAAATGGAATCAGACCCCACCCTGACAAAATCCAGGCAATACATGATTTCCCAGCCCCTCAAACACCAAAACAGGTGAGATCCTTTTTGGGGCTGTGTAATTTCTACAATAAATTTTACAAAAACTTTGCTTCAGACATGGAGCCTCTGCTACAATTATTACATAAGGGAATGCCATGAAAATGGATGGAAGATCATGAGACCAATTTTAGGATTATTAAAGAAAAATTCCTTAGCCAAGTGATGTTGGTTTACCCTGACCTAAGGAAACCATTTATTGTTCAGGTAGACAGTAGTGGGTATGTGTTAGGTGCAGCTCTTATGCAAGTTGAAGAGGATGGTAACTTGGGTGTAATTTATTTTGTCAGCAGACCATTGAGAGGTGCAGAGATTAATTACTGTGTAACAGAGAAAGAGGCCTTGGCTGTGGTGTGGGCATTTCAGAAGTTCTGCCAACTCTTGATAGGATCCAAAACGATTGTTAGGACAGATCATAAGAGCCTGGAATTCTTAAACCACAGTTATTTAACAAATAGTAGGCTAATCTGATGGAGCCTTTTTCTCCAGGAATTCAATTATTCCATTCAGTATTGTAAGGGCACTGAAAGTGTGGTAGCCAACACATTGAGCCAAAATATTGTTCCTGATACCCAGGACTATCTGCAGATGGAAGATATCTGTTTGGCAAGTGTAGAATTAGAAACAGATGCTGTAGTAGAAGAAGGATTGAGACACTTAGGAAAGATACAATGGCAAAGCCCTACCTACAAGAAAATTATTGACCAACTAAAAGACAAAAATGAAGTGGGAGAAACAGCAGATACTAATGCTGGTGAGAGATACTGCATGAAAGAAGGGATCCTGTGGTATATGACTGACCTGCAAAGGGATCGGTGGAGAATGATTATACCAGAGTTTACAGGAAGGACTTATTATGTACACCCACCATTTTTATGGGCACTATGGTGTAAATAAAGTGGAAGGCTTATTGAGGACATGGTTCAATTGGCTGAATATGAGAGCACAGGTTACCTGGATAGTAAGCTCCTGCGAGCCATGTCAGAAGACAAAACCAGCAAACAAGTCATATCAAGGTCCATTGAACTCTATCATCCCTAAGAAACCCAATAACCTGGTGGCTATTTATTTCTATGGACCATTGCTGGCTTTTGGGGAAATGAAATATCTACTAGTGTATATGACCTTTTTTCAAAATGGGTGTCAGCATATCCGATGACGCAGGCCAATACTAGGAATGCCATACAGTCTACAATATTTTAAAAGGGTAGGCAGTGCAAAAGCTATTTTGTCAGACCATGGTATGCCTTTCACATCTTATGATTGGCAACAGTGGATAGAGAGGATGGAGGTAAAACACATTGTCATCCATATGAAATCTGCAATCCAACCCTTGTGAGCGGGTGATGAGAGAGTTGGGATGCCTCTTCAGGGTATATACTGTGTCCAACCATAGAGGATGGGTGAAACAACTCCCAAGGGTGTTAAATTTCATAAATTGGACTCATAATGAATCCACCAGATTTGCACCTGTAAGACTTCAATTCGGACAAGTGGTACCTTGATTGTATAAATCCACATTACCCACTAGTCTAGAAAACATTGATAAAGGGAGAGATCACAAAGAAGCAAGAAAAAAATTGGAACACTGCATCAAGCACCGGACCCTGCGGAAAGGAGTCCTGACTGATAAGTTTAAAACAGGGGACATGGTGTGGGTCAAAATGAACCCTGTGAGCCAAACTGGGAAGCATATTTTTAAAAAGTTCCAAATTTTGTATGAGGGACCTTACCAAATAAGCTGACAGGATGGTCCAAATGCTTTCACTTTAGAGAATGGTGAAGGAGAAAGGGGTACCTATAACGCTAGGTCACTGAAACCATATAAGACTAGGACATGGGTTAGAAGTACTCCATAAAGATTAGTTTAAACCTCTATTTTATTCTCATTCCTCTGACCTGGTGATATTGTACCATTATTTATATATATGGTACAAATTACTATTTAATATTGTATATCATTTAAATAAAAAGAGAGAACCCAATCTTTAATTTTTTTTTTGTAATATAAAGTTTTAAGAAAACGTACAGTGAAAGTTTAATTTTTTTATATATATAATTTAATTAAAATCAATTCAATATTGGAAAGTGCATAATGAATAATTGTTTCAAATAGTGAAAGGAAATTCCAAAGGTAAAAGATTGCTATCAGAAACAACTTTCTGATAGTAATTAAAATTGGCAAAAATTCATAACGAGAAAAGAGACTTTGTAATAAAAAATTGAGAAATAACGTAGAAGTTTATAAAATAGAACAAAAGGTAAAAAGGAATATGTGCAGAATTTCTAAAAAGAATTTGGGGATATACAAGGGGCCGACAGGTTTGAAAAGTGTCTTTGTCTTGTTGTTCCAGAGAGTGTTGAGCAATTTGAAGTGCCTCGTATTTTTTTTTATATAAAAAATTTTTATATAAAAAAAATTAATAAGCTGTGTCTACTTAGATACGAACTGAAACTGCTCTCCATGAGTGAGTAGAACTCTATCGTTTGCCGACACTTTCTCTCAAGAAAAGTCACCTAGATCATCGTCTGACTCTACCTAAATAGTGATCGGTGATTTGGAAGGAGTAAAACTAACAAAAACTACTGCAGACTACCCACTGAAGGAATTGGACATCGGAGGGTCAATGATCTACTTAAATATCAACTTACCAGTAAGTTAATGGCCATAACTTTATATAAAGCTTTATGAACAGAGATTTGAATGAAATGTTTATCCCATAATTTTTTTGATCTAAAGATTTGCGAACTGAGAAGTGAATGAAACTGTTATCACGGAAAAATAAGACACAAACTAGCTATTACTTCAATATTTGAAGCAAATTATTAAATTCATTGTGCACAATACTTGCCAATATTATAATTTTTCATTTATCATAAATATTAAATTTTTGTTATTAACATAACTTTCATTGTATGTGTATAAATTTAGAGTTAATATATTTAAGTTTTAGTTTTGATTATTTAGAGTCAAATGAGAGTGTAAATTACCTTTGCTAAGTAGATTTATTTTCTTAATTAAGTCAAAGGGGAATATCTTTTACTACTTACAAGTTACGATTGTTTGACGCAGAATCAGTGAGTCTAAGTGACTCTGGCGCCCTCTTTATAAATAAAAAACTGATTCAGCTTGCAATTATACTCGTAACAATTCTATGGACAAATTGATCAGGAAAGATAGTTATGTTTTTAGAATAATCATGAAACGTTCTTCTTTTTTTGAAATAAAAAATTAAACAGTTTTTTTTGTTTTACATAATTTGATCAACTTGCACATTTATAATGCAGATAGAGGCCTAGCAAAATGGAAAACGTTATAATATATATATATGAGTCATACTTTTAAAATGAGTTTAAAATGAGTAAATCTATCAAAAATTATTACATAATTGACTCTGTATTGATAAAATTGTTTGGATTTTGAGTTTTTTGTTGATAAAGAAATTATAATAATATCAAAATCAGAAATACTAAATTAAATAAAAAAAGGAAAATCTATACTCAGCATTTCAATACTAACCATTGTGACACAATATTTTGATTAATAGATGTAAAGAATGAAAGAAATTTTGTTGGTCAAGCCTTCTTTTTTTAACAACAACAAAAAAAAGGCATGAAATTCAACTAGTTTTAGTGATTTAACTAATTTATTTAAAAGTGATGATTTAATTTAAAATGTTTTGTATTTTGGTTCTCATTGAAAAATTTAATTTCTCCTCTCTCCTAATTTCATTACACCTCTGTCATATAACAATAAATTAATAGCATGTATCTTTTTTTTTTGCCTTATATAAAACAAATAAAAAATATTGCATACTTTTTTTAAAAAAATATCGACTTTATGTATTTATTTTTTGATGGCAATAGATTATGATTTTTAAACTTTTTTTTTTTTACAAAGTCTATATTTTAGTACTGTGATATAGATTTATGAAATATTTTTTATATAAAAAATGCTTTTTGAAAAAGTTAACCTCTGTTGGTTTTTAAAATGATATCTTAGTTATTGTTGCCAGGAAATTAATACACTTGTGTGATGGATCTTTTTAAAATAGAGTAGAAAGATTTTATATCACATCAATATTAGTTTATGTATTGGTTTATTTTTAAATGTCAAATATATATTAAATGTTCTATATGAGAAATATGATTAAACATTGGCAATCTCTTCTGACAATGCAACATGTATTTATATAAAGAATCTTTTTCCAAATTTAATTAAATTAACCCAGCAGTAGTTTACTATATATCTAATAACACTTATAATGCTCTTTTAATAAAATTAATTCAATTATTTCAATATTTAGAATAAATATTTTTAATAACGATTAAATATTCATTAGTAAATAGGTATTTAACTATTCTTAAATAAAAAATTGAAAAAAATAGAAAAACCTTAAATCCAAAACTACCTGACACAAAAAGCATGATGTGTGAAATCTTTTTTTTTTTTTATGTTTCTCTAAGAAAATTTCAGAAAAAGCTTTTGATATGCAATTGTCTATTTTAAGATTCTTTTAACCGTATCTTATTTTATCTGTGAAAAAGTCTTGGAACTAAGAATTTTGGATTATTGGTGCATTACTTAATGAATCTTTATATATGATTTTAATATAATCTAACTAAAAATTTACTATGCAAGTTATTTGTCCTATAATATAATTAAGGTTGTAGCTCTTTATATGTAATGCAGATGTTTGAGTGTTTTTTATATTATTAGTGCTTATCATAACATGGCATAATTTTTTGATAGTTGTCGACTATAAAAATTATTTAAGGGACACTGGTTGACAAACCATGGGTCACATAAAAATTATTTAGTCATGAAATTTTTAATAAGTTCTCTTAAATTTTATGTAATGATATGTTTTTGTAACAGAATTTAATTGTAAAAAATAGATAAAAATCACATGAAAATAAATTGTTTTTGCATATGTCATATTTTTAAATAAGTATATGATTTGTTTCAAAATTTTTATTTTAGATATATGCTTCATACTAAATCTTAGAAAATATAAATTTATATATTAATTAAAACTATCATCATTTTATTATGAATATATACTTCTAATAATTTAGCCATGATAAAAAGTAATGGTTCGTGTTAAACTTTTGATTTTGTTCAAGTGTAAAAAGGTTGTGATCACTGCTTTAAAATCAAAATGTTTATATTATTGGATTTAATGATCTTCAATAGATATATGTACATTGCCAGATTAAAGTTTTACTGTATTATCAAATCCTAATGTATGTTGTTGTTACCTAAAAAAATTTAACTACTAAGGAAAATATAGAATATATTTGTTTTTAAGGAAATAAGACTATAGTTGGAAAAAGCAAATACTTTTAAGTCTTTGAACTCATTATTATAGTATCTCTTTATACATTAAAGACCACCAACTTTCCACTAGTTTATTTGTATTTAATAATGCAAAATACAATATCCTATATTGGAATAACAAAAAGTAATATCACTTACATATCAATTGTATTAAATATCTTCATCCTATAATAAATGGACAAATTTCGTTTAGTGTGTCATAGTTTTAAATGCTGATATGTGCATTACATCTTTCTCAATTAATTTTTGGTCAATGAATTTAATATTTGAGTAATTCTTGTCCAATCTTTTGTTTTAAAGTTTTTATATACAGCCAATTTTATTATTGTATTATTTTAGTGAAATATATATTAGATTTATATGTTATTTTACAGAAAATTATAATAGAAACTAAAATCTTTCCAGTTGTAGTAGATGGCATATCAACAAAATTTTATATATTTTTCACTGCTGTCATTTAAAGCCACAGTTAGAAGCAGTAATTTATTTTACTTCAGAACAATCTATCATAAATTTGATTAACCAGTGTATATTAGATGTCAGGGCTATATTTATACCCAGAATATTTTGTAGCTATTAGATAAATTCAGTGAAAAATGTAAGGGTGAAAAGTGCCTACAACATGTAATATGTAATTACTGGTTTAGTGTCAGCTTTTTGTAAGCATAAAAGTGACATAGATTAGGTTCAATACTATTACATCTTTAAATTTCAAGTTATTAACTCTGATAGCATAAATAATGTTCAAGGTGGGGTTAGATTGTGGGTTCAATCTTAATTCTCACTGAAAATGGCAATAGTCAAAAAAATAGTCTAAGGATGAAGATATAAACAATATAATCTACTGTCTGTTCATAACTTAAGTTTACTATAGATGGCTCTGCAATAAAGTAAATAACTGTTTGTAATTGCAAGTGTATTAAATAAGTTTACTAAACATATATATTCTATTATTTTAGCTAATACTTACTTCTAATGCATTGATTGATCAGTAGTTTAGTTACTCCATCTTTATTATTGGACTATTTCCATAATCTAATATGAGTATTGAATGTCTTAGGAAAAATTTAACTCTTTCTAAAAACATTCAATACTCATATTAGATGCTGAACATGGTCCAATATATAAATACAACTAAAACACCATCATCATAATCCTTCAGGAAAACATTACGTCTTTATATTTTAATAGTTTTTAATTTGTTAGTGTATGGTCCTATTTTGAAATGCAATGCTCATTAACAATATTTTCATTCAAGGAAAGGTTTTTTGGTTGCTTTAAATTTATGACAATGTAGCCAAGAATATTTTGTACATATTTAATTGGTCACTCCAACTTTTTTTTTTTTTATCTCTAAGGGTTATTGAAGCAAAGTTAATTGTTAGGTTGTTTTATTTTTTCTTCAGTCTTCTTTTACTATATCCCTCTCACTTTTTATTTATTTTATTTCTCTTAAGATAATTTTTGTTTTAATTTTTTATCTTGTAATCAATGTTCATAATAATTCTTTTTTTTAATAACTCATTTTCTTCATCCTTATTTTTCTTTACTTTCTGCTTTATTAGTAGTTGTAAGCCTCTGTATTTTTTTTGGGGGAGGGAGGGTATTGTGAAGATATAATCTATTTATTATTCAATCAATGTTTCTATTAAACTTCTTTTTAGTTAAGGATTGTTTTTTTTAAAAATACATAATAACTATGAAAATAATAAAATTTTAACTTTGATTAGATTATTAGTTGGATAATAACAATTATGCCTGTAATGTTTAAATATTTCCTTAATGTGGGTTGATGGACCTCTAAATTTTTTAGTGTATTGTTGGATAACCTTCTGGGGAATCTGCACAAAGGCAAACCAAGCTGTTTCCGGAGGTTGTGATAAGATTTTATTTTTTTGAATAGGATGTACGCCTCAGAAGGTATTGCTTCTGTGGTGGTGGATTTGGTTATCAAAAAAAATTAATCAATTATCTAATCTTCCTGATGACATTGAAAGGGTACTCAGACTGAAGACCCAATACAAATTCAAGCAGAAGATCCTGGCAGAATATATTGCTGTTAAGAGGGCCAAGGTATTCCTAACCAGACAACACTGCTGGACCAGAAGCTACCTAGCATGGGCACTGGGAGTGAAAAAGAAACAGCCAACTCCATCACACTTAAACCTCAATGGAACCAACATTACAGGTCAACATATGCTTGATGTGACCAGACAGCATTTCAGGGCCATGCTTGAATCATGCCCTCCACTTCAGGATGGCCTTAGGGATGACTGTGGTCCATCACAAGAGCATGGCATAACTGAACAAGATCTCAAAGCAAAACTTAATTCAATACCAGACAACATTCACCCTGGGATGCATGCAATCCTGAAATTCCTCATATCACATCTTAGTCAATTCTCCATCCCAATAATGATGGGAATGATCAACCTCCTATCGAAAGATAGGAAAATTATAAAGAATTTATACCCAATAGCACTGGTTCCATTCATGAAAAAGAACAAGGACCTCACCCAAATATCCAACATCAGACCCATCTCTATGTCCCCTCTACTTATCAAAATAATAGAGGGAGTCATTAAGGACAAGATCCAACCCATTATCCTTAACCAGCTCACTCCATCACAATACGCAAAAAAGGATCATCTGCTCTGACAGCCATGGGTGAGACTAAGATACTACTTGACCATATTAGGTCTCATAGTCAGTCAAGACCCTTGGCAGTTCAACTAGATATATCAGAAGCATTTGATACAGTAAACATAAGAGTACTGCTACAATCTCTCTCAGATATCGACATTTTATCTGAGACGGTACAAATCATAGAAAATTTACTAATCAATAGAGAGATACATATCTCACTAAATGGCATAATCACTGAGGGATTCACCCCCACATCATCTATTTCACAAGGCTCGCCTCTCAGTGCCCTTCTATTTGTGCTATATATAAATCCACTTCTCAGGAACATAGATTCTCTACTACCTGGAGTCTTCATTCCAGAATTGAAAAAAAATATAAAAGCAATAGCGTATATAGATGATGTACTTGTCATCCTTCCATCCAAGAAATACCTACCACATCTATATCACATCATCAACTCCTTCTCTAATGTTTCCAGCCTCAAAATCAACACCAGAAAATCATCTACCTGGTGCATCCTAACAGGGAAAAAAATAGCATCAAACTATCATGCTGATCCTCAAAAATTTCTGGGATTTCCAATATACAAATCCCAAACAGCCATGTCGAAAGAACTCCAAGATAACATAATTCAAGCAACCAAAAAAATAACAAATACCCTGTCAGGAGTCTATCTCTCTCTACAGGGAAAAGTGGCTTTATTGAACATGAAGGTGAGTAGAATTGCCTACTATTTGCCTGTTATGTCCACACCTAACTCCTTCATTAAAAAATCAACAGACTATGTGCAAGGCTCTTCTGGAGGAATAAAACAGTGGCCATCAGCATAGACAAAATGCAGTACCATTGCAAATATAATGGTATGTCACTACATGCCATCCCAGCCATACTTATACAAAAAACACACACCCTTCTACACAATCTAGGAATCAAATATGGCTACACACAAATACTAGCAGCAATACAGCCAAAAGATGCACCACCTCCAAAAATAAATAGCTGGTTTTATACAAAAGCTCATAATATACAGCACTATGATGAAATCACAATAGAACGGCTTAAAAAAAATAAACATCTGGGAAGCGCATCAGTTAATAAACCCAGATCCACACATCCAAAATCCAAAACTGGGCTTAACCAACCACAGGATAACCTCATTATTTAAATACTGGGCTCTGGAGCCCAAGTACCTTGATTTTGTAATCAAAATAAATCTTGAAGCTATGCCAACTCTATCCTTCCTTTGTCATAGATGGCATATCACAAAAGTAGATCCGATGTGCCCCAGATGTAATAGAGAGGAGTCCTACAACCACATCATTGCAACATGTAATGCACTGGGAACAGTGAGACAAATAATATATAACAACATCAAGACAGACTACTACACTATAATCTTGCTGCAAAAAAGCATCAAAACTAAACAATTCCCAGTCATCAGATTATCAATTTTTATAACATATTCAATCTGGTTTGTGAGGTGTAAAATGACATATACACAGCCTCACCCAGATCAAAATGCCTGCTTTATGAAAACCATGGAAAAGATTAAGAAGAGAGATCAACTATTGTCATCAAATTTTATTGTTGAAGAGACTTGGAAGCTATACAAACTTCCCAACCACTCAAATATACATGAATAATCACATCAACTGTCAACATTGGTCAATTCTATATAATTTGAGTCTTTCAAATTTCAATTGTTTAACAATAGTCTCAATCATTTCAAATGTGTATTGTTGGGTTTTTTTTATTCCTTTAATTATGTTTTTATACAAAAATGTAACCTTTATTAGACCTAATAAAATTTGTTTTAAAGTAATGTTTAAATATTAATAATATATTAAACTAAAGCAATAACTGTTTTCCCTCACATTTAAATTCCATAATCATTGCAATTCTATTCTAAATCCAATTATATAAGTATAAGTAACGTCAAAAAGATTATTAAACTAATATCTGTTTAGGATACTCTGGCTAATCTTCTGTCAAAATTATAATGTGTTTGAATTCTTAAGACATTATCATAATGAAAAGTAAATTTCATTATTACATGAATATTTGTAATTTAGGATTTTTGGAGGATTGTTAAAAGTAAAACACTGCTTTAGTTCTTCAAAAAGTAAAATTAATTTGTGATGTTAGAGCACTTACATTATACATAAATCAAAGTACAAGATATATCTTTCTTTGATTTAAAATAATATCAATAAACTAAGTGATATCACTATTTTCCCCCCAAAATTTATTGACATTTGACTATTGATTAAGCATAGCCTAATGGGAATTGCAGTTATTTCTACTTCAATTTTATGCCATAAGATTATGAAAATTTACAGTTACATTTACTAAAATTCTGATGTTCATTTAGCATTTGGGATTATTAAAACGAAAATACTGAATTCATTCTTCAAAATGTCAAATTGAACTTATATGCCATCAAAACTAAAGAAATGAAGTCAAGCATTGGTGATTGAGAGGTCAGTGACAGCTGCTTAACAAGCAGTTGCCCTGGGTTAGCGGGTTCACTTCCCAGCTGATGCTATGACACATGAGAATAAAAAACTAAAGAAATGGACAGTATCATATCATTTCCTTTACTAGTTTATTGACATTTGTCTATTGTATTGGTTAAGTGTAGCCAATAGATATTATAGTTACTACTTCAATTTTATATCGCAAGCTCTGTTAATTTATATATTTTGTATATATGTTTTCATTATATATATATATATATTGTTTATATGTGTGTTTATATTACATGTATGATATATATGTTCATATTCATACTATACATATCGTTTATATATAAATATAGGGAATTTGAACTCAGACTTTCAAGCATCCTTCAACTATCCACACTATCTCATACAACTGACACATGAGCATGCACATGTAGAAAAGATAAATAATCACCAATATATGTACTTTCTGCTAAACCAGTACTCATCAGTTGGTCCAGATTATCATCTCCCACACATATATACAATCAGTGCCCAGTTTATATTAAGATAGAAAATCTTCATACTTTAATGGACAGGCTTCAATCTATTCCAACCTCCAACTTTTCAGCCATTCGTATCATTTAAAATCTGAGATGGAAAGCCTATATCCCATGCTGATGCCAATATTATTGCCATCACATTATGGGATTTGAGCTTTCCATCTCAGTTTTTCAATGATATGAATGGCTGAAAAGTTGGAGGTTGGAGTAGATTGTAGCCTGTCCATTAAAGTGTGAAGATTTGCTATCTTAGCGTAAATTGAGCACTGATTGTATATATGTGTGGGAGGTGATAATTTGGACCAACTGATGAGTGCTGGTTTAGCACGAAATACATATATTGGTGATTATTTATCTTTTCTACATGTGGGTGGTCATGTGTATCAGTTGTATGAGATAGTGTGGATAGTTGAAGGGTGCTTGAAAGTCTGACTTCAAATCCCCTATATTTACAATTAAGCTCCAGGTTTATGAAGAGTGTCTGGTTTTCAAATATTTATAGTTTATATATGTCTTTATATTTTTATTTCAAATAAAAATTGTAAAGATTAAATAACATTATTTTCATCTATCTTTTTTAAAATTATTTGATTCTGGTATATATATAGTTAATATTTTTAAGATGGTCCCAGAGTATATCTATTTTTCAAAGGCTTTATGGGCGCATCAATAAACTTTCAGATTGTAGATTAATCATTTAAAGTACTTACAACTTGTTAAAATAAAACATAAATTTAAGTTTCTAGGTGATTTGCTTTGTCAGAATTTCTTACTTCTCTAAGTACTCTGTAATTCTCTACTGCCTTAACAACTTTCTAATTCATTAATACATTA
The DNA here is from genome assembly GCA_028023455.1 of Epiperipatus broadwayi. NCBI lineage: Eukaryota > Metazoa > Onychophora > Udeonychophora > Euonychophora > Peripatidae > Epiperipatus > Epiperipatus broadwayi. The sequence continues at coordinate 347,627 of JAQFVV010000351.1, read as the reverse complement.
TTACATTTTATTCAAAGAAAAATGAATGTACAATTTTTTTTCTTAGATTATCTGAACACTTTCCTTTAAGTTACAGATCAAAATGGCTGATAAAGTCAGAAACATTTTCTTTGTGACGTACCTCCTATTTTCAATACTGTTTTTCTTTTAAAAAAAAAATAGCTGAAAGAATGAAGGCAAATTTTTAAAAGATAAAATCAATATTAATACATAAAAAACGTTTAATCGTACAACATCTTTGAGAATAATCACATCATTAAAAGATTATTCAAGATATTACAAAGATTAAATAAGAAACTTCTCCAATGTTCAATTAATCATTATGAAATACATAGAACTGGCATTTAGAGAGAAAAATTGATTTTAGAGTCTATCAAAAAGTAACTTAAGGAAAAATGTTTTTAAAAAAATGAAAAAAATTATTTACAGTGTAAAATTAACCCATAATTATATAATTGTATTTTTAATATGAATAAAATATAAGTGATAGTTAATATTAAAATTCTCGTAGTAAATAAAAAAAATATTTAGAAAATTTCATTATTTTCTGAAAATATATTTAAGTATATATATATATATTTTAATTCATTCTCGCAAAGTATGTGTGGCCTATGAGTTACATGCAATTGTTTGTGCTTTAAGCAGAAAAAATATTCCATTTTTAAAGATATCTTATTTAATTAGGATTTAGAATTCATACTAATACAAGATTGTTTAAAGCTATACAGACAATAGAGATGTTATTTTGTTTTCAAGTATTGCTAAAAATTTTAGTAGTGCTATATATATATATATAGTATGTTGAATTCAACATGCACTCCATGTAAAGTGTAAACATTTCACACTTTCCTAATATTGATTTTAGTTTACATCCATATATCACAATTTTGAATGCATTTTGTTGTCTTTCATTGCTTCAATTTCTCTGTAAAATACTTTCTGCAACAAATGCAACATATAAGAAGAGCATCATTTTATATCTTTGAAAACTTTTATGATGTAAAATAAATTTCTATAATGCATCTATCAACCCTTTATAAACTCTAACCTTCAAAGTAGCAGTATCTCTAATTTATCTTTATTTTGATAATGTTTAGTGTACAAGAAAAAGAAAATATGGATGAGAGACTTAAATGTGAAATGTAAGTTTCTAACATTATCTATTACATAAAAAAGCTATTTTTAATATAAAACAGGTAACATGATTAATTTTAATGAAGCTACTGGTTGTCTTCTTTGAGAGTAATAAAATAAAAAGAAGATTCTTTATTATTAAAAATTTATGATTCTGAAGCAGTTAACTTATTTAAAAGTTCTTGTAATTTTAAGAGTAGATGAGAGGTAAGTGGAATTTTGGATAATGTTTAGTTTAAATATGTTGTTATTTTGTAGGTCTTTATACTTGAGAAATCTGCTTATAAAAATGAAACCATTGGTAATGTTTTGGATTTTATTTTCTTGGCTAATCTGATTGAGTTATGAATTTGATGTAATTTTGAATATTTTTCTGGTACACTAATGATATTAGATACCTTAGCAATAGGTTTGAGTTTGAGATCATCAACATAAATGATAACTTCCATGATTACTCCTAAATACTAATAGAAGATTGCTTGTTTAACTAATGGGTTTATGTATACTATAACTATTAAAGTAATCAGTTGAGAATCCTGCATTAATATTTTCTTTGGAAAAAAGAGACATCTAAAGGTTTTTTAACCTATTATTAGATAATTTTGGTATTCATAATACATATTTTTAAAATTTATATACACTAAATTGCAAGTAATGTAGATAGAAAAAGTGATACTTACATTGTAGATTTGATTTGCCTTTTCACACCCATATAAATCTGTCGAAGACTTTCTAATGTAGCAATGTCATTAAATAACATGTACACCAGAACACATTATTCACAGCATTTTCACAAGATTTAGAAAGTTATTGTCAGACAGATAGGTTTGTGAAAAGGCATAGAAACTCTACTCTACTACATAACATAAATCATATCAGAATAAATCTGAAAAAGTACATTTTTAACAGTACAAAAATAGAGATTTGTACACAAAAATAATAAAACACATTATAATACTAAATACAAATGGCACTTTGTGCTGTCAAAACTATCTCCCCACTCCTGCAGAAGGTATAGCATTTTGCCATCACACGCACAGCTAGCAATTCCAAAATTTTACTTAAGGTTAAAACAATTCTACATATATTAACTCTGACATGAAATTATAAACAGGCATTAAAGCCAAACTACCAAAAAATAATATTTCATAAGTGAAAAAAAATACCACATCTGTTTTATCACTTAAATAAGTATATTAACATGCAAAAATAATAAGTAATATAAACTAAAAAAAATGGGCACAGAAAAAAATACTATGTCTATTATGTCAGAAAAGTAAAAAATGGATAGATCTATCAAAAAACAACAACTTACATCTACATCACATTTTTAAACAATGGAGAGTTAAAACATGTTTATACAATATAACAGCTGCATGAGATCTTGATTGAGAAATATCTAATTACATTTATTTTGTTAACATACAAATAAACAAATTATTAAAATTTTACCAAGGTAAAAATAATTATTAAACTTTTATTAAAATGGAATCAATGAGATGGACTGATTTTTTAAAATATAGTCCAGAATGCAAACAAAATTACCATCTTCTTTGTGCAGTTGGCAGGTCTTACTTTTTTAGTTTTATGAGCTTTACATGAAAAAATTGTAAATCTTTATTAAGACAGAATCAATGAGATGGACTTATTTTTTTTTAATATCATTCAGAATGCAAACAAAAACATCATTTTTTTTGTAATCATTTCGTAATTCCATGCCAGAATATATGTAGTATTTTTTTTAATTTTAAATAAAATTTGAGTATTTCTGGCTGTTATTGGGATGGCAGAATTCTGTGCCTTGTGCAAGGATTTGACAGCACTAAGTGCCATTTTAAAAAGTCACAACTACTGTTTTTATTTCATATCATAATTGTCATGATGAAACAAAAACTCACAACTAACTACTTTTATGTGTTACTATTTTTGTGCACAAATTTGTCACTTAAGTTTGTCAGAAGTTCCAGCGTCTACATTATTTGATGAAATCACAGGGTTTATTTGATGGGATCATAAGGTTTTAAATTTATAAATGGAACAACATGGATGTGAAAAGGCAAAGCAGATCTAATACATAAGTACCAAAAAAGTTTTATTTCACAAAATCAAAAAGATAATTTTAAGTTTATTTGATTTCCATAGTATTCAGTTCAATTTCTTTATATATAGTGTAGCTTCCTGGAGAATAATATTGTATCACTTGACCTCTTTTAATGACCTGATCTATTTAAAATTTTTATAAACATAAACAGATATAAGTTACTTTTTTAATATGTTATTGTAATTTGATTTTGCTGGTATTTTTTATAAAAATACATAAAATTTGATTCATGATATTACATGTAATTATCAGAAACTAGAAATAAATAATGCATGGTTCTTAATATCTTAATCGTAATCAGTGGGGAAATGATGTATCTAGATTTATATTGAATTTTAAATTGTTTGTGTGTGTGTGTGTGTTTGTATTTAACAAGTTATAAATAATCGAAGATTTTAATGAAATCTTTGTCTTCTACAGATTGTAATATTTTGGAAAGACTGTCAAGTTTTTAGAAAACTTTTTATTCTATTAACATTTGTGATATATGAATTACTAACTCTTTGAAAATGGCTAATTATATATACATAAAGAAGTTGAGATTTTGGCACTAAATTTTCTGTTTTTTTAGATTATATATAATTGATGAAATTGAGCAAAACTTGATTAAATTAATTTAAGGATCACTGATTGCAATGTTATGGATAATACCATAACTATCCATATGGCAGTACATCCTTTGTAAGCCATAGTAATCAATGGATGCTAAAAGATTTGTGTATAAAATCTCTATCTAGCACATACTTATTCAATATTCCTAGACTAGGTTTTAGCTTTTGAGGAACCTTGAATCTGAAAGCATTATATCTAGGTCCATGGACCTAATGCATCTACTCCATCAATCACTTTTAGCCTATTTAATTAACTATAAGGGCAAAAGTCCAAAAATGTAAACATATGTTTTCAATACATGTTTTCAATGCAAGCTAATGAGCTTGTATAGTAAAATAGAATGAACCCAGTACTTTGGTTTATTAATAGCCATAGACACCATCATCCTATAGGTAGGATTGTATTAAAACACTAAACATCATAATATGACTATTTCTTATGCTTACACAAACTGCATAGATAGTCAAATTAAAATGGAATGGAATAGTAACATATATGAATGTCTAGTTAAAGATATACAAAGTTTTAAAGAAAAGTTAAAGAGAATAATGGTTATAGGGGATATGAATGGACATATTGAAGAAATTGATGATGTAGATAATAAAAATGGACAGCTTTTGAAGGAATTTGGTCAGAAAGTGAATTTGAGTATTGGAAATTTATTAAATATTTATGAGGGACAATACACATGGTCTAGAAATAATATATTTCATACAATAGATTATGTATTGGTAGAGAAAGAGGGAATAAATAAAATATGAAAAATTAAGGTGTTTGATAATGAAGAAAAAGTATGCACTAGTGATCATAACTTCATTGTAATTGAAATGGTTAATAATGTGATGGAGAATAGAAATAAAAGTAGAAATAATAGTGAAAGATGTGGATGGAGAGTGAATGATAAGAATAAGTTGGAAGAGTATAAAATACAAGTTGAAGAAATCATGGAAGAGTGAGGTTGGGGATGAGTATAAGGACTGGTGTAAAGAAGTAGAAAAAGTGGCAAATAGGGTTTTGGGTGAGAATATTCAGAAGAATAAAAGATGAAAAAATGAGAATTAGTAAAGTGTAAGAGAGAGGAAAAAAGCATGTAGAGAATATGAAGTGTGCTATTAAAAATAAAGAAAGTGAAAAGATATTAATGCTAAATGGGAAAAGTACTTAGAAAAGAGAATAAAGTTGGCTAAAATAGATAATTATATAGAGAGAATGAAATTGAATAGTAAATTGTTGGAAGGATATTAATAAAAAGTGGAAGAGATGGGAGTAAAAAATTTTGGAATTACATTAAAAAAGGAATGTAGGAGGGAGAGATAGTATTACTAGGTGATGAGGGAATAGAGTGTAGCTCTAGAGAAAGGAATTTAGAGATAATCTTAAATAGATATGTAATGAATATAGAAAAGATGTTAGATGTGAAGGATAGAGTGATAGAAAACATGAAAGCATATAGTAATGGGAATATTAGGTTTTCAGAAAATGAACTGAATGAGGTAGAGAAGAAATTGAAAAGTGGAAAGGCAAGAGGTTTAGATGGATGGGCAGCAGAGATGGTAATGTATTTAGGATATAGGGTAAAAGTAAAGTTATTATCCTGTTTTAATAAGATGGCACAGAATAGAGTTTTCTCAAGTAGTTGGGAATTAATATAAAGAGTAAGATTATTATTTAAAGGGAAGGGTAAAGGATCTTAGAAAGTTAAATAATTATAGACCAATAGTGGTAACTTCAGTTTTATATAAAAGTTTTTTTATATATGGTGGCTAGAGGAGTTGTAAAATGGATGGAAGGGAATAATGTAGTGGGGGAAATGCAAGGAGGTTTTTAGATTAGATAGGCGTATAGGGAATGGTTACATTTGTAGTTACACAACTTATGGATATGAGTATGAATTCAGATAAACAGTTATATATGAGTTTTATAGATATTTAGAAGGCATATGATACAGTAAATAGAAGTAGATTATGGATAGGTTTAGCAAATTTGGGAATGGATAAAGCTTTAATAGATA
>JAQFVV010000351.1:196838-341269 GCA_028023455.1 Epiperipatus broadwayi | reverse complement strand
CTTTAGACAAAGAATGGGTCAACAATTATATGCTTTATTTGTTTGTGTGTTGATAGAAAGGTAATACACACATTTAAACTATTTAATATTTAAATTTTCTTTAAAAAGCAAAGTTACAATGCATACATATAGGCAATGTATGTGTAAATTATTTATTTGTTTTATATTTCAAATATTCAACATTTTAACTTTCTTTAAAACTAAGCTATGCTTGATCAATTCTAACATTTTATTCTATACTTCTATTTTGCTTTTCTTTAATTATAATTGGGATTTAAAAGTTACAGATTTAATTAAATAATTGGGTTATAATTACTAAGCTAGCAATTATAGTATTTAAGGTTAGTTTATGAATGATTCGAAAGAATGCAGGATGTGTGTACATTACATACAAAATTTTACATTTCCTAAATATTGAAAGAAAAGGAAGTATTAAATCTGTTAAATTATTTTTTTTGTACAATTTTTTTTTTGTTAAAAGAGGAAATCTGTTTAATCAGATATCGATCTTTGTAGTAAATTTTTTGTAAATGATTGTTTCACTTTGGAAGCTATAATTTTTGAAATTTTCTTATCAAGATCTAAAGAAGGAAGCTCAAAGATTTGAAGTGTTACCTGGATGTTAAAAAGAAAGAAAAAACAAAAGAAAGGAAATAAGAATTGAGTCTATTTTTTTTAAAACAAAAGTGTCTGGAAAAAGGATTAAACTTTTCAGTTGAAAAATACTTTGGTTGAAAATAAATTAGAGATCTAATTAAAACAAATTTGTCCAAAAATAGCAAGTGATGCTATCTCTGATTGGTTAAGTTAGCTAAAAATTGGATATAAAAAGCTGTCTTAGATTATTATTGTGATTGATTCAGATTATTAAACTATAATATTGAACGTTGAAAATATAAAAAATGGCTTGCTAGAAAAATTATATGTATATTCCATCGGGTTCCCGACCATCTGGAGGAAGCTGCACATCACATAGGAAAGAAAAGATGTGTCTAAAATAATATTCTACACCTTTCAACTGACCAGATAAATAAGATGTTTTTAATAGAAGGAAGAAAGCATTCACCTGCATTCAAAGAAGATGAATTAATCTACTGATAAATATTAATCATCAAGTCCAATTAATTGTTACAACAACTGATTTTAAACTCAAGAAAATTTACAAATGGGAAAACAACTGCTGTATTTCATCCACATGCTTGACAGGAAGAGAAGAAAAATTAATATAATGATTTCCAAATTGTCCACTAAAGCAAATAACCTCAATAGAGTCATCATCATTAAATAGTTATACACCTCAAGAAAGAGATTGTTCCCACATCGGTAGCTGCAGAAATATAAAGACAAGTTTGAACCCTTGAAAATTCACCACAAACAAAAGATCGGTAATATGACTTTTTATATCTATTTTCTTTATGATATCAGTCTTAATAAACATTTTAGCAATAAAGTGGTATATTTTTATTTAAAGAACTTTTAAAGACTATTCAGATCGATTAAAACAAGAATGTCTTACTAATAATAACTTTGAGCTTCATAAATTATCTTGAATGTATCAAAATTATATGTTTATTAATTTTACAGTTATGAAATATGAATATGTAAAACAATTTTTTTTTTTTTTTTTTATGGTATTATGATTTTAGTTTTAACTAATATTATTATTTTGGTTTTAATAATATTTTGTTATTATGGGATAAAACACGCACATACATAATAATATTTTTATATGTGTATAATTGGAAGTGAATGTGAAATAATGAGTAGTATTAGAATATTAGATTATTTTGTTTCAAGTTCAGTATAGATTTCAGCGCTTGGAAGGGAGGGGGAGAAAATAATTTAAAACTTTTTTCTAAAACTTGCTCTTTCAATTTTACTAACATTTTTTTTTACATTCTATTTACATGTTGGATTTTAAAGTATGTGTGCTAATGAGCAGATAATATTTTTTGTCTTGAAATACTTTTCATGGTCAATGTGACGTCCAACTTAATACAAAATACATTTGAAGGGAAAGGGGGAAGAACTTAAAATTAATCTGAGGAGTGTTATATAATCAATTATTATTATTATTCATGTCAATTTTCATATTTATCTAGAAATTTTTCTGTATATGTTAGAAATGTAGTAATAAATATTAGTTTGTTTTATTAAACGAGGCGTATATATTTCATTAAGTGTAGTCTTGGTTAAGTGTGATTATTCATCATCATCAATGGTTGAATATTAGTTATTTAAGATATAAGTAAATATGCTAAAATTAAGCAATAATTAGGAATTTCTTTATAAAAATTAGTTTTATGTTTAGGCTTAGTCCTAGAGCTGTAATTGAAACCCTTGTCATTATCGTTATTATTATCATCATCATCATCGTCATCAACGTTTTAATTAATGAGCTGTTTAACTGTTTAAAGGCCATAAATAAATATTGATTTTATAATATTTAGTGATCTCTTAGTATTATTATAACCACATCCCATCATCTATTTCATGCAAGGATGAGTGAATTGCCATCCTAAATTAGTTATATATAATCTGAGCTAGTGAACTTACAAAACTATTGAAACACATTTGTTATGCTAAGATCTGAGAAATGATTTATGTCTAATATACTCCACTTTGGTTTAAAGATGTTTTACTTTTACCTAACTATTAGTGCTTATAGTGATATGGCTCAAAAAGCAAAATCTCTCATTTTTATTAGAAATAAAGTACCAAAAAGGGATTCAAACCCGGTACATGTGAAAGGTTATCAGATATAACCGTGTCTAGATTCAGATAATCTAGTGGCGCCCTGCTAGACCATATTCACTTAGTATTTGTTTAAACATGCACTTAACATCAAACCAAGAAATGAAAGTGGATAAGATCTACTGTCTGTATACCTGAGTTATATTTTATTGAATTACTAGTGTACTCACCTCACGTGATTTCATATAATACTAGTGTTATATTTTGAACCTTTACTTATGATCATTCTGTGGACTACTCAGGTATGGTAGTATCTTTTTTGATTTGAACATTTATTTTGGTTACAATGGACACCCAACTGGGGCCTGATATTTTGCCATATACCTGAAAAAGAGAGTCTATAGAATGATGGGAGATGTGTGGTTAAAAATAGAGAAATTTTTTTTTAGTAAAATTTTTTTTTCAGTAAAAATTTTTTTTTTGGCTTACAAAATTTTTTTGGCCAAACAGTCTTATTTTAGATGATGATGTTTAATATGATTTAATTTTTCATTGATGATGATAAAATGGGTACAGCCATAAAACAGCTTAGTTTTGTTTTATCAATTTTGAAAATAGAGATGAATATCACAACTTAAGACAAAGGTGAAATAAATAATAGATTTTTTTTGTGGAACATTAAAATGATTTATTGCCAGATAGGATAGGCATAGTAATAGTGATGAATTATGGAATAGTAGTCTCATGTGTGTTTGGGGAGTTCATTTTGTAAAAAGTCTATGATTTTAGAGGTTTGATTGGATGGTTGATCGTTGGAGTTTGGTTGGTTAGATTGCAGTTTTGATGATGAGTGAGGAGTTTTGTCATTGCCTTGAGAATGCTATGTATTTCGTGTAACTTATGAATGATCAAACCCATTCACTGCTCCAACCCAATTTATATGTTATCTTTATTTTATCATGAGGCAGTTAACAGCAGACCTGCCATGATACCAGCCTATAAGTCTCCAAGAGAGAGAGCATGGCATAGTTTTCCAATCAAGTTCATATGTTATTCTTATTTTATCATGAAGCAGTTAACAGTAGTCCTGCCATGATATCAGCCTATAAGTCTCCAAGAGAGAGAGCAAGGTTTCGTTTTTGTAGTCTATAATAAGCAGGGCATTCCTTGATACTTGCCACATAAGACTCCAAGAGAGAGAGCAAGGCATAGTTTATCTATTTTAGCCCCTAAGACTTAATACATCTTTTATTGCAACAGAGTTTGCTTCATTTAATCAAGGGTTGTGGTAGTTAATAGTGATCGAATTGGGATGATCTTCTGAGTGCTCGTGATGCATTGTGTGATTATAGTGCTGTGACTGAATTCTTTTATTTATCTCAAGATTGTGAACTGCTAGTCATTCTGTGGACTGTCAATATCTGTCGGATTTCTGGGAAAATGGATGAATGTATAATTTGGGCTATTACAGACAGACATGCACTATATAGATTATTGTTGTGTAGTTCATTAAATAAGGATATTAAAATTTTTTTTTTTTTTGTTGTATTTGTAAATGCATAATAAGGTGAAAATCAAATCAGTCAGTTGGTCAGAATAGGTGTCAGACAGGGAGAAGATGTGTGGATTTTTGATGGTCAGGGAAGTACAGATGGGATATATATAGTTTTATAACATGAGTGAACTAAATTATAGTATTGAAGAGGTTATGGAAGAGGAAGGTGCCCCAATACCAGGAATCAGTGATCGTTTTCATACTGAAGAAGAGGATGGGGAGGTTTTCTTAAAAACACAAGAGGAAAGAGAGGAAGTAGAGGAAGATGCCTATAATGTTAGTAGCAATAATACGGCCTCAAGTGTGGAAGTAGATGAGGAGTCAGAAGTGGGCCAGGCTCAGATAACAAAGATGGCATCATCAGACATGGACATGATAATGCAGATGTTCAAAAGTCTAAGAGAAGATAGTAAGCACAGTATAATAAGCATAGAGAGTCTAAGAGAAGATAGTAAGCACAGTATAATAAGCATAGAGAGTCTAAGAGAAGATAGTAAGCACAGTATAATAAATATAGAAAGTCTAAGAGAGGATAGTAAGCAAAATATGATAAATCTAGAACAAAAGATGGAGAAAAATATGGAAAGTCTAAGAGAAGAGAGTAAGAAAAGTATGGAAAGTCTAGGACAAAGGATATGTCAATCCATAGAGAGCATAATAGAAGGTAGTCAAAGATCACTAGTGTTAAAAGATAAGCTAGATTGTCAGACTACTGATAATAGAGAAAGGAGCGAGAGATTAGAGGAAGAAATAGGTAAATCAGTTAATATACTGATAGAGGAGAGTAGATCACAAGAAGTGGAAAGGCCAATAGTAGCCATAAAATCTAATCTCTCAGTAAAAAGAATACATGAGGTGATGGACAGAGAGCAGATTGGGATAGATCATGAAGTGAAAAGAAGGAAACGAGAATTGGAAGAAAAACTTCATGCATCCAATAAGATGATTGATTTAAGAGAGGCAATAAGGGAGATGAAACCAGTTATTTTAGAAAGAGAACAAAAGTTTCAACAGTCTGTAGTTCTCAATCTAGTAACTAACCAGCATGTGTGGTTTCAAAAATCTGTCTTCTTAAATAGATTGGAGATACCTTATATATGGTATAGAGAGGCAATCTCTCTGAAAAATGTAAATGTCCAAATCTCTCTGAAAAATTCAACTGCTCTGGAAAAGTCAAAAATAAGTTATATCTGGTACAGAGAGGCAATCTCTCTGAAGAATGTAAATGTCCAGTGTGTATCAGACAGAGAATCAATCTCTCTGAAAAATTTAAATGCTCTGTTAAATTTAAGTGTGCCTTATATTTGGTACAAAGAGTCAACCTTTTTAGAGAGTTTAAAAATAAATTATACATGGCACAGAGAGTCAATCTCTCTGAAGAGTTTAAATGTCCATTATATATGGTACAAAGAATCCACCTTTCTAGAAAATTTAAAAATAAATTATATGTGGCCCAGAGAATCAACCTCTCTGGAAGATTTAAGGATGAATTATATATGGTACAGAGAGTCAATCTTTCTGGAAAGTTTAAAAATAAAGTATGTATGGTATAGAGAGTCAATCTCTCTAAAGAACTTCAAGGCATATTACATAAGGTACCAAGAGTCCGTATTTCTAAATGGAGTTTGTAATAGGAAGTTATATAAAATAATTCCCCCAGAGATGTTTTATAAATATCCAGTCAAGATGAGAAATGGAAATATTAAAAAGGGACTGGATGTACAGGTGCATTTTTATGCAGACCACAATATGATTTGAAAAGAAAAAGCCATTCCAAATTACTAAAAAGATAGGAGAGAATGCCTTTATGCTTGCTGCTCTTGATGGGAATAAGGGGACCTATAATGCTAGGAGTTTGATCCCTTATACTTCAGCAGAATAGCCTGGCAAAGATCTCCAAATAAATTATTTTTAGGTTTTTTTTTTTTTAATGAAAAATATATTTACCAGTAGTTAATTTTTTTTTTTATATATATTATAAGTGTTTATTATTATTAGTGTATTTATTAGTTAGGATTTTTTTTTAATATAGTTAAAACAAAAGTGCTGATGATTTTATCCGAAGGGGGAGAAAGTTGTGCCATTACAATTTGGTCACTAGCCAAATTTATAGTAATGTGCATGTAGAAAAGGTAAACCAAAAATCATCATCACATTTTTATATAATCATAAATGAAGCTGTAGGGCATCCAAGTTCAAACCCTACCAGATCAAAATCTTAAACACTTTAGACAAAGAATGGGTCAACAATTATATGCTTTATTTGTTTGTGTGTTGATAGAAAGGTAATACACACATTTAAAATATTTAATATTTAAATTTTCTTTAAAAAGCAAAGTTACAATGCATACATATAGGCAATGTATGTGTAAATTATTTATTTGTTTTATATTTCAAATATTCAACATTTTAACTTTCTTTAAAACTAAGCTATGCTTGATCAATTCTAACATTTTATTCTATACTTCTATTTTGCTTTTCTTTAATTATAATTGGGATTTAAAAGTTACAGATTTAATTAAATAATTGGGTTATAATTACTAAGCTAGCAATTATAGTATTTAAGGTTAGTTTATGAATGATTTGAAAGAATGCAGGATGTGTGTACATTACATACAAAATTTTACATTTCCTAAATATTGAAAGAAAAGGAAGTATTAAATCTGTTAAATTATTTTTTTTGTACAATTTTTTTTGTTAAAAGAGGAAATCTGTTTAATCAGATATCGATCTTTGTAGTAAATTTTTTTGTAAATGATTGTTTCACTTTGGAGCTATAATTTTTGAAATTGTCTTATCAAGATCTAAAGAAGGAAGCTCAAAGATTTGAAGTGTTACCTGGATGTTAAAAAGAAAGAAAAAACAAAAGAAAGGAAATAAGAATTGAGTCTATTTTTTTTTAAAACAAAAGTGTCTGGAAAAAGGATTAAACTTTTCAGTTGAAAAATACTTTGGTTGAAAATAAATTAGAGATCTAATTAAAACAAATTTGTCCAAAAATAGCAAGTGATGCTATCTCTGATTGGTTAAGTTAGCTAAAAATTGGATATAAAAAGCTGTCTTAGATTATTATTGTGATTGATTCAGATTATTAAACTATAATATTGAACGTTGAAAATATAAGAAATGGCGGGCTAGAAAAATTATATGTATATTCCATCGGTTCCGGACCATCTGGGGAAGCTGCACATCACATAGGAAAGAAAAGATGTGTCTAAAATAATATTCTACACCTTTCAACTGACCAGATAAATAAGATGTTTTTAATAGAAGGAAGAAAGCATTCACCTGCATTCAAAGAAGATGAATTAATCTACTGATAAATATTAATCATCAAGTCCAATTAATTGTTACAACAACTGATTTTAAACTCAAGAAAATTTACAAATGGGAAAACAACTGCTGTATTTCATCCACATGCTTGACAGGAAGAGAAGAAAATTTAATATAATGATTTCCAAATTGTCCACTAAAGCAAATAACCTCAATAGAGTCATCATCATTAAATAGTTATACACCTCAAGAAAGAGATTGTTCCCACATAGTAGCTGCAGAAATATAAACATTATACAAGACAAGTTTGAACCCTTGGAAATTCGCCACAAACAAAAGATCGGTAATATGACTTTTTATATCTATTTTCTTTATGATATCAGTCTTAATAAACATTTTAGCAATAAAGTGGTATATTTTTATTTAAAGAACTTTTAAAGACTATTCAGATCGATTAAAACAAGAATGTCTTACTAATAATAACTTTGAGCTTCATAAATGATCTTGAATGTATCAAAATTATATGTTTATTAATTTTACAGTTATGAAATATGAATATGTAAAACAATTTTTTTTTTTATGGTATTATGATTTTAGTTTTAACTAATATTATTATTTTGGTTTTAATAATATTTTGTTATTATGGGATAAAACACGCACATACATAATAATATTTTTATATGTGTATAATTGGAAGTGAATGTGAAATAATGAGTAGTATTAGAATATTAGATTATTTTGTTTCAAGTTCAGTATAGATTTCAGCGCTTGGAAGGGAGGGGGGAGAAAATAATTTAAAACTTTTTTCTAAAACTTGCTCTTTCAATTTTACTAACATTTTTTTTTTACATTCTATTTACATGTTGGATTTTAAAGTATGTGTGCTAATGAGCAGATAATATTTTTTGTCTTGAAATACTTTTCATGGTCAATGTGACGTCCAACTTAATACAAAATACATTTGAAGGGAAAGGGGGAAGAACTTAAAATTAATCTGAGGATTGTTATATAATCAATTATTATTATTATTCATGTCAATTTTCATATTTATCTAGAAATTTTTCTGTATATGTTAGAAATGTAGTAATAAATATTAGTTTGTTTTATTAAACGAGGCGTATATATTTCATTAAGTGTAGTCTTGGTTAAGTGTGATTATTCATCATCATCAATGGTTGAATATTAGTTATTTAAGATATAAGTAAATATGCTAAAATTAAGCAATAATTATGAATTTCTTTATAAAATTTAGTTTTATGTTTAGGCTTAGTCCTAGAGCTGTAATTGAAACCCTTGTCATTATCGTTATTATTATCATCATCATCATCGTCATCAACGTTTTAATTAATGAGCTGTTTAACTGTTTAAAGGCCATAAATAAATATTGATTTTATAATATTTAGTGATTTCTTAGTATTATTATAACCACATCCCATCATCTATTTCATGCAAGGATGAGTGAATTGCCATCCTAAATTAGTTATATATAATCTGAGCTAGTGAACTTATAAAACTATTGAAACACATTTGTTATGCTAAGATCTGAGAAATGATTTATGTCTAATATACTCCACTTTGGTTTAAAGATGTTTTACTTTTACCTAACTATTAGTGCTTATAGTGATATGGCTCAAAAAGCAAAATCTCTCATTTTTATTAGAAATAAAGTACCAAAAAGGGATTCAAACCCGGTACATGTGAAAGGTTATCAGATATAACCGTGTCTAGATTCAGATAATCTAGTGGCGCCCTGCTAGACCATATTCACTTAGTATTTGTTTAAACATGCACTTAACATCAAACCAAGAAATGAAAGTGGATAAGATCTACTGTCTGTATACCTGAGTTATATTTTATTGAATTACTAGTGTACTCACCTCACGTGATTTCCATAATACATTGATATAATAATTTACTTAATATCTTGATATTTGGACTCCTTTAAATATTTCTTTGAGTAACTTTATTAGGTTACAATATAATATTTCTATTCAAATGTTAAGTCTATAAAAAGCAGTGACAATTATTTAAATTGTGTTATAAAGACAAATTTATAATTACCAACTTTTTAATTATTGTAATGAAAAGACTATATCCAGATTGTTTCATATTAAAATAAATAATATAGCTATTCATCTCAAGTTTACTTATTCATTTATTTATTTGGATGTTTTTTTTTAAATTGCTGATTGCTTCAAATATATCGTTCTTATATTTAGAAAAGGAAT
This sequence comes from Epiperipatus broadwayi, assembly GCA_028023455.1. NCBI lineage: Eukaryota > Metazoa > Onychophora > Udeonychophora > Euonychophora > Peripatidae > Epiperipatus > Epiperipatus broadwayi. The sequence goes on along the minus strand of JAQFVV010000351.1, from coordinate 331,519 downwards.
AAATATAATATAAGTTTCCAGCAGTCAATTTATAATAATAAAAGTTTAACTGAAGCACACAGTTTTTTTATATACCTGTGTCTATATGTGTAATATATAGGTATATGAGCATAGACTTTCACACCACCCACCATTCTCCACACTATCTCATAACACTGATACACTCGAACACATATATGTTGAAAAGATAAATAATCACCAATATACGTATTTCATGCTAAACCAGCAATCATCAGTTGGTCCAGATTACTATCTCTACACATGTATGCCATAAGTGCTCAGATATATATTAAGATAGCCAAAGCTCACTCTACACTCCAACTGTTCAATAGTCCATCCAATTGAAAATTTGATGATGTAATGCTCAAAGGCCACCCTGAGGCCGAGATTCTTGTCACACCCATGCTGACCTAAGGTCAATCTGACCCCTCATGTACAGGACATAATCCATTTAATACATATACAAGGGATGGGCAGACATCTCTCCTATGTAATAACTGAAACACACAGGCTTTTTATATACCTGTGTCTACATATGTAATATATAGGTATATGAGCACAGACTTTCACACCACCCACCACTCTCCACACTATCTCATAACACTGATACACTCGAACACATATATGTTGAAAAGATAAATAATCACCAATATATGTATCTGAGCACTTATGGCATATATGTGTAGAGATGGTAATCTAGACCAACTGATGATTGCTGGTTTAGCATGAAATACGTGTATTGGTGATTATTTATCTTTTCAACATATATGTGTTCGAGTGTATCAGTGTTATGAGATAGTGTGGAGAGTAGTGGGTGGTGTGAAAGTCTGTGCTCATATACATATATATTAAATAATAAAAGTTTATAAAGAGCAATTTGAAATAAAGAATTATCTCTGATTTTTATTGACATTAAAAAAACACATTTAAAAAAAAACTGTTTGCTATTAGAATTATTTGCCATCAGCTTCTATTATTTTACATTTCTGAAATTATTGCAAACTTTTTCTTAAAATATTTCTACATATATATGTGTCTGTTCTATCTTAATTAATGGCTGTGCATGTGTTCATATATCACTTCAAGAAAAGAACAAAAGGATAGAAAAGAAACAGTTTTACTTATAAAGTGCACTTTTAATCTCTTAAAAAGGGTATTATAGTTATCATGTATGTTTAGAATTATTATAGCCATAGATTATGTATTATATTTTGATTATTATTAATTATGATATTATAAGTATGTTTGTACAAATGGTGTTTCAGAGGTGCAATTGGTAAGATATACAGAAGAATGTTTTAATTATGGGTTAATTGTATTATTCCAGAGTTTTCTGAATGGTTATGTAAAATTATAAATGATTGTTCCTGGAGGTATAATAACCTTTTGTATATATTGAAAGGTATTTTATGAATAAAAGTATTATAAATATCAGTATGTATACGAGAATTTTAAATAGTTTATACATAAACTGTTGTCACCATTATTCAGTAAGGGTTTGTCAGTGTACGTATAATCTTAAACCGAGTGAATGAATTTTGTGCCTTTTGAAGTATTATAAATATCAGTATGTGTATGAGAGTTTACATATATATAGCATAAGTATGTTGGTATTGGGCAAGATTTAAAAGTTAAGAGAAATAAAATTTAAAAATTGTTAATGGATATAATTTAGTTTTTTTTTTGCTAGTATAATTTTTTTTTGTTACGTTCAATTAAAGCTATTTGTGTTTAATATTATTTATTTATTTAAAGTAATATTAATAGTGAAAAGAATGTAAGCACATACAGATTATTAATCCAGATAAGTAAAAGAAAGTACAAAAGCAATAGATTACCATCAGAATAAAACATTTCAATGATAGCTTAAATAAGTTTTAAAAAAGAGAACTTTGTACCCCAAAAGCAAAAAGGGATGTAGAAGATTATAGAATGATAACAAAACAAAGAATAAAAAGATATGTGCAGAAATCTCAAAATTGTCATCAGTATAAAAGAAGTGGACAAGTTTAGAAAAGGGTATTTTACCTGTGTTTTTCTGGCTGTTTCTTGGGTGCAGCATTTTCAAAGCTGTAATAAAATACTTCCATCCAGAATGACTATGCTGAATCTAGTCACCATGTGTTAGGTGAAAGTGTTATCAGAATGAAACCATAAACCATTACTATGGATTGCTCTAAAAAGGAACAGGACTACTATGATTCTCGATCATTTATGTAAACCATACAAACTTACATGTAAGATAATGGCCATATCATAATTCATATCTAAATCAAAAAGATTTGCAAAGTAAATTTAAATGATAAACTTCTAATTTAGACAAAAGAAAGAAGTGACATGCTATTTTATTTTTCAAAATGAACTATTTGAATTAATTGGTTAATATAATTATCTAATTATGTGTGTGTTCTTTCCAGTGTTATACATAATTCTTAATAAGTGTTTAAATATTTAATGTGTTATAATAAAACTTTCACTATTAATATAAATCTTTAATTGTACATTCTCAATTTTAGTTATTTAAATTTTATTATTAAGTTTAGAGAATTGTATAAATTACCTTTACCAATATGCTTGATTAATATCCTGGAAAAAAATCCATATAATAAATTAATTAATTGACAGGAAAATGTAATTCCTAATCTTACTTTTAGTTATTTGCTGCATAAGTCTCAAGAAAACGTGACAAGTGTTAGTGGGCCTACAGACCCAGGTACCCTCTTAAATAAATTAAAACTAACTCCATCATCAATTTGAGTCATAATAAATATTATGTCAGTTAATCAGAAAATGTAACTATATTCTTGAACTATCTGAACTCCTACTGGAATGAACCATTCTCATTAAATAGTTTGATTAACTAGCACTTTATAGTGTGTAAAATAAAGACCTAATGTAAACATAAAACATTACAATATTGAAAGGTATTTCATGAATGAGAGTATTATAAATATCAGTATGTGCATGAAAATTTTAAATAGTTTATACATAAACTGTTGCTACCATTATGCAGTAATAAGTTTATCTTAAACTGAGGAAATAAATTTTGTACCTTTTGAATTTGCATGCAAGATGGAAAATTATTCATATGATGATGATGATGATGATGATTATTATTATTATTATTATTATTATTATTATTATTATTATTATTATTAGATCCATGCTTTTTATTACTAATAATATTATTTTGAGGCAATTTTAAGTGGATATTATAGTACTTTTAAATGTGTGTTATGAATCACATATAATTTAAATATAAAATAGAATACCTATTTCTTCAATTCACAGGTTTTTGATGGATAAACACTAAAGAAATAAAAAATATATATACAACAATATATGTGTGTGTGTGTGTTTGTTTAAATATCAATTATAACCAGTTTGACTTTCTTTTATTTTCTTCTTTTATTAACAAAATAATAATATTAATAATAATAATAGTAGTAGTAGTAATAGTAGCAATAATAATAATAATAATAATAATAATAGTAGTAGTAGTAGTAGTAATAATAATAATAATAATAATAATAATAATAATAATAATAATAATAATAATAATAATAATAATAATAATAATAATAATAATAATAATAATAATAATAATAATAATAATAATAATAATAATAATAATAATAATAATAATAATAATAATAATAATAATAGTAGTAGTAGTAGTAGTAGTAGTAGTAGTAGTATCTTCAAACTTGGATGACTATTATTAGGATGGCTAAACAGGAATCATGCTTACAGGACATGCCGATCTGAATTTGCTTTAACTAGCAGTTAAATATTTATTTCTGCATAATAATAATTGGGTTAAACAGGTGAAGTTAATCAAGAATTTTCAGAAATGCATTCAAAGTCAGGATGTTAATCCTTTTCTTCCTCTGGGTTATGGAAAAATAACTGTTTATTACAATTTTTTTACACAAACATCTTTGTATTAATGCCATCTGACTGATGTAATCTGGCAGAAAAACATCAAAGTGAGTAGCAAAACTCTGGACAAGTGATCTTGTTTACCAATCATCTTCTTCTTTTTAAAATAATGAAAAGATAACAAAATTAACAACAAAATTTTGCTATACCATGTGGCATCATAAACAGAATAATAGTAGTAGTAATAATAATAATATCCATGACCTCTCCTTGCAATTCTTCTATTGTGTCAGCAATTTCCATATTATTTTTTAAATTATCTGATTTTTCCATCATTTACTATGCAACTTTCATTGTTAGTTATCAGATCTGTACATACACCAAACAATTTCTTTTCAACTTCTTTTCATACAATTTATCATCTCATTAAAAACACTAAATATTTAAAAATAATAATAATACAGTTGTTGTTTTTTAAATATATATTTTAAAATGTAATATCTAATAATATAAGTATAATAAAAAAAATCCACTAGAATAAAACTACAAAATTTTAAAAATGCCTATATAAAATTGAAGATTAATATCCTTTGTTATAGCCAGCTTACAGCATATTCTGCTATCTTGAGTAGCAATATGTTAATATTTAAAGCTTATTAAATTCTCACAACAGTAAGTTCCCACATGAATTACCTACTTTCCATAAATTGTGAATACTAACATAATTACACTGTTTATTCAATACATTATCTGTACTATTTATAAAATATGACTCCTTGATTTTTCTTTTCTTCAAATCATTTTCCATATGCAAAATAAAACCACTATCAAAGCAGAATTCTCCATTACAAATCACTGCATGTTCTGCAAAAACAGATTTATACCTATCTGCAGAATAATGCAACTTATTATATAATAATTCATGCTCCCTAATTTTCTTTTTCAAAGCATATTTATATAGGAGTTTTAAAAAATGTTGTAGTTTTATTCTAGTGGATTTTTTAAATTATATTTTAAAATGTGTGTATATAAAAAAGTAGAGATTAGGTATTCCTTCTCCAATTTTTACAAATAGACCTGCAAACACATCTTAGTTATCTTTGCATCATTAACAGGATTTATAATAGCCATTTATATAATTCAGGTAACTTTCTCTCTTTTTTTAATTTACATTGTACTTGTAATACAATTTTAAATAAACAACTTTAAATATATTAAAAACACTAACGAAAATTGAGATGTTATATATATAAAAGTGAATTGCAGTGCATATCAAATATTCACACATTTAAGTAGATATACATATAAAGGATTATAAGACATTTATTTTTTAAAATAACAAAAAATCTTGAAGTAATTAATAAACTTTCCTCTTTTCTTTTATGCTCTTTTTTAATATCTATAACTATTTTAAAGATTGAGTAAGCTAATATTTACAATATATATATATCTTAATAATCTGATAACTACACATTTCAACACTTGAATACAAGATTGTTATTTAATTAGATACCAACCAGTAAACACCTAAACATTCACAGTAAAGATAGTAGTCAATATTTCTCACTGCTGTCAAGGCAACCTTCTCACTTTTTAATAGCAAGAATGGAAATCCATTCTTACTAATGGTCCATTGAATATATATGGACACTTAAAGATTGCAACTTGACAACAGAGTATGAAATATATGGCATATCCTACTAATAAATGACTAGTTTGTTATAACCTTTATAGTTTTATAAGAGTATTTTTAAATTTATATGAGTTTGGAATAATCCATGAGCAAACAAAACAACATCTTAATATCTTATTTCTGAAAATTATTTATTGATATACATATTTAGGAAATTCATAGTTATTAATTTATAGTTAGTTTGCTTCGGACCAACCTGGACCGTAAAAACTGAATGAAAGATTAACTAACGTTCTCATCTTCACTGGGAATTCGTGTTTAAAAATGACCTATAAGCATTTAAAAAAAAGTATTAAAAAATAGTAAAAGTTTATGTATCAGTAAGGTCAGCGACAGCTGCTTTACAAGCAGTTGTCCCGGGTTAGTGGATTCGCTTCCCGGCTGATGCTATGACACATGAGAAAAAAAACCTAAAATAATCAAGTTCTTTTATATATACTTAGTGCAACACACATATATAAAAATTACTTCTATTCAAATAGTTTATCACTTTTTTTAATGAATATAAATAGCTTAGATTTAATTGAATAAAAAAGTTTTTTTTTTTTAAAAATTACATAAAATTCTTTGATTCTCCAGATGTTTTACAAGTTTTTTATTACCGTTTTTTTTTATGTTTATTTTCTCTTTGATTTAAAGTTTTTTTTTTACTTTATTTTATCGAAAGCCTTTGTATTAGTCAAATTATTGTTACATTTTGAAAACTTCTGTTTTTTCATTTAACAAACACTCAAGAATTATTTACATAATAGTTGCAAAAATAATTTAATTTGCAATATATAAATATATCATATTTATAAATTAATTAAATTAAATATCATTACAGTGAAAATAGATTGTATAGATACTCAATTAAATGTTGATGCTTAAAAAAAACATGAATATGATAAGCTTAGATTTCAATTCTGGTGAGAAAGATGTTATATATATCTCATGGGTGATGGGTTCATGGCTTATTTTTTTAACTTTTTAGATGGTAGTTTCTAAAACCATATGCAAAAAAAATTTATATGATTAATAATAAATTGGGCATATAATCTTCAACAAAGAAAATAAACAGATAAACTGGTTAATTAAAAAATTAATAAAAACTATATTTGCCCATATGAGAGACTTTATAAAATAGTGATTATATCCTCTGCTTGCAGAGAATTTACTTCAAACAATATATGCAAATTGTTTCAGTTAGACAAAGATTTTCTATTAAGCTTATTTTTTTTAGGGAGACAGTCTATTATTGGTTGATAAATCGTATCAAACAATTGTTAGCAGAGGAACCCTGAAATAATTTCTCATCAGTTCAGAATTTGTTATTTTAGTAAGTAAACACGTATATCATAGTATTTCTTTGTGGAAGAAAGTTGTATAAACTTTTGCATTGTAAGGAAGTAATTAAAATTGCTACACCTTTTATATAATAATATATTCATTTACCCATCTTTGATTTATTTATATTTCTGACAGACCACTCTTTGTTTACTTTTGCATTCATGTACACTTATCTACCCATCTAACACTTATTTATCTATCTATTCTTTCATTAATCTATCCCATTCGCATATTTATCTATCTGTCTACATGTTGCAACAAAGACCTGCAGTGTTAAAAAAGAAATTTATAGTGAGCTTTGCAGATCAATATCTGATAGATTTTCATAATATAAAAAATAGATCAATTATATTTTTACAAATAATGCTTGATTTATTGAAAAAAATGAATGGGTTTTATTCTGCAGGAGAATCCTAAATCAATGTTTTTACTCCATTCAGCAACAATAATTTTTCTAATATGATTTGTCAAAATGCTGATAACAAGAAAATGATTAATAAAAACTATAAAATACATATGCATTCTATAATTATGAAATCATCATAACTCTTTTGTATTTGTTACCCCTATAGAAGGTGAGTGAGACCTAAAAACTATATCAATTAACTACATGAGTGGCATGTTTTTTGTATAAAACCAGTATCAATTCTAAACTTGTATTTGATATTCTCCAAAACCTAGTTTCTATCTCTCACTCTCTCTCAATCTCTCTCTCTCTCTCTCTCTCTCTCTCCCTCTCTCTCTCTCTCTCTGTGTATATATATATACATATTGGATAATAAATCATAAATTTCCAATAGGTAAGTAGTTTATAAATGTTAATCATGTGATGATAGCCAAACCTTAAATAAATCATAGAACCTATCATCTGTTATTAAGGAATCCATCGTCTTACTTGTAGAGATTGCCTTAATAACTGATTGTAGATTGTATGATTTAATTAAGCTTTAATGTTATGTAATACAATATATATATATATTATAATGGTCAAGGGAAGTGACTTTTACTCCATCTGCCATACAGAGTGCTACCAGGTCATTTGAACCTGGAAAATTTATATAGTAGGCAGATATTTCTTTGTAAAATTCCATTTTTATTCGACCAATATGCTCTAGTCATTGGCTCAAGGAGTGGCTGAGATTTAATGATATAAACTTCTAAACACATTTTTAATAAAATTAAAAAAAGATAATAAAATAATCCACTGCCAATAATAATCCCACAAACATTTATTTATATACATATATAAAATACATTGAGAAATAAATTATTTATCATTACTTTAGGTTTTATGATAATTATTTTTAACTGTTTTAATATTTTGATAAGGTCATCCAGATGGATATTTTATACAATGTAATAATTTGGTAAACGCAAATACACTATATTGATTATGCATGCATTTGTATACTTGATTTTTCTTTTAACTCCAAGCTACAAGTTCACGTCCAAACCAATGCCAGCTTATTGATATACTGATGTGATCAATGCAAAATGAGGATGTTACCATACAAAAAACATGCCAACAAGAATGTGCATCTGTAGCATGATATCATTGAAAAATGAATGACCCTTGTCCAGTACAGGAATGTGCATCTGTCTGGTGAGGTAATCATTTGGAAAATATATATTAGACATGCTCTATAATGGGAGAACGCAAGGGCTCATTATTTTTTTAATGAAATAGATAGTTGAATAGTTGGAGGAGTGAGAATATTGAAGCCTGTCCATTAAAGTTAAGGAATTGCTATCTTAAAACAGGTTGAGCACTGATTGTATATATATATGGGAGATTATGATCTACTAATAATAATACATGTAGTGAGTTTTGTCTGTTTTAACAATAGTGGTGGTCATGTGATGTTTATTGGCTTAAAACTGATCCTGGCTAATAGGATAGTGGTGGCTATGCTTATTAAAAAACCAAAGACACCAAAATGTATGGGTATTGAACTGGGTTCAGACCCATATCACTATATAAGCTAATGGGCTTATATTGAAAGCATTAAGGTGTTTTCAGTTTGACTCATAGTTTTGTAGTTAAGTGGAGATAAAAGGTGGCTGCTGGAGGGTTGCATTAGGTCCTAAGATCTAGGTGCAGTGCAATCAGATCTGAGGCTCCTCATTGATGAAGGCCACAACCCAGAAACTAGTCTGGGGCTATTGGGTGAGTAGGCTCTAGATGGGGACTTTATGCACAAGCCTTCTGGCATCCATTGATTACTCTAGCATGCTGTGTGTGGCAATATGTATAGCGACTTTTGCCTGTTTTAACAACAGTTATACACAAGCATAAGAAGTGGTGGTCATGTGATGTTTATTATCTTAAAAGAATAAAATTATATATGTACTTTGAAACTGAAATTCTTTCTAGATCATTAATGAATAGATTTATTGTTTATATTTGCCTATTTCTTTTCCTATCAAAATGGCTCGCAAAACTACCTAAATACATCTTATATGAATAGACACATATATTAAATATGATTTAAACTCAAATCTTAAGTTTGATGAAGGAATTTGATTGATTATTAAGGAAATAAATGTTTAAAGGTCAGGAATTCAAAGCAGCTAAATTTTAGATTATACGTGATCAAATTCGAGAGATATAGAAAAAAGGAAAGAGATCATTCATATAAGCAAATTCCTCCATTATACCTCTGTTCCTCTGATAGGTTTCCTCCCAACCCTGAGATCAAGCTAGCTAGGGTCAGGCACCTAATTAGAGATAGTGTAAGATCAGTTAGAGTTTTAGGAAAAGTATAATTCTTGCTGAATTAGTGAGATTGGCGCTTGAGGTCGGTTACTACCTGACATTCATAAATATACTCTTTCCAGAAAAAATTTATTTATCTGTCTTACTGAAGAAGTAATGGCCACTGTAGCAACTTTTAACTTAAATCCTTATATAAGATCTATGCAAGATCTAGAAATTTTATTTATAAAATTTCATAAACCTAATTGATTCATATTTGAAATTAATTTGGTAGACAGTGGTCAAATCTATTTTAGACTAACCCTATAATTGATACAGAGGTTGCCTGTTAAAATAGAAATCTTGCAAGTAGACTCAAGAATAGTAAGAATTTATATAAAAGCCTATACAATATTTCTAAACAACAAGAATATATTATCTTTATGATAAAAAATTTTAATTATCATCTTTTCAAATTTTTTTAAAAAGATGAACATCTTTAGAAAATAAGGTTTTGTTATTTTTGGAATTTGGAAAAATGATGGGGAGAAGATAAGGATGTTTAATGCTTTGAAGATTTTATGGACTAAATGATGAATGTTAATGAATATGTTTTTTGTGATATTTCATCATTAATGGTTATAAGATCACACATATAAGTTAATGGTTATAAGATCACACATATAAGTTAATCATATTATTCTCTTACACTGAATAATTAATGCATTCTTTAGATGATGATTTCTATTTAGATCTTTTTTTAAAACTAGATGTATCATTCCTGTTTCCTTTAGATTTTAACAGTTTTTTGTTAATGTTACATGTTAAATATTAAGATTAACATTTTATTTTGCACAGTCACATAAAAAGATTAATAAAAAAAAACAGGGAACATGATTATATAGGATAGTGAAAATCAGCATAGTAATGACACTCTTTTCAGAAGGTGGATATACATTTATATCATAGATTAGACATTATATATATCAAGTTAAAACTTCAAAATTGCATCAAATGTTTTCAGAATGGAAGATGTATAATATCAGCCAGTTTTTAGAAAAAATTCAAAAATTTGAATAAATAAAAAATCTAGATTCCAAAATTGGAAAGAATTAAGAACAAGCTGTTAGTAAACATATAAGAGGAGGTTAGATTAAAAACAAATAATTCATAATAACATTGAAACTAATCTAATAAAAAAATTATTAAAAAACTATGGGACAATTCAATATTTGCAGAACAGTAAAAAATAGTGAAGTAAAGAATTTAAAGTGAAGAATCATAGACAAGTGTAATAAAACAGTTCAATGTTCAAACATAGAAAAACATTAGGGTAGTTATAAATCTAGACAAGTATACAAGTTGATCAACTCAGAAATTTGCAGCTAAAACAGAAGGTAATAAAAGATGACTATAAAAAAAATACTCACTAACAAGAATGACATTTTAAACTTATGAAATGAGTACTATTTTAAAGTATATATATATTGTAATGAGCACAGACGACGTTACATTGTGTTTTTATTATTAAACATGAAATTAAAATAAAAAGTTCGCATTTAAAAATTTTCTTTAAGAATTAAAAATTGAAATTAAATATCATCTTAAACTCGTATATATAAATCGCACAGATAAAAATAAATAAATTATTAAACGAAAACTTTATTAAAGAAAAAGTGTTTTAAAACTAAATTTTCAGTAGAGATTTAAAGATAAAAATATATCTTTAAGTTTGAAAACACATTAATTAATCAGAAATGGAAATGATTGTTTTAATTAGAAATGTAAACTAGCCTTGGGCATTTAAATGTAAAAACATCTGTCAGATAGGAGAGAAAAACAATGGAATCGGACCTCAGCGAAAAGACCATCTCATCGATGATGCAATGTAAATTCAATCCTTCAAATTAATATAAAAGGACAAGTTTGAAAATTATTAAGGATTATTACGAGAGTACAGATATGTGTTAGTGCAGAGTCGAAGGAGAAGGGATTGAAAAGACACACTCTTCAATCCCTTCAGTTCTGCTAAGAAAGAAAGAGAAATGAAGTATTGTTTTTCTACATTGAGGACCAGTTAAAGCATAAACCTCCGGATGGATAAATAAATCGGCCAAAAGAATACCAATCTTAAGATGGCGTGGGAATTCACATTCATGGCAAGCAACGGATAAAGATGAACTGTTTTAAACCGTAAGAACTTTATAAATAATGAACATTAAATTAAAACTTTCCATATTTAAATGATTGCAATATTATCCTATCTGACCAACTTAATTTATTAATAATGTTATTTGATGTATTTCTTTTTTTATATACATTTAAAATTATTTCCATTTATTTATTTATTTATTTATTTTTTGTTCTTTAAGTTTTATCATGATTTTTGTTTTTCGTTAAATTAATTATATAAATGTTAAACTTAAGTCGGGCGTGAATGGCTGTATAGATTTGTAAAGTTATATTAGGGGAGGGTAATCTGAGGTTATTTGTGTCGTAGTTGAATTGGGTCAATGGATGGGATATATTGGTGTGATTTAGTAGATGTAATATCAGATTCGCTACGGGCAGAATCGTTTCATACACCGCACTCACCCGTTTGCCTATGGAAGAAATTATAAGATGGAGAATGCAGTTCCTTTCTATGGAGTTTTTTTTTATTATTGCTCTTCTTGTCAGATAGATGATGAGAGGCAATTTCTTCTCTTAACTTTTTTGGTGCTGCCATATTTTGTATTACATTGAATGCATCAATATATCAGATAAATTGACGCCAGTTTTGGCTGCGAACCTTTAGCCTAAGGTTAAATAGGGATAGAATGTTTTATTTTCAAATGCAAATCTATGTAGTATATTCATACTTGACACTAAATAAAAATGCATTAAATTTAAGTTGTTTATAGACGCTTGCATGGATTGGTTATCGGTTAAGTATGTTTTGGGTTTTCATATTTGATCAAAATATATAGACATTCGATAAATAATGATACCTTACGGTGAGTATCTAAAATGTATTTATTCGGATGTCTTACCAAACTTGGGGGGGGAAAACAAATTTCCCAAAAAAACTAACCATACAAAAAGGGAAAAAAAAAAAAAGAAAAAAAAACCGGGGGGGGGGGGGGGTTAAGTTATTGGTGACAATGCAAGTATCTTATGGTGAATACTATTGGGTTACTTATAAATTTCCCTCTGCAATTGTCAGTATCAATGATTTTATATTTTGATCGTTTATGTTTATTTTAAAATGTTTTTAACCATTGTAATCTATGTAACCAATCTATACTCAACATTTTAAAACAAACTTTTATAAACTCCTCTGTGCGAACTTATAAAAAATTAAAATGTAAAGTTGTAAAAATTAAAATGTAAATTAAAATCAAAGTTAAAAATGTAAGTTAAATTTCAAAAGGTAAACTGATGCTAAAATAATTTTAAATCTTATATATATATATGTGCATAAATAAATGTTTGTATGTTAATTACTGGCAGTGGCTTATTTTATTTATCTTTTTAATATTGAAATATAATTAGCTAACGACCGGAATCAAAATTTAAAAACAAAAAAAAATTTTTTTTTTGACTTACGTATCTGCCTACTTTATAAATTTTTCTAGGTTCAAATGCCTAGATGGCGCCCTGTAGTGCAGATACCTTTAGTCTACCTTCTCCGGATCGTTACAATATATACATTACAAGCATAAAGCTAAACTAGTCAATATAAAATCAAAACTACCCCAAATCTAAAATTAAACCAGACCAGCATAAAAATAATATTAAAACACAACCTAAGGTTTCACTGCTACAAGCAGACTTCTTAAGTGTAAAGAACCACAAAAAAACTACACAATATATATACTATTAAAAACTACCCACAAATCCATTCACTTCCCATCCACCCTTAATATTAAAAGAACTCTTAAATAAGTTAATTGCTTCAGAATAATAAATTTTCAATAATAAAGACTCTTTAATTCTTCTTTTGATTTCATTTCTCTCAAAGAAGACAACCTTAGCTTCATCAAAATCAATAGTGTGGCCTGTATCTTTTTCATGTACATACAAAGCAGAACTAAGATATCTATTTTTTTTTTTTGAGTTTAAATGAAAGAATAAAGGTTCATAAAAGTAGAATTAAAAATAGATATCTTAGTTCTGCTTTGTATGTCCATGAAAAAGATACAGGCCACATTATTGATTTTGATGAAGCTAAGGTTGTCTTCTTTGAGAGAAATGAAATCAAAAGAAGAATTAAAGAGACTTTATTATTGAAAATTTATTATTCTGAAGCAATTAACTTATTTAAGAGTTCTTTTAATATTAAGGGTGGATGGGAAGTGAATGGATTTGTGGGTAGTTTTTAATAGTATATATATTGTGTAGTTTTTTTGTGGTTCTTTACACTTGAGAAGTCTGCTTGTAGCAGTGAAACCTTAGGTTGTGTTTTAATATTATTTTTATGCTGGTTTGGTTTAATTTTAGATTTGGGGTAGTTTAGATTATATATATATATGAAAACATTCCTGAGATAAATTGCAATACTATTTTAAAATAATAAATATGATATATTATTGCAAGTTATAATAATTAAAAAAGCAAGTCATATATAATGTGATGTTATTTTTAATAAGCTTGTAGTTACAAAAATGCACACAGGGAGCATACCAATAGTTCAAATAAGCTCTTAATTAATAAGTGCGGTATGAGAAAGTATTTAAAATCTCTACCCAGAACACTTTCATCTCCAGACCAACTGGTTTTGAGCTTATGGCTCATGTCAATGGAGAGCTAAAATATTTGGACACTAGACCTAAAATATCAACTCAAAAAAAAAAAACAACTACTTATTACATACGTATATTTAAAAAGAAACTGAAATTTTCGGACATGAAAATGTCTTTAAATCCAGCTATTTAACTTAAATAGCTACATGAGACTGAACTAAATTCAGATCTACCATATTCTAATAGCCTCAGCATAAAAAAAGCATTGAAGGTAAAATTATAATAATTAAAAAAGCAAGTCATATATAATGTGATGTTACTTTTAATAAGCTCGTAGTTACAAAAATGCACACAGAGAGCGTACCAATAACTCAAGCTATTAATTAATAAGTTGGTCTGGAGATGAGAGTGTTGTGGGTAGAGATTTTAAATATTTTCTTATACCGCACATTAATTAAGAGCTTGTTTGAGCTATTGGTATACTCTCTGTGTGCATTTTTGTAACTACAAGCTTATTAAAAGTAATGTCATATTATATACGACTTGCTTTTTTAATTATTATAATTTTACCTTCAAGGTTTTGGCTATGCTGAGGCTATTAGAATATGGTAGATCTGAATTTAGTTCAGTCCTATATAGCTATTTAAGTTAGATAGCTGTATTTAAAGACGTTTTCATGTCCGAAAATTTCAGAGTTTCTTCTTAAATATACGTATGAAATAAGTGCTGTTTTTTTTTTTTGAGTTGATATTTTAGGTCTAGTGTCTGAATATTCTAGCTCTCCACTGATGTGAGCCATAAGCTTGAAACCAGTTGGTCTGGAGATGAGAGTGTTCTGGGTAGAGATTTTAAATATTTTCTCATACCACATTTATTAATTAAGAGCTTGTTTGAGCTATTGGTATGCTCTCTGTGTGCATTATTGCAAGTTGTAAAAGTAGAAAATAGTTTGAAGAAAAACAGGAGACCTAATAATTATGCAATATCTAGAGATATTCTCAGATTTGGAGAGGTAGTTTATATTTTTATACATGTAGATGTCATAATATTGCAGGAAAATATAAAATACTTAAAGCATTTAAAAACCATTGCTTACTATCAATCTACAAAAATAGAAAAGCAGAATAACATACAAAAATTACATCAACAATGCATTAATTAAATTAACAGAAATCTTAATAAATCTCTTAAATGAAAAACTAAAGTCTAAATGGAAAAAAGTACTTGCCAGATGAATTAAGCTAAAATTAAAAGCAGTAGAAGACAAATATTATCTATCAGTCTCATTACAAAAAAAAATGCACAAAAAGATGAAATTTCTATAGAAATCAGCACCTGAAAACTAATTAACTTTTTGTTGAAAATTATGAAAATTCAAAAGTAGCAATGAGAATGTGTAGATATATTCAAAATTGGCTTGAGATTGGGAAAAAATGATTAAAAAGAACATTACTAAATATATTCATTACATACATTTAAGAAGACCAATCAATGTATTCAAAAAACACAACATTAGAACATGAAATGACAAAAAACATTTAATATATGCAGATAAAATATTAATTACTGAAGATAAAAAATTACTCATATTCTTATTAGAGATGTTCCCTGAGAAAATAAACAGTTGTGATTTGTGAATAAACATATAACTAAAACAAAGATATTAGTAATGGTAAAAATGAAATTGGTTGAATAATGTAAAAAAGTTTTGTTAATTTTGATTACTAATGATTTTGATAGAAAAAGAATAAAAATAGCTTGTGAAAAACCATGTTTATAATTTATAGACAGGATGTGCAAATGCAAACCATATTACCTGTAACAGGTACACTCATAATTACTTGTATATTATATGGTTGTTAAAACATTCAATAACAAATCTTAGATACTGAAAAAGTTCAAAATTTGTACAAAAAAGAATAGACCGTTTTTTTTAAAAAGAAGATTGTAGAGAGAAAGGGAAAAAATTTCTAGAAAAAATTATGGAGGAGATAAGATTATATAGTTATATATTTGTAGAATGAATGATGATTTTAATATTACATAAAGCACAACAAAACAAGTTCTCCAGAGAATATGAGTAGGAACACGGCATCCAAAAACAGTGATGAGCTAATTAATATTTGCTCAATATTTTGACAAAAGATAATCCAAAAAGGAGATAAGAAACATTTTTAAAAGTGTGCAGAGGCAATGGTTTCTAATGATTTTTTTTTTTATTACTAAGTTTCTTTAATTCTTTTGAATCATTTATAAAATTTTATTTAATATCTCATATCTAATACTAGCTTCTTATAATAATAGGTTGTCTTTAAATAATATTGCCATTATAAGAAGGTATTAATTTTGATGTTATATAATGCCCATTGATTTATAACTTAAATAGGTTGCACTAAATATAATCTCCAATATTATAACTATATAATGAATAGTAAATTAAGTGAGAATGTGTAGTCATTTGTTACTTTGTTATATTTAAATACAAGTATATTGTCTATACTGAACTTAAGGTAATTAGAAGGGATTTGAATTTAGAGTTTTAGGCTCCCTACATCTATCCACTCCATCTTATATAACTGATACACATAACCACACACATATGAAAAAGATAAAAGATCTCCAATATATGTATTTCATGTTGAACCAGCAATCATCAGTTGGTCCGGTTCATCATCTCCCCCCCCCTCATATATATAAAATAAGTGCTCAGTTTATATTAAGATAGCCGACCTTCAAACTTTAATAGATATGCATCAATCTTCTCCACCCTCCAACTGAGCACTGATTATATATATATGGGAGATGATCTGGACCGACTGATGAATGCTGATTCAGCATGAAATAAGTATATTAGAGATCATTTATCTTTTTTACATATATGTGGTCATGGGTATTGGTTGTATAAGATGGAATGGATACTTTGTTATTTATAAAGTAATAACATAAAAAAATATAAATATATTGAGTAGAAAGTTTCATGTTAACTTATAAATAATTTATTTCATTCCCTTTATTTATTTTTTATTTGAATTAAAATGAAAATTAAATATATACATATATATTCTTATGCATTTTAATTTTAATTCAAATGCTAATTATCTGTTTCTTATCTTTTTATTTGATATTGTATAAATAAATTAAATATAGTACTTTTCTTTAATTTGACTTTTTTTTTTTTTTATTATAAAAACAAACATTATAATTTAATGCGTTTTATTAATTTTTTTTTTTTTTTAAATTTATATTAAATTTTAGTTATCCAGTAAAAATATGTGTAATGTGTAATATTTTTATATTATTTTTTTGACTAAACATAATCGTATAAATTATCATAGATAGCATACATTGACATTGTTTATATATATATATGTATAGTCTAGTGATATGGTGCTTTTTGGATAAATTACTAAAGAATATTGTAAAGAAAAAAATAAAGCATAAATTCATTATCTATAGGGGTATACCATATCATAATAAGATAACACAGAGTAATCCAGGGCTTTTATGCTCTAAATAATAATATTGCAACATTCATTTTCAAAATCAATACTGGATAGAAACTGTTACTTTCTAGCAACTACTGAGTGGTAGTCATTCCACCAATACTGGATAACAGAAATCCCATAATGTAGCAAGAGGAATTTAATTTATTCCCCATACATGGGTTAGTGTTTCTTCTATAATAGAAATTCAATGAAATATATTTTATAAAAATACAATTTATATTATTAAAAGTATAACGTTTGCCTATGTAAATTGAAATCAATATTTTGCATCAAAATCAAGCTTCTTTAATACCAACTAACAGTCTAATTGCTGGCAAATATATTAATTTTAAAATACATATGACAGTTGCTAATATTCACTAAAATAGATACTACTACTACTGTTACTATTACTACTATTAATAATAACAAACTACATTGAATTTATTGCATATTATTCAAGAAGTGAGGAATGTAGGATTATTTAATTGATTTTGAAAGGTTTTACTTTATAATGATAATAAATATTTAATTATTTAGAAGCAATTAATTGTGATATTTCATTTCATGTTATCAATTTAACATTTACACTTGTAAAATGTAGATTAAAATTTTAATTTATTGCTTCTAATGATGCAGAATAATTTGAACCTGCTGAATAATTGTGCTATTCATGGTGAAAAGTTTTTTAATCTAAGAATTTTAGCTTAAAAAATATAGAAATTATACTGTTATATAATGAGCTTGCAAATATCTCTTAACAAGCTTTTCAGAATATTCCCAACCTCAGACCAGTTTCTGCTACTGGCATTCTCAGTGAGATGCTAGGATATTCAAGCACTATATTGAATATCCTAGAACCTCACTGAGGAGGCCAGTAGATGAAACTGATCTGAGATGGGGATATTCTCAAAAGCTTGTTAAGAGCTATTTGCAAGCTCATTATATAACATTTGTAATACAAGCTTGTTAAATTAGGTCATGTGATATATGACTTGATTTCTTTATAAATTATACTGTTTATATTTCTATATTCATAAAACATTTTGAGTATATTATATATATTATAAAGTATTTTTGCACAGGATGTTGATAATGGAAGTACTCTTTACTTATCAACAGTGTGTATTTTTAAACTCATATCAAATATGACTAAATCTATATGACCCCAATCAGATTATCATTGCAAAAATTATTCCTAAGGCATAAATTCATGAAAAGTCAGTGTTACCAATTGCAACCAGGATTCTAAACACATATTCCAACATAACCATAATAGTAATAACTCTTCATAAATAGGCCACAACATAAATTATGATTTATTATGACTAATATGCAATAAGTGTTTAGCATTTGTTTACAATTATAATATAACTGATAAGTTATCAGTTTGCATTCTGACAAAAAACAAGTCTTGTGACAAATGTGGTTTTTTTGCAAGGTTATTCTGATTGGTGCATTAAAGAACTAATCAAACACAAGTGTTTGAGTCAACACATAAGTGATTATTATGTTTTAGGTAGATTTGATTTCAATCTATTCCATCATGGCTTTCATTTACAATATATTTAAAAATCTATAACAAGGATAGTACATAGGTTTTTATTTACTATTTAGTTGTTAATGTTGCCTTAACAACACACTGATGATATTTTATAGGTTTGTTTAAGTATAAAAGTTGTGGTGATGTAATTTACATTTATAAATGTAACAAATAATGAGTAATGTCACTATTTACAACATTCCTGGAACAAATATAAAGGTATTCTATATGTTACATTTAAACATATATATTTAGTGCAGATGTATCAGCGTATTCATATACAAGGGTATTCATATCTTTATGTATAATTGGTCCAAATAATTTTATATAACTAAAATTAATATTTCTTAATTGTTTTAGAAATCATAATTTCTAAAAAATAGAAACAATAAGAAACAAGTTCATTATTAAAGGCTTTAATTGTGCAAGACTTCATTATCAAATGTAATGCCCTGTTAATGTTATCACTTATGCTAATGCTTTTCAAATTTATTTATAATAACAGCTCATCTGGTATATTAAAAAAAAATATACAGACTACAGACGCTAAAAGAAAAAAATAGAGGCATTTGCTGTTATTATACTATTTTATTCTATTTACATTTACTTGTACATAAAGAATAATAATTAAAACAAACGTTGAATAATGGTAACAAGAGATGGGTAAATTGGAGGGATGAAGCAAATGGCATTCTGATTCACTTATACTCTTGATTTTCAAAAAAAAAAAAGCATAATTTTAAAAGTCATCGAATTTGCGATGTGATTAATTAATATTCGTTTATTCTTTACTGATAATAAAATATAATTTTCTTCAAGAAATTCAAAGAGCAAAATTTTTTAATCATGCAGAAAATGTTTGCATTTTGTCTTTATAGTTAATATATTGATACATTTTTATTGCATAAAAGATCCAATCCACTTATTTTTTTGAAAAAAGCTATCAAATAAGAAAGCAAGTATATTCACTTTTAAACAAAAATTAAAGATGCTTATGTAGAATTTTTACCAAGAAGAAAAATTTATAAATTATTTTTTAATTGTAAAAAGGAAATCAACCTCCAATCATGTGCTGTTTGTAAGTGTATATTAAAATCTCCGTGCACTCATCCACCAGTAATAGTTTAATCAACTGAAGATTGATTTCCTCCTTTATGATTACACTTAATGATAATAGATTTAAATTACCTTTAGTATAAAACACTTTTTAGGACTTATACTTCTTCATGATATAAAAGAAATTTATAATAAAAATCCATCTCTTGCCATTATTAATAGCATTATTTTTTATGTAATTAACTATTGTGGAAACTTCTAATAATATTTATATTCCAAATGTCAGAATACTAAGTTTTCTTTATGAATAATGCAATCAATATGCTTACATTTAGACAATTTTTTAAAAAAATATTCTACTAATCCTGAAATTATGCTAGTCATCATTGCAACTCCATTAGTACAAATTCCAATGCGCTTTTTACCATTTGAGCCCATTTTTTATTAAGCTTTTTAAATATATCATGTTTTTCAGTTGCATCACAGAGATTTCTACAAAAAATAACTCTTCATGAATTTAAAAATTGACAAAAATTATGAAATTAGTATCATTCATATTGTCAATTGACTCATCAAGATGTATGGTTAAATATAGAACTCTTCTTAAATCACAATAATAATGTAGATATCATATCAGCAATGATGTCTATTTTCTTTTAATTGTGTCATTGGACACAGAAAATTTTTAAAGATTTTGATATTTTGGGACCATGGATAGTGTCACAAATTTTTATTGCAGCTGATAAAAGGAGATCATTGCCAAATGTATAAAGTTATTTATTTTGTTTCAGCAATTAATAAAGCAATTTTCAAAGTAGCTTTTATTGTCTTTAATTTAATGTGCTATGAAAAAAAACTTAGCTTTTTATTTTAATTTTTTTGGTCTTTTTTTCAAAAAAATTCAATTGTTTGCTCTTAAATCCTCTATACATAGTATGTAAATGATAACTGAGATTTTCAGGTCTCATATAATAAATTTACAAATGTTTCCAATATAGTACACGTAATAGGTTTATATGTATCATTATATACAGACAAAAATCTGATTTCAAATAAGAAAGATCATATTTACAATTTTTTTAAAATAGGTTCTGTTTTTTTGATATTTGGTATTAGAAAGAGTATGGACAGTTTTTCCTTTTAATGTCTTTATTTGTAATTGAAAAGCAACATATTTTTTATTATATAAGGCTGATATCTAGGATTTTACATGAAATTTAGAAAATTATTTTACACAAATAAATTAAATGTGCAGTTCTTATTATGGAAAAACACATACACATATTTTTATATGTGCTAATATTATAAAGGGGTACTCTAATATAACCAGGACTATTCTCTGGATGATGAGTGTTATAGTACATGCCTACACCACACTATATGCCTCTTGTGGAGACACCATCCATTAGTGTGCTGTCATCACTGAGAAAAATTGTGGTATCACATAGTAAATGTTTTTGTTAAGTGTATCTGACTTATTTGTCAATTTTTATAATGGTCCAAAAGTTAAAATGATGTGAAATTTTGTTTTCTGTTATGAAAAATGGCAAGGGAATCAGATATAATGTTTCAAACAGCCTATGGGGAAGATATAGGTTTACAATTAGTTTAATGCAAGTGTGCCACCATGACCCAAAAAGAATTGTGAGTGAAGTCCAATATCAAGATGATACTGACCTTTTTTATGCAACAACCTTGTTCATTCAGAATTTGTCTTCATTAATTAGGCATTCTTCCTACAAGTTCTGAAATGTTTGTGTGATGCTGTAAAATGAAACTTCCTGATTTATGGCAAAGTTGGAAGTACAAGTTTCACCATGGCACTGCACCATTATACACAGCCTTGAGTGTAAAACAAATTTTTAAATGAAAAACAGCATGACCCAGTTTATTAATCATCTATATTTATCTGATCTCACTCCATGTGACATTTTTAATTCCGCTGTATGAAAAAATTACTCAAAAAAAAGTTTTGCAGACTGAAAGTGGTGAAGAAAAAGCAATGGAGGCATTAAATGGCATCACCTTGCAAGAATTTCAGGACTATTTCTAGAAATGGAAAGCATTGCATCAAATGGACAGTAAAAGAGATTCCATTTGTAATACCTCAAAATAAATAAAAAAATTTTATTACAAAATTCCAGTCATTTTTCTGCACCCTCTTGTAATCATATTTATTTTTTATGTCTTTATATATAAACAGCATAAAATGTATTTGGTTTTCATTACTTAATAATCTTATTTAGCTATAATAGATATAAGTGATATAATTAATGCCATATATTTGTATTTTTCACATCTTTACATCAAATAAACTTTACTATCTGCCATTGTTTTGAGCATGAAGTGTTCATAATAATCAAACCATATATTTTTCAAAAATATAATAACAACAACCCATTTGAAATTATAGCACTCATACCATTATTTCCAACAAATTTGGCAAATTCACTATTTGCACTCTCCAAGAACAAACATATCATCTGTTAATGGTGTTGCCATAATAATGTTATCCACAACAATGAAGGCTTTCTTGTTCAAATTCTCTGAATCTAAAGTTGAAATATAGGCACTAATAAAATAAATTCTAATATTATTGTGCAAAACAAGTTTTAACATCAACAAGCTATCATTGGTACAACAAGGGGTTACAACAATCTACGATATTAAATTAGGCTTTGCAGCAAATCCTAAACTACAGACTTTTCTCACTGACTGATTCATCTTTCCAAGAAATCTTATATTTCACAATAAAATACATATGTTTTTCCATTGTTAAATAAGTGAAACAGAAGAATTATCAATAATTAGTCTTTCTTTCAAAGCATAACTTTTATATCTAACTTATTAATTAAATTTATATTTTATGTATTTTAGAATTTTAAATATTCCCTATTGACCTATATTTATATCTGAAATTTACGTTTTACAATTTTCTAAATAATATAATATATAATTCTTCTTTTAATGAATTTTTAAAATTTAAATAAGATTGTGCAAAATGTAAAATAATACATTATAGAATAAACTATATATAACAACTTTATATAATATATTTAAAAAGTTGATTACAATAATACTAAATGGATTAAAAGTCTTGTTTTACTTTTATTATTATTTTTTAAATCAGGATGCATCTTATTTATTTAATTACTTTTCTTTCAAAGTCACTACTTATAAGTACTTTAGTCATCATCAAACACAAATTTAATCTCGTTTTTTCTTGAGGTCAAGATTTTTTTAATTGTCAAGTTGATCTTAAAATTCTTGCAAGAAAAAAAATGTAATCATAATTATGTGACCATATTTTATTTATGATCGAAATTGCTTTTAGAATAGTTATTTCTTTTTTTGTTTAGCACTTCTTTGAATGATTTTTTCATTAGTTAAAATAAACTTAGATTTGATCAACGATATGTTGAATGAATTGTAGAATATTTAAAAATTGACATACATCATTTCATCCTGTGAAGTCATTAGTGATCCATAATATATTCTAAAAACAATTGGATCTTGACAAGCATAGCAATGCATTTTATCAGTGGAAGAATAAGCATAAATAAGTTTCTTATTTTATTGAATGAAAAAAATGTCCTATATCTCGTACTTGCATTTTCTTTCTGGCTTTAATGATTTGTTACTTTTATCTTAAGCAGAAAATAAATTTGAATATATATTAATGTAAAATAATATTCATACAGAGCTTAAATATAATTTTTTAAATAATATTATTGTACTAAATATACTTTCAATATTTTCATGTCATAATCATGGTAAATCTGCTGAGAACATTAATTTTTTGCCCATTTGAATACTATTCCTTTTTTGTTCCTTACATGTTTATTTTGTGTAATGACCTACACATCTTTTATTTTGTATTTGTGTGAAATCATTTCTCTCTTCACATAAAACTCTAACAATACTCAGATAACAGCTACAACCATGTTCTCTCTCATGTAATGATGCAAAAAAATAGTATTCAAATGAGCAAAAAATTAATGTACTCAGCAGACTGGGCATGAATATGGTGTGAAAACATTAAATATATACTCGGTAGAATAATATTATTAAAAAAAATTATATTTAAACTCTGGATAAATATTATTTTACATTAGTGTATAGAATGGCAGATGTATGAAAATGTAATTGCATATACATCTTTATCCTGCTTAGTGATTGGCTGCTTAGTGATATTTCACAATAGCGATCATAATCAATTTGTACCCATTGCTTCAATTTACAATTGATTATTCACTATAACGATTGGGAAAAATTTTGAAAAATTTTTTTTTTGCTAGCCATCTTAAATTTTGCATCACTGATGACATCAGAGTATAGGTATTTTAAATTTATTTTACCCAAAAGCAAAAGTACATTACTGTAATATGTATACAGGTAATGATTTTACTGTAATTGTATAGCACATACAATATTTTATTCATAAAACTCAATGTTAGTGCTGCATTCAGTATTTTGAATATAGAATGTATAAACTTAAAATATATATACAGTAATTACTGAATCTATAATACTGTATACATATAAGTGTTGAATGTCTTTAGAAAAATTAAACTTTATTTAAATATAATGTACAGTACTTGGATTATTTAAATACCATCATCATAAACTTTCAGGAAAACACTAAATACTAATATTAAATTGCATGTGTGTGTTTCTTAATTACATACACCCAAGTGTTTCAAATCAAAAGAAAAACATTTTTAAAAAAAAGTTTAAAAAGAAAAACATTGCATTTAAAATAAGTGTTAATAAATAATTTTTCTACACAAACAAGGGGGGGGGGTACTATTACATTTCTAAAAATATACAGTAAGAAAAATAAACTTAGCAGTATGTTTTAGAAAATTAGAACAATTAGATTTTTTTCTTTTAAAATAAGTTGATTTTTTTTCTAAAGTTGACTGATAAAAGATACGCATTAAGCCTTTTGTTACTCTGGAGTACAATAATGAGTCTTTATGTTCAATTAAATAATTTATTAATTAAACATTGTTTGTTAATTTGAATAATTTCACATAAGTAATAAACATAAATGTACAGTAATATGTACTGTAATACAAAATTTAAAAAAAAATGCACTTCTGTATGGATTTTTTTTCATTATGATGAAAAACTTCTGTGGAAGAATATAAAAACTTTTAAATTCAAATTTAGTTTCACTTTCTTTCTTTTTGCTGTACTATACTTTTTAAACAGTGAAAATATGCATTTTTTTTCTAGTGATATAAAACTTTTCTTTTTAGATACTGTATTTAGTCATCATTGACATGAAAAAATCAAAAAAATCTTTGAGCTTGGAAATCAATGTGGTTATTTTTTGTTGACTTGAACCAACCAATTTTTTTCCCATAGACCCCACATTATAAATACATATTTTGTATATGATATTCTTGCTTAACAATGAGTTTTGGAGAACCAATTGCCATCACTAAGTGGGGTAAAGGTGTGTATATATATATTAATTCTAATGTTATTGTGGATAAACCATTCATAGCATTATTCCAGGAAGCTTCCGTATAATAAAAATATAATAGCTAAATAGCTTATGTTTCAGTACAAATTCTCAAATCATAAGAATGTGTGTGGTGAGATTTAATATCGTTATTTTCTCTTCATTCTTAAATTCTATTGGTTGAGAAGTTTTAAAAAAATATTTTATTCTCCAATAACTTTTTCCAAATATTGTTAATTTTCATTAATTTATACTTTTCATTTATGCTCCTAGGATTTTTAAAAATCTCTATAGCTTCCCTTAGCAGTCGCTCATCATATTGTTCAATTTTTGCCTGAATATGTATTTTATTAAAATTGATGTAATCTTTTGTTAACTTATTTTGTGAATAAATGGCTGATGAATTATATTTGTCTCCAATTGCCAAAATGTGTTCTTCCTTTCTTATATTCACTCTATGATTGGTCTGTCCAATGTATGAATGTAAACAAACTCCACATGGAATTTCATGTACACCATGAGATTCCAAAGGAATTATATCTTTAGGACTTGAAAATACTTCATTAATTTTTTTAAAGTAGTATAAATTGTATAGATATTATTTTTTTAAAAAAAACATTAATAATTTTATCAGTTACTACCTTTATATATGGCAGAACCGTTTTAATTTTTGAAGTATAAAAATATTTTTTCGTTTTACATAAAAAGCCCTATTAATAATCCTGTGATCAAACTCATTATGAAGAAGCATTTTTTTAGTAGCATGACATCTTGATAAAAATGATTGTCATCAAAAAATCTCTTAGTTCTATCTAATAGTGTCTTTTCCACTGAAAATAATTGTTCTGGGTGGTGATAAGAAGACAAGTCTAGATATCTTCCACTGTGCATTTGCTTTCTATATATACCATGGGATAGAAAACCAGCCTTCTTTCTTTCAATTAAAACACCTAAGAATGGAAGTTGATTATTGTTTTGTACTTCCATAGTAAATATGATGTTGAAAAAGAATTAGGAAAAATAAAAATCCAAAAAAAGCATGCTTTCCATGAGGCCAAATAACATAGGTATCATCAACATACCTCAGCTATATAAATGATTTTTTAACTGCTGATATCAAAATTTTCTTTTCCAAGTTCTCCATAAAAATAGAAGCCAATGCTGGAGAAGTTGGTGGTCCATAGCTAAACTTGATATTTGTTTATATATCTGACCATCAAAACCAAGAAATGTATTTAATAAGCAGTGTTCAATCAAACCATAAAATCAGGCAATTGAATATTTTTTAAAATTTCAATAGCTTCCTTTACAGGTAATTTGTAAAAAGTAAAATAATATCAAAATTTACTCAAATATCATGTTTAGTTATTTTAATATCCTAGATAAGTTTAAGAAAATGATTTGCATCCTTAACATAGGATACCATTTCTTTTAAATGTGGTTGTAGAAAAGTAGATAGATAATGAGCTAGTGTCTGTGTTGGTGAACTAACTGCACTTACAATCAGTCTCAATGGAATAACTGATTTGTGGATTTCTGGCAAACCATATAATTTTGAATAAAAATATCTTTTTCTAAGTGGAAGAAAGCTTTTAGTTTTTAAATCTAAATCAGTACATAAATTAATGCTTTCATTTTCTTTTCAAGATATGTCATATGATCTCTATAAATTTTTTTTATAAATGTTATCATTGAATAAATTATGTATTTTTTGTATTAATCACTAGCATTCAAAATTACTGTAGGATTACCCTTATCTGCTGAAAAAATTGAAATCAATTTAGCATTTTTAAATTTAAACAATGCTTTTCTTTCACCAACTGGTAAATTACTTTTAGGTGGTTTTGCTTTATTTAGAATGTCATATATTTTTCCTCTCATTATGTCTGCCTTTGTGCAAGGTATTTTTGATAAAATACTTTCAACTTTACAAATAATTAACCTCAAATGATAATTTTGATGGGTAAATTGCAAAATTAAAATCTTTATTAAGAATTTTCAATTCACTATCTGATAATTTCCAATCCGATAAATTTTTGAAAGCTTGTATGTCTGTTTTTCCAGACAAAGTCAATGCTAGCATTTCCTGTTTTTTTTTAAAAAAATTTGTTGAATTTATATTTTGCCTTCACTTTTAAAATTCCTTTTTTTAGGGACTCTAAAATCTGTGATCTTATCACAAATTGACCACAGTTTTGGATAAATAGTATTACTTAATGAAAGACAGAGTTGTAACTTTTTATCTAAAATATCTGACGTTTTCTTATATTTTTAATAAAAATGTTTCAAATATCAAGACTTGCCTTATTTAAAATTATATCATTTTATTTTGTCTGCATATTAAAGGAGAGTTTGTAACTGTTAGGAAATAGGGTGCTGATTTAGTATGTGCTCACAGTCATTTTGATTTCTAAGAACTGCTTAAAACCCTATTTCTAAGAACTGCTTAAAATCCACGCTGATTCATCCAAGCAATAAATGACATCGACCAATCTACACGTGATCATGACCTGACCATTAGTTATAAAATTTGTAATTTTCATCAATAAAAAAAAATAATTTTTGTACAGTTATATTTTATCTAATCACATGATTAAAAAATTGAAATGCAAATTTTGCAATGATTAAAAAATTAAAATGCAAATTTCACAATTTTCAGTGATAATTAAAAACTCAAAATGCAATTTACATAGTTATACTTTAATCAAATGACTAAAAACGCAAGAAGTCAAAAGCCAATTTTCACAAATATTTTAAATTAACATACATTTTCTACTTTAATTATCATTTCACATTTATTTTATCTTTAAGCATTACATCAGTAATTCAAAAACCAAAAGACAATTTATGTTTACCTTAAAAAAATTTCGATTTTCATAAATATTTTAATGTGAGGTCCATAGAGGCTCTAGAAATCAATAATTTATATCGACAAATCTAAAATTAAAGTGCAAAATTTGTATAACTATGAATTCATATGATATATGAACAAGTTAAAAGGAAAAAAACAAGTCGACAAATTAACGATAATAATAATTAATTAACATTACGGACTCTTCAGACGCAATTTTTGTACGGTAATTGTTGATCTGAAATTTTCAGAAATACACATCAATAATTCAAATTGATAATTTACATGGATAAATCTAAAATTAAAGCACAAAATTTGGATAACTATGAATTTATATGAATACCAATAAGTTTAAAGAAAGAAAAAAGCCAAGAGAAATGAATGATAGTAATAATTAATTAACATTAGGGACTCTTCAAATGCAATTTTCATGCAGTTATAGTTGATCTGAGATTTTCACAAATACACATCAATAATTCAAAAATAAAACACAATTTTATTACAATCCATAGATAACTTAATAAATACATAGTTAACCAGATATAACAAGCACATGTATAAAAAAAATAATAAATGTATAAAAATCCTTTGAAATAAAGCAATAAGGTTTTTGTTTTTTACTTACCTGAAAGTATGATATGGGATACTTATTTGTTTTATGTAGGCTTCTGACTCATCATGGGATCTGTTCTTAATCAGGAGTCGTTTATACAGGCTCTAGAATTCTGATAATTTACATTGGTAAATCTAACTCTTGAAATCGATACAAATTTATAGTTATTTACATGCAAGTGACTTTTACCATCAACAAATGAACATGGAAACATGTTAAAAGAAAATAATTCCATTTTATTATTGCTAAATACAAAGTACTGAAGTAGTTAATTACCAGGAAGAAAGTCCAAAATAAAAAGAATAGTAATATAAATAAATAAAAATTTGTTGATTATTTCAAATGTAAATGTTATTGACTTTTAAATAAAATAAACACTAATATTTTCACCATCAGTAGTTATCTTTAGCATCTTTGAGAAATTTAATAAATAAATCACTCTCATTTAAATGTTTTTCTCCCTCTGCCAATAAATTGAATCCAAATGAGATTGTAGTAAATCTGGTGATGTCCCTTTCATCTTTTTTTAATATTTTAACTTTGGCTTAAGCCATAATCATTCAATTGACTGGGTATGAGGGCCCATCACCAAATTTGCATAGTTTTGTTGGTGGTTGATGGTGAAATGTTGAAATCCCTATTATTAAGGTATGCATAGATAGATAGATAGATAGATAGATAGATAGATAGATAGATAGATAGATAGATAGATAGATGGGGGGGGGGGGGGGGGGGGGGGGGGGGGGGGGGGGGGGGGGGGGGGGGGGGGGGGGGGGGGGGGGGGGGGGGGGCCGTGTGGGCCCCCTCAGGAACAGTTTCTCATTGGAAGGGCCGGCTTTATCCAAACCTAAGGTCCCTATTCGCTGGTTTTTAGGTTGTTTCTGCATTGGTGTCTCTTGTTGCAGCAGCAGCCTTGGTTTTGTCGCCTCGTCCTTGTCTTACAGCCTGTAACGTTCCCTCAAAATTGACAGTCTCTTTGTTGCAAAGTTTGCTGTCCTTCTCTCTTCTTCTTCTCTCTCTTCTATCTCTCTTCTTCTCCTTCTTCTTCTCTTCTCCTTCTCTTCTCTCATCTTCTCTCCTTCTTCTTCTTCTTCTTCTCTTCTTCTCTCTCTCTTCTTCTTCTTCTTCTTCTTCTTCTTCTTCTTCTTCTTCTTCTTCTTCTTCTTCTATCTTCTTCTTCTTCTTCTTCTTCTTCTTCTTCTTCTTCTATCTATCTCTTCTTCTTCTTCTTCTTCTTCTTCTATCCTTCTTCTTCTTCTTCTTCTTCTTCTTCTTCTCTTCTCTTCTTCTTCTTCTATCTTCTTCTTCTTCTATCTGAGCCCATGAAGGGGGTTTCAACATTACTATCAACCCCAACAAAACTACATAATTCAGGGGAGGTGCTCATACCTAATCAATTGAACGATCAGGCTTGAAGACAAAGTTAAAATATTGAAAAAAATGAAAAGGCTCCGGTCCTACAATCTTATTTGGATTCAATTTGTTGGCAGTGGAGAAAAGCTTTAAATGGCGTTTTCTTTAAATTTCTCAAAGATGCTAAGTACTCTTCTGATAATGAAAAGGTTAAATGTTTATCTTATTTAAAAGTCAATAACTTTTACATTTGAAATAATCAACAATTTTTTATTTACGTTACTATTCTTTTTATTTTCAGCCTATGTATTTCGACATGAATTTTGCCCTTGGTAATTAACTACTTAAGTACTATATATTTAGCAATAATAAAATCGATTTTTCTTTCGTTTGTGTTCTTTGTTGTGGTGGTCTTGCGTAATAACTATAGTTTGTATCGATTTCAAAGTTAGTATATCTTGATTAGGCCCTTTGGAATCTCTGATCAAGAATAGTCCCATATGATTCAGGGCTTGCTTTACTTCTAGGATTTTTATACATTTATTATGGTTAAAGTCTGTATTTATTACATTATCTGTGGATTATATTAAAATTGCATTTTTATTTTTGAATTATTGATATGTACTTGCGAAAATCTCAAATCAACTATAATTACAAAAATTGTGTCTGAAGAGTCCATAATGTTAATTAATTATTACTATCATTAATTTCTTTTGACTTGTTTTTTATTTCTCTTAACTTATTGGTATTCAAATAAACTTATAGTTATATGACTTTTGCACTTTAATTTTAGATTTAATAAATTATCGATTTCTACAGCCCATCTGGACCTCATGCTAAAATATTTATGAAAATTGAAATTTTTTTAAGATAAATATAAATTGCCATTTAATTTTGAAAATATTGATGTAATGCTTAAAGATAAAGTAAATGTAAAATGATAATTAAAGTAAAAAATGTATGTTAATTTAAAATATTTATGAAAATTGGATTTTGATTTTTTGTGTTTTTAGACACATGATTAAAGTATAACTATGATAAATTGCATTTTGAATTATCACTGAAAATTGTCAAATTTGCATTTTAATTTTTTAATCATTGGAAAATTTGCATTTTCATTTTTTAGTCATGTATGAAAATTGCATTTTTTTTTATTATTGATGAAAATTGTGATTTTGTAACTAATGGTTAGGTCATGACCACATGTAGTTTGATCGATGTCATTTATCACTTGGATGTGACAGCTTGGGTTTCAGGCAGTTCTTAAAAACCAAAATGGCCATGAGTGCATACTAATTCAGTACTAAAAATAGTTAACTTCTTTTACAGTTAATTAAAAATTGAAGATCATAAACAGATTCTTGGCCTTCTTTCAAAATACATCCATTCGTAGCAAGTTTTTCTTGTAAAGATTATATGTTAATTCCAATATCTTATTGCAAATGGATTCATAGTTTTATTTCCAGGAGCTTCCATGTAATAAAAATATAATAGCTAAATAAGTGTGTTTCAGTACAATAACAAGTCTCCTCAGGTCTTCTTTTCAAATCATAAAATGTGTGTGTGGTTTAAAATCATTATTTTGTTTGTTATTTTCTCATTCTTAAAATCTATTACTTGAGAAGTTTTAAAACATTTTTTTATCCTCCAATAGTTATTTCCAAATATTGTTAATTTTCTTTAATTTACACTTTTTATTTATGTTCTTAGGTCTTTTAAAAATTCCATCCTATTTTAGCAGCGGTCAATGGTTCAAATATTGAGATATTGTTTAATGTGTGAATAAATGGCAGATAAATTAGTTTTCTCTACCTGCCAAAAGTTTCCTTTCTTATGTTTATATAATAAGATAAAAGATTTTAATCTCAAAATTAAGACTGTTCTGCAATATAAAAAGAATAACTGATAAAATTGGTATGTTTTAAAGAAAAATAATACCAACATTTTCTACATAAAAAAAATAAGAAAATTCTATGCCCTAAAAATAAAATTCCTATGGAGTTTCATGATGCATGTGAAACTCCAGATGGAGCTAGTTTTCATTCATATACTGGTCAGACCAATCATAGAATAAACATAAGAAGTGAAGAAAACATTTTGCAGTTGAAAAAATCTAACTCATAAGCCATTTATTTACAGATTAAACTAACAAACCATGAGATCAATTTTAGTAAAATACTTATTCTGGAAAAAATTAAACAATATCACCAGAGACTGCCAAGAGAAACTATAGAGATTTTTAAATAGCCTATGAGCATAAATAAAATGTGTGAATTAAAAAAAATAACATTATTTGGAAAAAGCTATTGGTGATTAAAATATTTTTTAAACTTCTCAACCAATAGAATTTAAGAATGAGAAGAAACACCAGCTATTTAGCTATTATATTTTTACTACATGGAAGTACCTAGAAATAATGCTATATATATATATATTGTAACTAGTTGGGCTACATAGCACACAGCAACATAGTTGTGTGTGTGCACACATATATATAAAGGAAAAGTAGAAATAAACACAGACATAAATTTTTGTAGATATTTTTCTGCATTTCCTAGAATAAAAATAATAAATAAAGGAGTAAATAACTTTGAATTTAAAACAGAAGCTTATTATAAATTGAAACATTTAAAAAGGTCTAAATAAATTATTATTATTATTATTATTATTATTATTATTATTATTATTATTATTATTATTATTATTATTATTATTATTATTATTATTATTATTATTATTATTATTATTATTATTATTATTATTATTATTATTATTATTATGATTTTGAAATTTAAAAACAAGCATGTTTCTGATAATTGTAAAAAATTTTAATATGATTTTTGAAATCTTTTAATTGATTGGTAAATTTCTCTATCTAAGTAAAACATGTATATCACACTATGATAAAAATTTCAAACTTGTTTTCAAAAGGGATTAGAGTGATTAAAAATACTGTGTTCAACTAGGGTGTTTTTATCACCTCAGATGCTCTAAAAGGGCTGATAAAAATATCAGTTCAGTCTGGTTAATATTTTTTGAAAAGCAGTGGCCAAATTGGCTAGCTGCAAAGTTGGTTATAATATTTTGTTGCAGCTTGTTGAAGTTTTTAGGAGTTGGTTTTAGCTGGCCAGAGAGATGGCTGGCAGATTTATAGAGAGATTCCATGAAATATAGCTGAAGTCAAGGCAGGAGATCCAGCAGCAGTCTATTAGTTCTATGGAGGAGTTTTGATTCACCTGCAGCCATGATCACTTCAAATCAATCATTAGCCTTAAATGACAAGACAGTTTTCTGACCTGAAGCTCATAAAGGCCTAGACAGAATAAAGCTCATGGCATACCAACAAATTACCTGAATTATACCTATTTTGATGACAATCACCAAAACCAAGCTAACCAAGAGAAAATTGAAAAATTGATATATGGATGCTGATGTATCTATATGCACAGAAGCACATATAAACATGTATATAGCTGGTGAGTTCATTTAAAGTCCTTAAAATGATTTCTAAAGTTATAACTTAATAACTTAAAGTAAAGAAAATGAATAATTTGTTTGAGTTAATGTCTAAAAGAAGGAACGAAGATGATTATATATATATTGTAAAGAAGTTATTTTAATATTCCTTTTTTTAAACCTATATTTTTAAATTAAAAAAACCTTATAATTAAAAGTAAACCTGTGATTGTGTGACATATATGGAACAATATTATTTTAAAATTTATGTTTTAACTTTTTCACTGCTGAAGTGGCCATATTGAATATTTAAAAAATTATGTTAAGCCACAAATTTTATCATGAATTAAATTTATATTACTCAAAAATGATATACTATATATTTTTTGAAACATAAAACACCAAAGAATGTAATTATGTTGAAAAAAATATAATTATTGATATTTAACGTAATAAAAAATAGAATAAAAGTTAATATTTCTAATAATTATTTTCATATTATTTTATAAATTCAAAATTATCATGCACACTACTTAAAACTATTATTTTGTTAGTAGATTAGTTAGATTAATCATAAAATTTTTAAAAATTTGGTATATAATAACACTTACCTAAGATGATCCATCACTTGAAAACTTCATAGAATAAACACATTACTACCTTTCATTTTTCTCAGTAGTCCTTCAAAATGCATTTCCATACAGGGATTTGTAATGTATAAAACATCCCTAATAACATCCCTTATAACAAGTAGTTAATATTGATCTAAAATTAATATAATTTGAATATTATAATAAATAACTTTAATACAGTTTGTAATTTATTAAAAATTACTACTAAAATAGTCATTATACAAAATAAAATAATAAAATGAACAAAAAATGAATGAAATACTAAAATTCATTATAGATTTAAGCTTGAGTTATGTAAGTTTGTAGTTTATATATATACTGTATAAATAGTTACTAAACTAGATATATATATGTAAGTTTGTAGTTTATATATACACTGTCAAAATAGTTACTTTTAGTGTTTGTGTATTTTTTACTATTATTCAAATGCAGACAAGAAATTATAGAAAAATCTAAATCAGATCATTATATTTCCAAAATATGTTCATCTTTGTCTCATAGCAATTAATTGAAATACTGACCCAAATTCACATCATATCAAAAAATGCAGGTAATTCATGATATAAATGTACACAATCACAAGCTGTTTTTTTATGTTAGTTTTGATAGTAATTTTTCCATATATTTTTATCAAATATATATATGAATAAAATAATAATTAAAAAATATGCAGCTTTGAAATCTATATTGCAATAGTCAATAATTGGCCTAAGTTTATGTACTGTCAAAATCGATACTTTTAGCATTTGCTTATTTTTACTATTATTAAAATGCAGAAAAAAAAATATAGAAAAATCTACATCAGGTCATTATATATCCAAAATACATTTATTTTTGTCTCATATTAATTAATTCAAATTAATCGACCCAAGCTCATATCATAAAAAAAAATTCAAATAATCACAATCAATTTTTTTTATGATAGTTTCACTAATAATGTTTTCATATATTTTTATCATATATATAAAAAATAATAATTAAAAAACATATAATAAAATAATAATTAAAAAAAATATAGAAAATAAAAATACTTACCATTGGGCTCCCATAATGATTTCTTCAAAATACAATGGAAAAAACAAAACTTTTTACCAATATATTTTTCAAGTTGAAATGTTCTCCAGTAACTATCAAAAAAATAAGAGAAAGTCAAAAAAATTCAACCTACTTGATAATTAAAATTATCATAAAATTTTTATTTTTTATCATAGAATAATAAAATTTGTATTACTAGAAAAATGAAGGTGTGAAAAGTGTATGTGCAGCCTGTGTAGATTTCCATTAATCTTAACTTCAACCCAGATGTTTATAATTCGAAATTTCTTTTGCACATTAAGTGCTCATGATAATGAATTGGTTATTAAAAACAAAAAAGATTTAAAAAAAAATTTAGTCTAAAAAAAAATAAAATAAAACATTTTAAATTTAAAATCCCATTGATAATTAATCAATCAAAACAATTACCTGAAAAAAAATGACTGTTTATAATTAATTTATATCATCTATAGTTTTATTTATACATGTTACATGTGTGTGCATTTATATGAAAAACAAATTTTGATAAATTTTATTATTGTGTCAAACTAAAATATGTAAAAGTCAGTGTATACATAAATGGCTAAACACACATAAGTATATTAAATATTGTCCTATAAAAAGAAAATGAGTTTTTGCTATTATCAAACATGATAGAAAATGAAATTCATTTATATAATTAACCAATTATTGTACTGCACATATGTATGCAAATTATATATATATGTGTTTTGGGTAAACCCATTAGGACATATATTTAAAATGTAATTATTTTTTGATATTATTAAATATCAATTCAAATATGCCCATTTCTAAATTGTACTGTACTCTCTCTGTATATATATATATCAATGAGTGTCAAATAAACATGTACTTTTTAATCATTTTTTAGTATTAAATGTCAATTTAAAAATGTTCATTTTATATTAAGTCACATGTCTGTGTGCTGTCTGGTTTTAAATAAACCTAATGGAACATATATATAAATCATAATGTAATAATTTGAATTGTGTCTAATAATTTTGTAAATCACAAATGTAATAATTTTTTATTGTATGTTAATCAAAATCAGAAGCCTTCAAATTGTAGAGCATATTCTAAAGCACTTAATATCATTTTTTATTGTTAATAAACTTGTATTTAATTGTTGAACACCATAACAGTAGTTGAGCTTGTGTTCTTTGTGCTAGATTCAAGTATAATGGCTGAATATATGAATGGAGATGTTATACTTAGTGTATGGGCATCCAGATGATGACTATGATTCCTGGGTTGATGCAAAGAGGATATTCTTCAAAATCTATGCACTGCATTTTGTTTAGTTTAGTCTATTAGAATTAAGTTTATTATGGCAAGTACATTAATGCAGGGGTCCCCAACCCTATGCCCGTGGGCACCATGGTGCCCACAGATCATTTTATGTGTGCCCGCCGCTATCTGGACATGATAAAAAATTATTTATCTGGTACAAATAAATCTAATTTTTAATTTTTTTTTATAAATTATTGTATTATATTATAATCAAATTGTAGGGCATACTATACTTTTACAGTGTAAAAATATAAACGTTAATTATATGTTAAAATTTTATTTTTGAAATAAATATTTTTTTTGTACATTACGTGTATTATTAACAATATCCAACTATAAATTTACATTGAAAAAATAAATTGTGCCCATCACATGGCCAGTATTATAGAATGTGCTCTTAAGTCCAAAAAGGTTGGGGACCCCTGCATTAATGGTTTTAAATGGCAAGAGAATTGATGATGATCAGCATGTATTAAAATCCCAATATTATTGTTTTTGATTCTTATGTATTCTTATGGATGAGCAGTTAGTTTGTGTATCCAAATTATATTTAAATAAATTTCCCAAGCTGGCAAAGGCTCAGTAGTTAGTCTGGTCTACAGAAATCCCATTTCCAGTTCAGTCACTGGATTGACTGTTGATTTATATTTTGCATTGTTCAAATCCTGTCACAAGATGGACTGTTGTTATAGTTTGATTGATGAATCATTCATGATGGTAAATAATTTCTTTTGAGTATTACTTATATTGATTTTTACTTTTGTATTGATAATGCTGGTTGATTGTTGGTGAATTTATAATTATACTTGTAGTTGCTCTAAGGAGTTAGCTAACTGATTTCTATCTGGCTTGTGCTCTTATATTATCTCATTACTTATTTTTTGGTGATAAAACCTTTAATATTATTCTTTGTAAGTTTTATATGTATATTTTGAACTGGGATCTGATGATGATTTTGCTATCATCCCAGGATCACTTATTTTTCCATAACCTATCATCCCATCTTTCTTGTTACAATGTACTACTTCTAATATTCTCATGGATAAATGATGAATTTATTATATTATTTCCAGAAGTTTCAGTGTAATAAAAGTATAATAGCTATGTAGCTATTATATATATATATATATATATATATATATAATCACTAGATGGAGCTTTACCAATATCTTCGTACAAGCTTTGTATACATAAATGCTGAGAGAGACAAAATTCAATATCTCTTTCATTGTCTCCACCTTCAGATCAGCTGATTTCAAGCTAATTGTCTATCATCAGTGAAGGATAGGGACTAGAAACTAGATCTAAACACTGACTCTAAAACTCAGCATTTATGGAAAAAGTTTCTATCAGCTTGCAAGCATGAATTTTTCAGATACGTAAATATCTTCAAATCCAATTAAACAAACTAGACAGCTATATGGGTCTGGAAATAGTTCAGTTTCACCATATAGTAAAAGCCTCTGCAATATATATATCATTGCAAAAACCTTCAATTGTACATTTATGATAAACAAAACAAGTTATAAATTTTGTTAACTTGCTTATAGCTTGCATTTAATGATCACTAGATGGAGCTTTACCAATATCTCCATACAAGCTTTGTATATATAAATGCTATATAATAGAGATATAAATATTAAAAGAGTACTATTCCAATTTATATTTCCTATTTAATCTTTTCCAAGATTAATTTGGCTCTGAACCAGAATGCCACTGCTTGTATTTGTTTTTATAAAATGGTTCTGAAATGGACTACTTTGTATTTTTTAAAATTTTCTCTAATGTTATGTTACTTAACATTTTATTTTAGCAGCCATGAATCTGTATTTAAGTAAACAATTTTGAGGTATAATCAAAAATTAAAATTAGCTTTTTTGTTTTCAATTACTCATTGAAAGAAGCAGTAGAATTTTTTTTAATTTATGTATTGTCAAAATAAAAGATTATTTTTTATTTATATTTAAAGTTTATTATTTTTATTTCAAATATAATTTGATGTGTTTCAATAATATTTTTCTTAATAAATATAAAATATCTTTAATTTTTTTAGTTCCTTATTTTTTAAAATTAAAAAACTTCTAAATAAAACATGAAAATATTTTGACACATGGTTAAGAAAAAAAACTACATGAAAAAACAGGGCCTAATAAAAATGAGAAAGTATACAGATATCTATGAATATCAAGTTTATTTATTATCTTTATTTAGACATGACATTTCCTTGAACACATAAATAAACAAATGTCATCCAAGTTGCATTTTATGCTGAATCATAACTCATCACTAGGTCATAGTCAGAATGTCTTACATAAACAATTATCATTTGTTGAATATGTATCAATAGTAACTTGTTACATTTTGAAGTGTCAGAGTTACTCCGTCCTCTACATTGCCATAAACCAATGCAGATAAATATTTCAACAATTATCATTACTCATTTATTAATTTTGAGATTATCTCTAGTATAGATATAAACTTTGTACCATTTAATGATTATATATCTGTTTTTATGTACACAAGAATTTAACTACTTAAAATCTCTAAAATAAAGTTCATTTAAAAATCAATTTTATTTAATTACAATAAATTGTGCTTATAGCAAGCTTGAACATCATTTTGATAGGGGAAGGAGATCCTTTTTTAATGTTTTGAGCATTTAAGTGGTAATGTAGTGCTGCGCTGGCTCTTCATTAACATTTTGTGTTTTTTTTTAAATTATGTGAAAACTACAAACATGATGTCAACAAAAATTCCAGCATTCATTGCATTTTTCAATTTTGTTTCTAATGATGTCCATTACATTAAAATCTGAAAAACATTGGATTTTTAATGAATATTTTTATGAATAGATTCATTTAATTTTTTTATTTTTTCCTCAATTTACTAATTTTCATGGAGAAGATAAAGGCAGAAATTTTTAAATGGCCAAAGAGTGTACTATCATCATCATCATCATCATCATCATCCATTATCAATCCACTGCAGGATGAAGGTCTCTCCAAGTTTAATCCATCTTCTCCGATCTTTAGCTTCTCTTCTCCACAACACCCCTGCACATTTTCTTATTTCATCCATCCATCTCACATGTGGTCTCTTTCTGGGTCTTTTACAATCTCTTGGAATCCAGTTTAAAATTTCAATTGTCCATCTATTATCATCTGTTCTAGCAATATGTCCAGCCCAACTCCATTTCAATCTTTTAATTTTTTCAATAAGGTCAGTAACACCTGTTTGTTGTCTGACTCATACATTGCATTTTCGATCTCTTCTTGTTACTCCCAACATACATCTCTCCATACTCCTTTGAGTGGTCTGAAGTCTCTGTATTGCTCTTCTATTAAGTGTCCAAGTCTCAGATCCATAAGTAAGAACTGGCAAAACACATTTGTTAAAAACCATCCTTTTCAAACACATAGGCATATTTCCTTTTAGTATCAAGTTATTTCTACCAAAAGCATCCAAACAAGTTTAATTCTATGATTAATTTCCTCCATTATGTTTCCATCTGTATTAATAATCTGACCAAGGTATTTGTAACTGTTAACTTCTTTTAATTCTTCATAATCAATCTTTATTTTCATATTTTGAGCAAATCGATTAAACATTACTTTAGTCTTTCTAACATTTATCTTTAGTCCTACTTTTCTACTTTCATCTGCTAACTCCTGTAACATTTCCTGCAGCTCTGAAGCATTATTTGCAAAAACAACTACATCATCTGCAAAATCTAAATGACTTAAATACTCTCCATTTACTTTCACTCCTTTAGTTTCCCATTTTAATCCACAAAATACTTCTTGCAGCACTGCTGTAAAAAATTTTGGAAATATGGAGTCACCTTGTCTTACACCTTTCTCAATGTTGATTTTTCCAGTATCATTATGTAATCTAATTGTTGCTGTTGCATTTTTATAAATATTCTTTAAAATATGACAATATCCTGGATCTATATCTTGATGATCCAATGCTTTAATCACTGAAAAAATGTGTATAGAATTGAATGCCTTTTCATAATCTACAAATCCAAAACATAATGACAACTCATATTCGTTTGTCCTCTCTATGACTTCTCTCAATACCTGGATATGATCTATTGTACTAAAACCACTTTTAAATCCAGCTTGTTCTCTTGGTTGGTGGAAATCCAAAGTTCTCTGTAGACGAGTTGTAATTATCTTGGTAAAAATTTTATATAAAACTGATAAAAGGCTGATAGGTCTGTCATTTCTAATATCTTCTTTATCACCTTTTTTAAATATTAATATTATTACTGCATTCTTCCAATCTTCTGGTACATCTCTATCATTTAGACATTTGGTATATAACTGTGCTAAAATTGTTTTTATTTCTTCACCTGCTTCTTTTAATATATCAATTATAATTCCATCATTTCCCGGAGCCTTTCTTTTCTTCATACATTTAATTGCATGTCTCACTTCTTTATTTAAAATTCTGGGCAATTCAGAAGATGTAATAGATACAGGAGGTACTTGTTCTTTATTACTATATAATTTTTGATAAAAATCTTCTACCAATTTCATGATGTCATCTCTCTTTTTAGTAATAATTCCATCTGTTTTTCTTATTGCAGATATAAATTTCCTACCAATACCAAAATGTTGTTTAACATTCTTGAGTCTTTTATTTTCTTCTACAGCTTTCCTTGCTATTTCACAGTTATACTTTCTTATATCATTTTCAACTCTTTTCCGTACCATTTTACAAAATTCGAGATATTCAATTCTTTTTAATACATCATTTTTGTATATCTTCATATTCCTTCTTTTCTTCATAAATTCTCTAGTCTAAGTAGAAATTTTATTGGTCAATTGCTGCTTTTTTCTACCAGCTATCTTTGTTGCAGTTTTTAAAAGTGTATCAGTTATTTTCATATTAACTTCATCCAAATCTGAATCATGTTCAAAATCTCCTAACCTTGAAACCTATTTGTAAGTTCTAATTTAAATTCATTAGAATGTTTCTGAAGATTAGGAATATCAACTGTAAATATTGTTTTTCTTAATAATTTTTGTCTCTCTAGTTTTACATTAACACGTAACTTACACCTTACTAATCGATGATCACTTCCTGTGTTAAATTTATTAAGAACATTACAATCTTGAAATATGTATTTTCTGTTAGTCAAAATATAATCCAATTCTGCTGTACCTTCATTTGGATGTTTCCATGTCCATTTCCTTTTAACATTTTTCTCAAAAAATGAATTCATAATATAAAGTTTTTCTTTTTCTGCAAACTCCACAAGTCTATGTCCTCTCTAATTTCTATTACCATAACCAAAATTACCTACAGCAATTTCATCTTTCATTTGTCTACTAATTCTAGCATTAAAGTCTCCCATAACAATTTTAAAATGTTGTTTACTCTGATCAAAAGCCTTTTGTACATCCATATAAAAATCTTCTACTACTTCATCACTATGAGAACTTGTTGGGGCATAAACCTGAATTATCTGCATTTGGTATCTGCTATTAAGTTGTATAACTAATCTTGCCACTCTGTCCGATACACCAACAATCTCCACAATATTGTTCTTCCACTTTTTATTTATAATGAATCCTACTCCACTTGTATTTCCAATATGTGTGCCTTTATAATAGAGTATATGTCCACTTTTTAAATCAATTGTTTCTTCACCTTTTCTTCTAACTTCACAAAGTCCAATAATGTCCCATTTAATATAAGACAGTTCTTCTTCTAATTCTTGCAATCTTCCTTCACTTGAAAGTGATCTGCAGTTGTAAGTACCTAAATAAAAAGTCGTCATCAAATGGCAGCCTGGGTCCACAATCAGGGGATTCTTAGCACCCTCTGCCTTCTGCCACCAACCGCTGCCTTGGTTGGTGACTTTACAGCCTCCTGGGAATAAGGGCCATGCTTTATTTTTGTCTGTCATAATTGTATATATGTATTGGGAAAAATATTTATCATTTACACAAACATTCATTCTGCCTTATCAGGCACTGAGAAGAAAGACCATGGTGTTTCTTGATCTTAAACTCAGAGGTAAAAAGCCAATAACACCACGCTGGCTAATGCGTGTTGGTGAGCAGCCCATCCATGTTCGTATACTATATGAATAATCACATAGTAATAACAGTTGCAATGACAAGAACGTATGGAGTGGACATTAGGAATTTGCCCTTCTCAGTTCCTTTAAGGCCTCCAAGAGGAATCAAAGGGTCTCCTTTCAGTTAATAGCAAACTCCTTTAGATTAAAAATACGGTGATAATTTACATTTCAAATTCTCCAAAATGTAATCAGAATATTGGGTTGTAAGTATTAAAAATTTTTATTTTTTAATTATTTGAATAGTAAATTTTTAAAAATTATTTGATAAATGGTATGTTTGCAGTTGTATTGGTGTCTGTGTAAATATATAAATTATATATCATTTATGCTCTTTATTATAAGTATATAAATTTAAACATTTGTATTCAATTATAACAAAAGTAGGTTACGTAATTTTGGGGCTATGGTCTACATTATTTTTTAGACATAATGATTCTCAAAAGGTTTAAT
This sequence comes from Epiperipatus broadwayi, assembly GCA_028023455.1. Classification (NCBI taxonomy): domain Eukaryota; kingdom Metazoa; phylum Onychophora; class Udeonychophora; order Euonychophora; family Peripatidae; genus Epiperipatus; species Epiperipatus broadwayi. The sequence continues at coordinate 287,841 of JAQFVV010000351.1, read as the reverse complement.
AATTTATACTATGTTTACTTTACTATATTTATTATTATGTTTACTTACTACTGTCTTTAGGTTTGCAATTCCAGGTTTGTTTTTATATAACAAGTAATGTCTATATATATAAAATTAAGGTGTTATAGAACAATGTAAATTTTAGAACTGATTATCAAATATACAGAAATTTTGCAGTTGGCAAAGCAATCACAAAATTTATTGGGCATAGTACCATGTGAAAATATAAACCAACAAAGAGAGATTTCAAATGATGTGTGTGTGGAGATAACCACAATAGTTATGTATAAACCACATAAAATTGTATGCAGAGGAAGAATCAAATTCTGATTCTTATCTATGCCTTGATATTCATTCTGAGGAGTCAGTAGGTTTGCCACATCTTGCATAACATTATTTTCAAGTCTGTAGCTAGTAAATGAGCTATATGCAAATAAATTATATCTTTGTGGGACAATAAATATAACAAGATGGCATCACTGGTTTGCATAAAGAATTTAAACATCACTGATGTACACAAAAACATAAAATGAAGAGATGACACTCATTTTATCAGTGATATAGACAGTAACCTACAATTTCTAGTTTTAGATAGACAAGAAGCCAATTGCTATTATGACAAATGCATATCTATCTTTCTGGAAATAATTTGTTTTGGAGAAATCTGTTTCTTATAGATGCCTTTGACATTTGGTAACTTTTGGGGTACAAGATAAAAATGAAGAATTCTTATGTGAATAGTTCTGGAGATTCTGAAGCTATGGATTATCTCAGGTAAGAAGTATTATATATGGTTTGAAAGATAATTTTGTGAGAAATATAAAAAAAATTATCAGTGAAGGTGTAATATAGACTTAGTTAATGATAAATTAGAAATTATGAACAAACAATAAAGTAATAATTATGTCAAATATTGAATTTTTTTTCTTTATTTTTAGATCATTATTTATCCTAGCCTTATTGTTTTCCTTGATTTTTCTAGTTTCTATCAATGTAAAGCTTTTTGCTCTAACATTATTAAAACTGAAGTTATTATAAAAATTGTGTCTCAAGCAAGTTCTTTAAAAATTCAGTATGGTGGCTTGGACATTACACAAGTTAAAATTATAAAGTTTATCTCAAGGACACTAGAGTAGTACAATATTGTTTCATTAGGAAAGTATATCTAAGAATAGAATACAATGGGGTACTTTGAGTAGATAAGATGTTGAAATCATTCAAAATATGTTGTAGAAGAAGTCAAAAGATAGCATCGTAACATATTAAATACATAGATATAGTTGAAGGCAAAATACAATGGAAGCTATAATTAGACAAGGTTTTGATTTTTTTAGATAGAAAAGTTTGCTGCAGATGGCAAAAACCAGTAACCAAAATATCACAAAACAGGTTATACTAAATCTCGATGTATTTATGGATTACAGACTAATTTATAGTCATAGCAGAGCTCATCTTTAGTTGATTATTCTCTATTATTTACTGGAATTGGAATAAGTATAATCATTTATTATTGTTTGATTGCTTCTGATAATGAATATTATTATCAATTTTTTCGAAGTAAATTGATTTCTGCTCACCAAAACAAATACGTCTAACAACATACATTTTATTTTGCCCAATTTATTTAATTTTGATTTTATACTGCATATGATAAATAATATTATATATATGTGATATGATAATACTTACAAGTTTTTTCAGTTAGCTATTTCAAAATAAGCTTAGATTACTGCTAAGAATCAATCTATCTAGCAATCTAATATAGTGTTTAGATGTAGACAGGACTTTGTTTTTAGTTTTAAAAAAAATGTAATTGCTTATTACAATATGTTTAAACATTGTCGATTTTAAAATCAAAAGTGATTTTATAATATGTGTGTATATATTATCTTCTGTCCAAAATCAGATTTAATAATTTGGCACTAGATTAATATACTGCGTCTTAGCAATACTTATCTAACATTGTTAATGTTTAATTGTTTTTTTATATATTAATTATTCTCTGAAGTTTTATACTTCACTTTCTTTCCATATATGCTTTTTTAAATTTTTTTTATCCTTTTTGCCTTTATATAAAACGTATGCACAATAGTAACAAACGTAACTTTTGGTTTTTTTTTTGAAAAAAAAAAAACTTTTTTATCTTTTTTTTACTATTAATTGGTATACATTTGGACAAACCAGTAATTCTGTATTGATCTTTTTATTTTATATCCAATTAACACAATCCTCCCAAAGCCTATTGGCTGTCATGACTACGAACTTTGATGACTTTTATGGAATATTCTGACCAGTTGTATTATGGACTGAAAAGAAATTACATAAAATGTTTATTATTCTGCTTCAGCACTTTAGTGATCATAAGTATTCTTGAGAAGAAGCAGATTTAAGCTTAACTGTTACCTGGAATTACCTGCCTAATTAGGTGTCTTATTACATTTGGAAATAAATGGTAATCTAAGCAGTTGCTTTGATTAATCCTTGTATCTTCACGAGGATTAAACGCGAAAAATGGTTGACTCGTAAACTAATTAACTATATTACCACAAATAAATAAAACATGCAATGTATATGTATTTATATGCCTGTATTCGTAATGAATGCTTCATTAATATTATCAATTAGCTTAACAGTGAAATAAGACAATATTATATATAGAAACTCTTAATATAAACATGTAATAATAATGTGTGTGTATATAAATATATCCATATGTTTATACATATAAATATTGAAGTGAATATGGAAGTATATATTTGTATACTATTCATACACACACGTATATATATATATTCCCCCTAATCTATCGAATTTGTAAATAAATCGAAATAATAGAAATAACAACTGATATATACTGTATATAATTTAAAAAGACTTCACAAAAGCCCATTTCAGAACAAAGGCAACAGTATCAATCTCTTAAAAGAGCAGGGAAGGGGTCAATATTGTTAACCAGACTTGTCCATTATTAGTCGGTGAGGACTTTAACAGTTTTACATTTTTATTTTCTAGCTAATGGCTAGAAACCCATTTGACTATCAATATTGCATGTCAGATTGTCTTTATGCTGGTCACTTAAAATCAAAATCCCAATCCTGATTGAAACCTGAAAAATTCCAAATTTTATTTTGGTTTGGTTACAAGTTTTCAATAGCAATTGCATATATATGCATGTATCCATTTGTATGTATATGTTAACATAAAGTCCATTCAATATGTTCTTGTTGTTGCAGATGTTATTATTATGTGATTATTCATATATGTATATGAACATTCATGGACTATTTGCCAACATGCATTAACCAGTTTGGTGAATTTCTTGGCTTTTTATATCCGAGTTTAAAATTAAGAAACACCATAGTTTTTTTTTCTCAGTTGCTTAATAGCTATTAATTAAAATATTAGTTGTGTTTTCTTGAAGGTGGAATGAATATGTGTGTGTGAATGAATTTTTTTTAATAGATAGTTACAGTCATGATAAGCAATAATAAATCATGGCTTTTATTCCCAGAAGGCAATAAAGTCACTAGTTACAACAGTGATTGGTGGCCAAAGATGGAGGTTGCCAAGACTGTCCTGATTGTGGACACAGGAAGCTATTTAATAATGGTTTTTTAGATGCTTATAACTGCAGATCACTTTCATGCAAAAAAAATTGCAAGAATTGGAAGAAAAATTAAAACTAAATGAGACAGTATTGGACTTTGTGAGGTTAGAAAAAAAGATGAAAAGACAATTGATTGAAAAAGTGAACATGTATAGAACTACAAAGGCACTAACATTGGAAGTAACAACTGGAATAGGAATCATTATAAAAAAAAGTAGAACAACAGCACTGTGGAGATTGACAGTGTATCAGACACAGTGGCAAGATTAGTTATTCGACTTAATAGTAGATATCAAATGCAGATAATTCTGGTTTATGCCCCAACAAGTTTGCATTTTGATGAAAAAGTAGATGATTTTTATATGGATGTAGAAAAGGGTTTAGATTCAGAACAAACAACATTTTAAAATTGTTATAGGAAAATTTAATGCTAAAATTATAAACAATTGATGGTTGAAAGTGATATAAGTAAATTAGGTTATGATGATAAAAATAAGAGAAGATATAGATTTATGGGGTTTGCAGAAAAAAAAACTTCAACTTTTTTTTTTGAGAAAAATATTAAATGGTAATGGACATGGAAACTTCCAAATAAAGGTACAGCAAAATTGGTTTATATTTTGATTAACAAAAAATATGTCTTTCAAGATTGTAAACTATTTTTAATAAATTCAATATAGGAAGTAATTACAGATTAGTGAAATGTAAAATACATGTTAATGCAAAACTAGAGAGACAAAAATTATTAAGAAATGCAGTATTCAAAGTTGATATCCCTAATATTTAGAAACATTCCAATGAATTTAAATTAAAACTTGCAAATAATTTTCAATTATTAATAGATGTTGAACATGATTTAGATTTGAATGAAATCAAAAGGAAGATAGATGGAAAACTTTTAAAAACCTGCAACAAACATAGGTGGAACAAAAAAGCAGCAATTGACCAGTAAAAGTTCTACTGAGACAAGTCAATTTATAAAGAAAACAAGAATATGAAAATATATAAAAATGATGTATTAAGAAGGATTGAATATTTCAAGGTTTGTAAAATGGTGTGAAAAAGAGTCGATAATTATATAAAAAAGTATAATTGTGGGTTGGCAAGGAAAACTGTAGAAGAGAATAAAAGTCTCAAAAATGTAAAACAACAGTTTGGTATTGGTATGAAACTTATATCTGCAAAAAGAAAAAAAAGAAGGAACTATTACTAAAAAGAGAGATGACATTGTACAATAGGTAGAATAATTCTATCAAGAATTATTTAGTAATAAAGAACAAGTATCCCCCATGTCTATTATATCTTCCAAATTACCCAGGATTTTAAATGAGAAAATGAGACATACAATTAAATTTATGAAGAAGGCAAAAGCTCTAGGTAATGATAGATTTATAATCAATATCATAAAAAAAAACAGAAGTAGAAATTTTTTTGACAAAGTTATAAACCAAATATCTAAATGAAAAAGATGTACCAGATGATTAGAAGAATGCAGTATTAATATTTAAAAAAGTTATAAAGAAGATGAGAGAAATTAGACTTATGAGTCTTTTATCAGTTCTGTACAAAATTTTTGCTAAAATAATTTCCAATTCATTTGAACATTGAATTTTACCTAAAACAAAGAAAAAGTTGAATCTAAATGTGGATTTAGTACAGTGGATTATATTCAAGTATTGAGGAAAGTATACAAAGGACCAATGAATATGACTTGTCATTGTGCTTTAGATTTCTAGATTATGAAAAGGTATTTGATTCCATAAGCATTTCTTCAGTGATTAAAGCATTTGATCATCAAAGTACAGATCCAGGGTAATGTCATGTTCTAAAGAATATTTGTAAAAATGTAACAGCAACATTTAGATTACATAATGATACTAAAAAAATAATATTGAAAAGGTGTGCATGATATGCTAACTCCATATATCTAAAACATTTTACAATAATTTTTCAAAAATATTCTGTAGATTGAAATAGAAAGCTAAGGGGGTAAAGGCAAATGGAGAGTATTGAAGTCATCTTAATTTTTCAGATGATGTAAATGTTTTGGAAAATAATAATATAGAATTTCAGGAAATGTTGCAAGAGTCATCAAATGAAAGTAAGAAAGTGAAATTAAAGATGAATGTTAAAGTAATATTTAATGGATTTTTTCAAAAGAAGAAAATAAAGATTGATAATGATAAGTTAGAAAAAGTTAACATTACAAATATCTTGGTCAGGTTATTATTACAGATGGAAACATAATGGATGAATTTAATTACAGAATTAAACTTGCTTGGAATGCTTTTGTTAGAAATAACAATTTTGAAAACAAAAAGTGTTACCAGTTCTTACTTCATAAAACTGAGATTTGGACACTTAACAGAAAAACCAATTCAAAAACTGTAGACCATTAAGTGAAGTATAGAGAGATGCATTTAAAAGTAAAAAAAAAGATTAAAAATAGATGAGAAACCAAACAAATGTTAATGACATCATTAAAAATATTAAGAGACAGAGGTGGAGTTGTGACGAACTTATTGTAGAAGAGATAGTAATAGATGAAAATTTGAAAACTTAAACTGAATTCCAAGAGATTGTAAATAAACCTAGAAACAGATCATGTGAGATGGATGGGTGAAATAAAAAAGTATGCTGAGGTGATGCGGAAAAGATTGAACTTTGAGAGATATTCAATCTGCAATGGATCAATAAAGATGAAAATGATGATGATAATGTTAAAATAAGGATTTTTACTGGTTAGATATATAAGGTATATTTTTTGGATTTATCCATGTGTAAGTTGGGTTGGATCATATTTACTACTATTGAATAAAAAATGTTATTTTTAAATTTGTGTTAATTAATGGACATTTTATATGTATTATATATATATATAAACTTCTATTAATTAATGGACATTTTATATGTATTATATATATATATAAACTTCTAAAAATATAAAAAGCTAAAAGCTAGACTAGTAAATAAAAATAAATAATAAATAAATAAATAAACTAACCAAAATTTAAAAATTAAAATTTCACAAAAAAATGATTTTCACTGCCAAAACAGATTTACTTGAGATTGTTGCCTTAGTAATGAAACCAATTGATTGTGAAATTTTAGTTTTTACATATTGGTTAGTTCTTAATTTCTTTTTTTGATAATTTTTTTATGTATATTGTAATAATATAAATTATTGTTAATGGATAAATGAATGAAAAACTGATCAAATGGCTATAACATTGGACATCAATTTCTGAAATGGTATTAATTAAAGTTTTGGATTATCATGCCTCTTGAATTGGGCAATCCAATAAGTTTTAATGGTATTAATTAGCATATAACTGACTATTATTAGATGAATAATAACCCATTATATTTGGATACCAATTTTATAATGTAATCAATAAATGGTTATTATATCAGATAACCGATTGGATTCAAATCATGTATTAGGATTTGTCTGAAGGTTTGTCACATCTAACGTATTAGGATGTCAATTTCTGTAACAGTACAAATATATTAAAATGATTGTCTATTAATAAATAAATGGCTTTTGAACTTTCTAATACTAATTTTATAATGATATAAAGATATATAAAATTAAATAAATAATATTCTTAAGATGCCATTGAGATATAAAATTGTATTAGTATGAAGTATCTATAAACTAATGATTAAATAAATATAAGTCACAAAAATCCAAAGAACATTGAATGCCAATTTATATCAGTTTAAACTAAAATAAATATATTAGCTTAAAATTAATTGGTGTCTAATAGAACATTAATTTAACGTTTACTAATTATATATTCATTGTAATCAATAAAACATAAGTGATGAAATGCAATAATAACACAATAAATTATTAAAATATGTTGGTATTTATTCAATAACTGGTTAGCTAATATTTAATATGCAATACAATTATGTAGAGACTTTTGAGACTGATATTAAAATATAGTGTAATAATGAGAGTATAAATAATCATAAAATCCAATTTTAATTAATAAATTAAAAAAATTGTTGATATAATAAACATAATAAATTATATATATATATATATTAGATACCAACCAGTAACCACCTAAACATTCACAATAAATATAGTAATCAATATTTCTCACTGCTGTCAAGGCAACCTTCACACCTTTTAATAGCAAGAATGGAAATCCACTCTTACCAATGGTCCATTGAATATACATGGACACTTAAAGATTGCAACTTGTCTACAGAGTATGAAATCTTGATGCAATGAAGTTTAAATAAACCTCTTTAAACATGAAATAAATATGTCACTGTAATGCAGACTAATACATAGTTAACTATAACATTACAAACTTCAATACTTTTAAATTGCCCATGTATTATTTAGAAATAATAAGCAAAATAGTGCCTAAAGCTAATCTGGGATAATGATGTAATTAGATACCAACCAGTAACCACCTAAACATTCACAGTAAATATAGTAATCAATATTTCTCACTGCTGTCAAGGCAACCTTCACATCTTTTAATATATATATATATATGATCAACAGATGGCGTTTTTACCAAAAACACGATCAAGCGTTTGTTTACATAAACGATCAAAGAGTCAGAATTAACTATCTCTTTCGTTTTAGCCCACTTTCAGATCAGCTGATTTCAAGCTATTTTGCTATCATCAGTGAAAGACAGAGCCAAGAAACTAGATCTAAAAACTGACTCCAAAAATAGCTTGAAATCAGCTGATCTGAAAGTGGGCTAAAATGAAAGAGATAGTTAATTCTGACTCTTTGATCGTTTATGTAAACAAACGCTTGATCGTGTTTTTGGTAAAAACGCCATCTGTTGATCATAAATGCAAGCATCAGCAGGTTTTAACGTGATTAAAACTTGTTTTTGTTTTTCATATATATATAATGAATAGAAATGAGAAAATAATAACCAGTAAAGATAAACTTTACCTTTTGATGTTAATAAAAAATTATCAATTACTATTAATTAACAATTCCTGAGTCTAGGCAAGTTTTTATCATAAATGTATAATAGCTTTGGGGAGGGGGGGTTGAAGTAAAAGAGGGCCCTTTTACTTCAAAGACTCTAACAAAAGAGCTATTATAGGTTTATGTGAAAAACTTGCTTAGCAACAGGAATTGTCAATTAATAGTAATTGATAATGTCTTAGTAACATCAAAAGATAAAGTTTATCTCTATTTAATAAATATTCTCTCCTCATTTGTATTCATTATTATAATAACAATTTTAATACTTAGCCATTAAGCTAATGCACATGCACTTTGTGGATTTTTAAACTATAAATAAATACTCTCACTTTCCAAACACAAGATAAAGTCTTTGTGAAAAGATAGAATGAATCCATCTGTATTTTTGACTCAAATGTTTATGTATGGGAAAATCTTAAGCATTTGGAAATGAGAGCATGAAAATGTTAAGTGATAATTTAAAATTATTTTTACTATGCCTGAATGAATGATGCTTGCAAAATTTTCTAGAATATACAATATGTCATTCTTATTTGAAATTAAACATATGTAAATAAGATATTTATTTTATATAGTGCTATGTTTTATAAACTGTAATAATAATTAACCATTAAGCTTAACATCTTCATGCTCTCATTTCCAAACACTTAAGATTTGCCCATACATAAACGTTTGGGTTGAAAAGATAGATGGATTTATTCTATCTTTTCACAAAGACTTTATCTTGTGTTTGGAAAGTGAGAGTATTCATTTATAGTTTAAAAATCCACAAATCATATTTGCATTAGCTTAATGACTAATGATTAATATTACCATTTATAAAACATAGTGCTATATAAAATAAATATCTTATTTATATAATAACAATCCATATAAACATTTAATTCAACATATACTAGAGAAGTTAAGAATATTATTTGCAGAATGTCAAGAAAGAGGGTATACTTTTACATTCTCACCCCTATAAACAATGATCTTTCTGGGTTTAAATCCATGTAATAACTTGGGTTCAAAGTAAAAGAGGGTCCCTTTTACTTTAAAGACTCCCAACAAAAGAGTTATTATAGGTTTATAAGAAAAACTTTCTTATTCTCAGGAATTGTTAATTAGTAATAATTGATCATTTCTTAGTAACCTTAAAAGGTAAAGTTTATCTCTATGTAATGGATATTATTTCTTCATTTTTATTCATTATTATTGAACCAATCGATGTCTAATCATCATCGATGCTTCATGTGTCACCATCTACACTAACCTCCTAGGGGTCCGCAATTTAGACCCTGCTATAAATATATGCTATTCACTCACACACTGTATGCCTAATCATTCTAAAGATTAGTGAAATTAATCTTTGTTTAGTAAAAATGAAACAGTAGTTTGAGCGATGCGTATATATATTTTGACTAAAGCAATAATTTTATTGCTGGAAAATACATTTGTAATTATTTTTATATCTGTGTGCATTTAATGTAACAACGAAGAAAAAAATGGGGAAGGCTTGAAATACTGAAATTATCTTTGGTCAAATCGTTGTCTATAATTAAAATTTATAAATCTTAATTACAATCAAAAAAACTAATTGTTTATCAGTTGTTTTCAAATCTTTCAAAACAGTTAAAAATGGTATTTCAGGCCTTATCAACTGAAAATATTTTGCTAATTAAATGTTGCTTTTTTTTAAAGGGATTACAGAGATAAGGTTGGTAGATGATATTGCATTCTGGGCAGTATTAAAATGTTATAAAAGGGACCACAGAACAAAGGAAGTCAGTTCAGTTTACCTTCAGGTCGTAGTTAAGTTCAGAGGAGTTTAGTCAGTTGAGTTAATTACTTCTAAGAAGCCAACGCAAGTTCTGCGTGATGAATTTTGAGTAGTGGAATCTAGCACCTTTTTCTTCTTCTCTCGAAGAACTGTCTGCCTACAAGTGCCATGTTCCATCTGGCTGACCATACAACATGATTGCTTCCGACTGCTGATTGCTAATGACGCTGCCATGCTGTTTTTTTTTCCTTAGGTAACCTTTTAACATAGAACTGCCTTTATAAGTCAATACTTTTGTAATCTATAGTTCAACAGTCATGTCTTAATTTATATATTGTTTTATAAGCTTCTGTTAATTTTGCTTTTAAACTCTCTCTCAGTAATCTTTTATTAATATCATGTATTTTAACTTACCTTTCACGCTTAATTAAATTATATATAAATGTGTGTGATTCCATTAAGATTTCATATACTTTGTTTAATGTATAGATATAATTTATTTTCTTTAATGTGCCAAAATCGCTAAATTCGCAAGTAAGGGGGGAAATAATTGTTTTACTTGGACAAAGGGTGGGCTTTATTTAAAACTTATCAATAGAGTTTTGTCTATATTAAATAGAAATTGCTCGCGAGTTTGGTTTCATTTTAAATTCGTTACTCTTAAAGTAAATTAAAAACTTTTACTGTGGATGAATTTTGCTTTAATTTTCTATTTTAAAAAGATCGTGAACTTTCTTAAAATTAATCCATTCCTTTTTGCTGGTGCCTGAAGGGCAAATTCCACCAGTTAATACGTATTTGGGAATCGATTCTTTAAATATAAATGTGGTTAGTTTAATAATATTGTAAATAGAAGCGTTATTATTCATTATGATTAAATAAATGACTCAGAATTGGAAACAGATTATTGCACGAGAGGTTAGACCATTTTCAAACTTTAAATGATATTATAAAATTATAGAAACGCTGCTGGCATATATTTTCTTTTCTGATATTTTATCTTTCCATTTCTTGATCGTTTTATTATTGGGGACGTCGAAAGCATGAAGCTCCCGTCCTTCTTTTCAAAATTGTTCCTAACCAGAGACGCTACTCTCTGTTGAATGTAAAGTTTAAGAGGATTATGTGCTGCAGATGGCAGTACATAATGCTCTGGGGTCTCATTCTCAGCCTCTACTTTGATATCGCTCCGCCAGAAGGTGCGGACATATCCAATCTAAGTTCATTTCAAAGTATTCTTTTAAATGATGAAATATCCACAATCGCCTTCAGGCCTTATTTTCGTTATTGTATGCTAGTACCGTTACTTTGCTTATTAACTTGATCAGTTGTCTAATCTTAGTAAAGTCGCAATGATGTGTTAAAGATAAAGATTCATTTCGTAAAATACGTTCAGTATGTTGATCTAAAAACTGCTTTTCTTTAAAAATCTTTATCGATTCCCAGAGACGTAAATCAATTTGTATAATTCATTCTCGTAAATATCGCACATTGTTTGTTCCTTATGTATACTTAGTCTAGAGACACTATGTCCAAACAATGCCTATCAAACATATGTGATGATTTTAAGATTGTAAATAAATGATTGAGACCGTACATTTATATTTATTTGTCAAAATGATTAATGTTAAATTATCGTGTATCTTTCTGTAATCCGAATCTGTTCCGATCTTGCAGATTGTTTGTACATCCACAACATTTTATTTGTAAACACTTGTAAATTGACATATTAACCCCGCACAACTTATAACACATTATATAAAATGGTATTTATTCAATTATTGATGTAATGGGGATTTTATGAAACAAATCCCAAGTTTTCAAAATGTATAAGATCCCTCCAAGCGTGAAACAATTTTGTAACATATATATGCGTTTTCTACATTTATTAAATATATATATTCATGTAAATCCTGGTTTGTTTTGAATTATTAGTTTATAGTTAATATTTAGAACTATTTTCGTTGGCTAAGAGCTTAGCATTAATAAATAAGTATAATAAATGTAATTCCTGGGCTACTCCGACCTCGATCATCATCATCAGTCTGATCTTATGCTCCACCGCTCTGCTTATGGGCACGGATTTAAAGTAATTTTACTGTGTCATCAGAATTGTTGTTCATTGGGTCAGAGATTCGAAGAATAGGCAAATAGGTTAGAATTCAGGATTGTTCCAGACCTGTGTATCTCGAGCATGATCGGATTCGAGGTACTTTTGCTTAGGATTTGGAACCTTGTTAAGTGATCACACTGTTTTGACCGGTACATTATAATAACAATCCATATAAAAATTTAATTCAACATATAAAACTCTCTGTAGAAGTGAAAAATATTATTTGCAGAATGTCAAGAAAGATTCCCTTCTTTTGTATTCTTACACCTATAAAAATAACTTTCTGGGTTTAAATCCATATAAGAACTTGAGTTTGAAGTAAAAGAGGACCCTTTTACTTCAAAGATCCCAACAAAAGAGCTATTATAGGTTTACAAGAAAAACTTGCTTGGCCTCAGAAATTGATATTTTTTGGTAACATCAAAATTTCAAAGTTTATCTCTATTTAATAGATATTATCTCCTCATTTCTATTCATTGTGTGTATATATATATATATATATATATATATATATATATATATATATATATATATATATATATATATATATATATATATATATGTTAAAACGAAGATTTGCACGGGTTAAATATATAAAATACATATTTTGCAGGTTCATCCGTGTTAAAAACTTTTAATATCAATTTACTGACGTTTCGACTTGGTCACACAAGCCATCCACAGAGTTATAAAAAGGTAGAAAGACGGTTGTAGAGGCGCTACAATCACTGGTTTGAATAAAACATTAAAAATCCCACCAATAGCAAAAATGTTAAATTTAAGAATGTTTTTTAAAGAAATCTTTCCAAATAGGAGGAAGTTTGCACGTATCATCTCGCTTATTGATACAATCTGGCCTTTTAAGTATCTCAATGGCTTCTCTGATTTTGCATTGGTAGAGATTATCACATCTGGATATGATCCTGGTACTAGAAAAATCTATTTTATGACCTGAATCTATAGTATGGAGTGAGAGTGCTGATGATGATGAGTGTTGTTTAACTGCATTAGCATGCTCATCTCTCCTAACACTGATGCGACGATTACTTACATAGGTATGAGTAATCGTCGCATCAGTGTTAGGAGAGATGAGCATGCTAATGCAGTTAAACAACACTCATCATCATCAGCACTCTCACTCCATACTATAGATTCAGGTCATAAAATAGATTTTTCTAGTACCAGGATCATATCCAGATGTGATAATCTCTACCAATGCAAAATCAGAGAAGCCATTGAGATACTTAAAAGGCCAGATTGTATCAATAAGCGAGATGATACGTGCAAACTTCCTCCTATTTGGAAAGATTTCTTTAAAAAACATTCTTAAATTTAACATTTTTGCTATTGGTGGGATTTTTAATGTTTTATTCAAACCAGTGATTGTAGCGCCTCTACAACCGTCTTTCTACCTTTTTATAACTCTGTGGATGGCTTGTGTGACCAAGTCGAAACGTCAGTAAATTGATATTAAAAGTTTTTAACACGGATGAACCCGCAAAATATGTATTTTATATATATATATATAAGGAGTTTATTTAAACTTCTTTATATCAATAATTTCAATTTCTGAGATCAAGTTGCAATCTTTAGTGTTTATATAAATATATTGGACCATAAATAAAGCTGAGATTTCACCTCTATTGTTAAAAGGTGGTTGCATTGACAACAGTTTGAGATTGTTGATCATTATCTATATTGGGATTGTCTAAGTGTTGACTGGTTTCTAATAGCTATATATATATATATATATTATATAAGTTAATAAGCAAATGAAATGATTTTTGTTAGGTTATTTGATTATGAATTAGTTATATGCTTTATTTATTGCATATGTTGTATACATTTTTTTATCTATATATCTAGAAGAGGTTGTGAATGATACACTTATAAACTAGAAAGAATTCATTATCTTTACATCAAAAATAATATATAACCACTAAAATTATATTTTAAAAAATTAACTAAGTATGTTTAATTTGTTTTCTGTTTTCTTATAACCAAAAAATAAAATCATTAATTTAAATACAGAAATTATAATACAATTAATATATATTAAAATATATACTATCACAAAGATGATTTGGGAATTCTTATACTTATGATCGAATACTCTTTACATATATAATGAAACCTGTCGAACATAATATAAGTTTTCAAATAAAAACAAACAAAATTAATATTAGGAAATATTGTTAAATTTTGTTTCTAAGGTAATCTAAATTTTTCTTTTGGCTAGTTTATATACTTAGGTACTATAAATAAACATATGCATTCAAAAGTAAATAAAAAAATAATAAAAACTTAGAACCTCTTTAATTTGTCCAAAAATTTATGATCCTTAATTAAAACTCCATTAAAAAGCACATATATCAACATAACAACAGTGTTTGTAGAAAAGTTCATGAGTCTTTGGAGTTCTTATTAATATCATATGATGCTTTCTATGGTATGGAAATATATTAAATAAGCATAGTATTTGTAGTTCAATTATATCTCAATTATAGCATTCAAAACAAAATTTATATCCACTTGAATTGAAGTATGCAGTTGAAATAAAATTGTCTATAGTAAAATATTGAGACATCTATATTTTCTATTATTATATTAATATTAGCATTGATTAATCCTTAGATATTTCATAATAAACATTGTTGTAGCATTGAAAATTTAATCCATAATAAATTTCACATTGTATTGTGTGATTACTTTCTTAATATTATACACTGTAGCACTGACATTATAATATAAATTAATATATTCCTGTGACACTGTACGTGCATTGTGTGATAAAGTGATTTATTATGAGATGTTAACAGCCTTCTCAATGAATAGAAGTCATTTGTAGCAAACATTTTATTTTACCTAGCCATTCAATTTTATAGTAAAATTCAATGATTTACATGACATATAACACATTGACTTTGCTTATTGAGATGCTGATTAAAAAAAAGTAACCAATTTATGATCAGAGGCTTATATATTTTTTCCAAGATGATAATATATTTAACTCACTATCTTAGATAATGTTCCTGTAGTTTCAGTAAAATTTAACCTATTGCTATGGTGTCTGTTAGGACAGCTATATTTCACTCAGTAATGTTTTTTTAAATACACCAGCATTCATGAAATAAAAATATTTGTTAAATTTGTAATAAATAAAAGTTTTTTTTAAAAAAATAGTACTAAAATAAATATGGAAATAAAAATAGACTTTAAAATCATAATTTAAACAAAATATGGATATACCTTGTATATGTATTGATTTAATATAAAATATCCTATATTTTTAAATATATAGTGAAATAATTATATATTTAAACTAGTTGGATTACATGACACACAGCATCATAGTGTGTATGCACAAATATATATATAAAGTTGAAAGGAAAAGTAGAAATAAACACAGAAATAAATTTTTGTAGATATTTTTTACATTTCACTTGGAATAAAAATAATAAATAAAGGGTTAAATAACTCTGAATTAAAAGTGAATTTTATTATAAATTAAAACATTTAAAAATGTCTAAATGAATATTTAATATTGATTTTGAATTTAAAAACATGCAGGTCAAACTGATAAGTGTAAAAAATTCTATTATTTATTTTTGAAATCTTATAATTAATTGTTAAACTACTTTATGTAAGTAAAATCATATATATCACACTTTGATAAAAATATCAAAGTTGCTTTCAAAAGGATTAAAATTCTTTTTAATCAAGATAAAAATAACAATGTTTTTAAATTTAGTCTTTTTATCATTTCACCAAAACTATAAAAGGCTGGATGGAAAGAATTAGTTCAGTCTCCATAGTAGTTTTTAAAAAGATCAGTTTGGATAGTAATTTTTTTGAAGACAGTTCTTGTATTAATATTTTTTGCAGCTTGTTGAAATTTGCAGCAGTTGGTTTTAGCTGGCCAGAAAGATGGCTGACATATTTATACAGAGCTCCTTTGAAATGTAGTTGATGTCAAAGCAGGAGATCCAGCAGCAATCCATTGATTCACTGGGGGAGTTTAGATGCACCTAGAAAAAAGATCCACTCCCCTATCTCTAAGGCTTAAATGTGGACAAAACAGTTGCTGGATTGAAGCTCATTAATTTCTAGACAGTAGAAAATTCATGGAATGCCAACTTACCTGATTATATTTTCCAATGCTTACAATTACCTGGACTGGTCTCTATCAAGAGAAACCATCAGTTGCTGAAGAAGTAATTATATGTATGCTGATATATTTAAAGGCAGAGAAGCAAGTTAAATGTATATATAGCTGGTGAGTTAGTTTAAAATCCTTAAAATGACTTTTAAAATTACAACTTAATAACTTATTTTGTCTAATGTCTAAAAGAAAAATGATTTGACACAAATATTTTTAAAAAAATTGTTTTGGTAATTCCTTATAAAAAATGATATTAATATATATATATATATAACTTAAAATGCAAGCATAATTTTGTTTAAATTAAAATCTAAAAGTAAAGGATTAATAGATGATTCTATAATCTAAGTTTAAAGACATTTGTAATTATTCAATCAACAATAATCCAGTCAAGATTGACTGTTGTATTTAAAAAAAAAAGTTGATAATACTTTTTTTTAAAGAAAAAAAAACTTATAAACTGATGTTTTTCTTTAAAAAAAACAACACTTGATAACAAATTTATATATATGCATGAAATTTATGTATGTTTTCCAAATGGAATTAATTAGGAAAAATATATTATTATTACAACAAATTAAAATATAATATAAATGTCAATGTGCATATACATTACTCTGCGAACAACATATATATATTAAATTAAGAATCAATTACATATTATAGAATTTATAATTTTATTTTGTAACAAGTCAAATATGTTTAGAAATTACACACATACACATGTATGTGCATGTATATAGATCAATGCTTGTCAAAGTAAAACACATATAATTTTAGTAATTTTTAAAATTTTATTAGATGTCAATTGAATTGTACTGTGCACATATATATGTGTGTTATATGTAAACCATCATATTATAACTTGAATTTTGTATATTAATCATGTAAACAACAATGTAATTTTTTTATTATTATATATTAATCAAAATCAGAAGACTTCTAATTGTAAAACCATATTCTAGAGACTTTAATATCATTTTGTTTATTGTTAATAAACTTGTATTCAATTGTTAAAAATTGTATTGCTTTATTATCTCTTGAAGTTCTCAGAGCTAGATTTGAGCACAGGCTGAATATGTAAATGGGGATGGATTTAGTGCTTTAGGCACAATCAGTTGATGAGGGTCCTGTTTTGGCATGAAGAGTATATTCTTTAAAGTCCCTGTAGTACATTTTATTTAATTTAGTCTTTATTAGAATTTAATTTTATAGTTGGCCAGTGTACTAATGGTACTAAGTGGCCAGAGCATTGATTATTATCAGCATGTTTTAATATCCCAGCATTAATGTTTAGATTTTTTTGGTTATGTATTTTGATGGATTAACATTTAAATGATATATCCAAAGTTGTGTTGCAATAAGCTGGCAAAGGCTAAATAGTTAGCCTGGTCTACAGAAAACCCATTTCCATTCCATTCACAAGATAGATTGTTGATTTATTGTATTGATGTATTTTTATTTTGAGCATTCATAATGATGAATTATTTTGAGTATTCCTTATACTTTTGGGCAGTTCTGAACTTTTAGTTAGCTGTGCTGATCTCTTAAGTAATCTATTTTGCTCATTCCTTTTGTTTATTTTATTTAACTTGAGGATAAAAGTACAATTCCTCAGAGCCCTCATGGATTAAACACCAATTTTCTGTAGAGTTACAAATGGCTCCCTAACTGAGGGCCAATGATGATCATGTATTGTGGCAATCATTATAAATGGCTGCCCAATGTAAACCTGATGATCACATACTGGTGACCATAACTTCAAAATTATCAACTTGATCTCAAATCATAACTGAAAGTGTGCATTTTATGCAGAATTAATTTTAAAAATTACTGTGAAATAGGTGACAGCATTATTGATGATGATTATAAATTATAAAATAGTAGTTTTCATGTATGTTTAGAAGAGGTTCATGTTTTGAGTTAAATAGAAAATTAATGATGTTAGAGATTGGATTGGGTGTTTGATTGTTGAAGTTTGTTTAGCTGCATTGTCAGTTTTGATGATGGATGGTGAATTTTTGTCATTGGCTTGAGGTTACAATGTTTTCATGCAACTCTGAGTAGTTTTCTATCTCTGCTATTTGCTCCAACTCATTTTTTATTTCATATTGTTAATCACAGTGCAGTTAACATACTCCTAGCATGATTACAGCCTCTTAGTCTCCAAGGAAAAGGAACAAGGCATAACTTGTATTTCCCAGTCCATAAGACTCAAAGAAGTAAGGCATAGTTTAGTATTTTCCAGCCCCACCACCAGAGAGGGATTTGAAAAGATTTTTGCAGTACCTTTGTAAAGGTTGTAGTAGCTTATAGTGTCTCAATTGAAGTTGGTGTTCATGATGCATTGTGTACTTATAGTTCAATGACTGAATTCTTTATCTATCTCAAAATTGCAGGTCACTATTCATTCTGTTAACTGCTCAAATATCTGTCAGATTTCTAAAAATGATGAGTACATAATTTTAAGCATGACCTTTGTTTTGATTATTATGTAAAATTGTTACAAATATGTTTCATTTCTATTTTCCTTTTCCTTCAGAGCAGGGCAATGTAACCAATTGGGTTACATGGCACACAGGAACATTGTGTGTATGCACAAATATATATATATTTAAACTATATATATATATATATATATATATATATATATATATATATATATATTTAAACTTGAAAGGAAAAGTAGAAATAAACACAGACATAATTTTTGTAGATATTTTCTACATTTTACTGAAATAAAAATAATAAATTAAAACTGAATTTTATTATTAATTAAAACATTTAAAAAGGTCAAAATAAATGTTAATATTGTATTATTATTATTCTGATTTTGAATTTAAAAACATGCAGGTCAAAGTAATAATTGTAAAAATTTCTATTATTTATTTTTGAAATCCTTTAATTAATTGTTTAATTTCTCTATCTAAGTAAAAATATGTATATCACACTTTGATAAAAATTTCAAAGTTGCTTTCAAAAAAAAAATAAAATTCTTTTTAATCAAGATAAAAACACTTTTTAAATTCAGTATTTTAATCACTTCACCAAAACTATATAAGGCTGGATGGAAAAGATTAGGTCAATCTGGATAGTAGTTTTTGAAAAGAAGTTTGGATAGTAATTTTTTTGAAGACAATTCTTGTTTTAATATTTTGTTGAAGCTTGTTGAAGTTTTCAGTAATTGGTTTTAGTTGGCCAGAGAGATGGCTGCAAATTTATACAGAACTGCCATGAAATGTAACTGAAGTCAAGGCAGGAGATCCAGAAAATATCTATTGATTCACTGGGGGAGTTTACATCCACCTAAAAAGACCCACTTCTCTGTCTCTAAAGCCTTAAATGAGGACAAAACAGTTTGCTGGGATGAAGCTCATTAAATCCTAGACAGTAGGAACTTACAAAATGCCAACATTTCTGATTATAGTTTTTCAAAGTGCCAATTACCTGGACTGATCTCTATCAATAGAAACCATCAGTGGCTGAAAAAGTAATTATATGTATGCTGATGTATCTAAATGCATAGAAGCACAAATAAACATATATGGTGAGATAATTTAAAATCTTTAAAATGATTTTTAAAATTATAACTTAATAATTTATTTTGTTAAACATCTAAAAGAAAGATGATTTGATATATATATTTTAAATAAATTGTTTTGGTAATTCCTTATAAAAATGACATTAATATATATATATCTTAAAATGCAAGCATAATTTTGTTTAAATTAAAATGTAAAAGTAAAGGATTAATAGATGATTTTGTAATCTAAGTTTAAAGACATTTCTAATTATTCAATCAGCAATAACCTGGTCAAGGTTGATTGTTTTATTTTTAAAAGGAAAAAAAAAGTTTATAATACATTTTTTAAAGAACAAAAAGGGAACTTATAAACAAATATTTTTTTTAAAAGAAAAAAAACAACTGATAACTAATTTTAAATTATATCTATATTTTGTTTATGCACATGTATATGTGTGAAATTTATGTATGTTTTCCAAATGGAATTAATTAGGAAAAATATATCATTATTATGACAAATTGAAAGATAATATAAATATCAATGTGCATATATGCTTCTTTGTGCACAACATATATGTTAAATCTAGAATTAATTATGTATTGTAGAATTAATAATTTTATTTTGTAACAAGTCAAATATGTTCAGAAATTACATGCATACACATATATGTGTGCATATATAGGTCAATGCTTCTCAAGTAGAACACATAATTTTAATAATTTTTAAAATTTTATTAGATGTTAATTAAATTGTATTTGTGTAATAGTAAAATACATGTTGTATTCATATATGTGTGTTATATGTAAACCATCATACAGTAACTTGAACTTTGTATATTAATTGTGTAACCACAATGTAATTTTTTTATCATTGTATGTTAATCAATATCAGAAGACTTCTAGTTGTAAAACCATATTGTAGAGACCTTAATATCATTTTTTTATTGTCAATAAACTTGTATTCAATTGTTAAAAATTGTATTGCATCATTATCTCTTGGTCACCATAACAGTAATAGAGCTTATGTTCTCTGAGCTAGATTTGAGCACAGGCTGAATATATAAATGGGGCTTTATATTTACTGCTTTGGGGGAATCCAGTTGACAATGGTCATTTTTTCGTGCAAAGAATATACTCTTCAAACTCCCTGCACTATATTTTATTTAATTTAGTCTTTATTAGAATTTAATTTTATAATTTCCCAATGCATTAATGACACTAAATAATCATAACATTGATGATGATCAGCATGTTTTAATATCCTAGCAATATCATTTATATTTTTCTGGTTATGTATTCTGATAGATTAGCACTTAAGTGGTGCATCCAATGTTATGATTAAATAAATAGCACAAGCTGCCAAGGGCTAAATAATTAGCCTGGGCTATAGAAGACCCATTTACAATCCAGCATAATATGGACTCTTGATTTATTGTATTGATGTATTTTGATTTTGATCATTCATGTTTATGAATGGTGAGTACTTTTACTTATTTATAATGCTGGTTGATGAAATTTTAATTATACTTTGAGTTGCTCTAAGGAATTAGCTGGCTGATCTGTCAAAGATATATTGATCTCATGCTCTCACTTATAATATATAACATTTCTTATATATTTTGGTGTTGAACATTATTTTAATAGCATCCTTTAACATCTCAGTTTTTACATAAAATTTACTTGTGAGTGATGATGATTAGCCATCACCCCAGTTACAACAATTTACTTCCAACTGATTATTCCCATCCCATTACAATATATATTTATAATATTTTAAATACATATCCCTCTTGGATTTTGAAATGTTACAGCTGCATTTCAGTTTTTTAAAAATTAACTGTGTTTTTTACCATCTGTTGAAAATTTTGCAAAGCTTTTTTTTATGGCTTTAAAATTCATGTATATTTATTTTCTAATATTTTAAATATAAAAAAATCAATAAATGACCTGGAAAGTCAATAGTCAGTTCAACAAAAGATCAGCAAGCTTCACAAATGATAGATATTATATATTTCACAATCTCAAACCTTGCATGTTCGTTTCGAGAAAATATTACAGTTGTCAAGAAAAAAATATGGTGGTGTAAAAACTTCATTTTTTGGAAAGTTTATGATTGATGTAATTATGTAACAATTATTAAAAATGAAAAGTAAATATTATATATTCATTTTTTAGATAAATGTTTTATTTTTAAATATAAAAAAAATAATTTCTTCTAAATATTGTTACTATAGAGATTATGATTGCAGAAAACACAGCTGTCTACAAAATGAGGTTATTCACCTGATTAGTATTATATTTAGCAATATCATAAAAATTAAGAAAAAATTGTAAACTTTTAAAGCATAATTTGATAGATTTAATAGTTATTAAAAGAAATTCATTCAGATTTTTAAATCAAATGTGAAACAATGAAAATTTCGTTCATTTTATAAACTGAATCAGCTCCACCTGAAATTTGATGATGTGACTACATTTTGTTTTGAATAAATATATTTTTTAAAGCAATTCCAGAAAACAAATATGATTTTTTACAATTTATTTAATTTCTAAACAAATCAAATTTATTATATTCTGATAAATAATAAAGGTTTAATACCGAAATGAAAGTTGAAAGCTTAAATTTAGTAAGAACAAAGAAAGCTGTCAAAAAGTAGTTAAATAAGACAGGGTTAATAATATTTTAACCATATAAACATAAAACATGTATACAGGCATACACATGCTAAATATTAATTGACTATTTTGTTTATTTATATTCATGTATTATTTGTTAAATGTATGTAGTAAATAAAAATACTAATAAATAAATCTATCAATACATATTTCAATCTATTCAATCTATCTAAAAATAAAATATTAATTTTATCATAATATACAATTTGATATACTGTCAGTTAAGAAAATAAAAAATTCATGAATGCTGTCTTATATTATGATTTATTCTTAATTGCTATTTTTTACTAAAGTAAATTATTGATATTTTTAAAACAATTGAAAAAAAAAGCCAACTAATTTTTTAGGGATATAATGATTTTGTGCTTAGATCTAGACCAAGGTAGTACAGTATATATTATTATAATGAAGATTTTTATAGTTATATGATGAAAATAAAAATATTTTTTTAGTCGTAACATATATTATGTTTTTTGAATAGATTGCCAACATTTTGATGAATGCAATTTCATCAAACCTTGGAAATGATGCAAAAAACTAGTCTATGGTGTGGCCCAAAAGGATTATATATATATATATACACAGTATCACATTAGAAACTTGTTATCACTATTTGTTAATTGACTTTTAAAATGTATATTTGAGTTAAAGATAATCTTGAGTTTTATAAATGATTAGTAGTTATATTAGTATATTTGCATAAATTAGTAAAAAAAATTTGAATCTTATCAATCAAATTGTAATAATTTGTAATCAATAAATTCTGAACAAATGATGGACACAAAAGACATTGTAATTACTACCAACTGATGAAAACTGGTTAGCATAAAATGCATTTTTGAGAGATCATTTATCTTTTTCACATATCTTTGATAATATTTCAGAAATGTGTGAAAGAAAAAGCAATTCAAATATTTACATGAAGTTTAAATGTATCTAAAAAATGTATACATGAAATAAATTATAATGTTATAAATGTCTTATTTGGAAAGTGAAATGGATGTTTCAAAATGCATTTACAGTGAGGATTTGCCTTCTGTGCTGGTGAATGATTGCAATATGATAGAGCTAAAATGAAAGAATAACATTTACAGTATGTATGAGTATAAATAAATGAATTTTGGTAATATTGTTATTATATACTATACATATTTAATACTAAGTTCTCAAATCAATGCTAAAAGAAGAAATAATATTTTCTATGGAAACTGTATATTGAAAATTATAAAACCATTTATATCTATTTTTGTTAAACAGCTCTAACATTGTGAATAATTCTACAATAAATAAAAAAGTACCTTTTCATATATGAATCAGAAAAATATTTTCCTAGAACTTAAAATGAAATTTAATAGATTTTTCTATAACATTAAGCATACAACAAAATTAGGAATAAATCTTGCATTGTCTATTTATTTAATATAGCTCCTTAATAAAGTCTGTTATAATAAGATTCAAATCAATGCTAATTTCTCAGCATATTTTAATGTAATTATTATTAGAAGTTTTTTGAATAATTCTGTGTTTAAAACATGTATATACTAATACTTTTGACCTTACATTATTTTATTTAGAGATAATAGATTTTAATTAAAATGAGATGATTTAAAAAGTTTATAAATTACTAAAGTATTAAATTAGTGTTTTTTTATTATTATTTTATTTATATTTGTTACTTTAGGCCAACTACTAAATATTTCAATATATTGAATGCCACTGATGACTAAATGCACTTAACATATAAGATTTCTTTCCCAGCACTGCATGATAGTATCCTGCCAAAAAGTGTTTCCCTTTTATCACTAGTAAAGAACAAACTTTTAGATATAGAAATAAGTAATAGATAGTGATTATATTAAGTAAGAATTAAAAAATATTTTACTTTTTATCTAACAGTTGAATATTTTGTTATAAATATATAGATGCAAATTAGATTTTTCAATGAAGTATATATTTTTTTCATTCTTTCATATCAGAAAATAAAGTGATTGAATATATATATATATATAAAAACAGTAAATATAAGTTTTCTATAATGCATGTGATGTGATACACTGTGGCTTCTCCTTTTTCAATCAGGAATCTCAGC
Source organism: Epiperipatus broadwayi (assembly GCA_028023455.1). Lineage (NCBI taxonomy): Eukaryota > Metazoa > Onychophora > Udeonychophora > Euonychophora > Peripatidae > Epiperipatus > Epiperipatus broadwayi. The sequence goes on along the minus strand of JAQFVV010000351.1, from coordinate 262,934 downwards.
CACCCTGCCCAGAAAAACCTGTTAGCCACTTTACCTTTCTTTTCCATTCCCCACTAAATTTTTTCCATCATATTCTATCCCATTTCCACAACATAATCTTTGTCAACTCTATGGCCTTTATATCTAAATCCCCCTTATCTTTTCCCAACCCAGCTGGAAAACTAAGATCCCACTTTCTGTATAATCACTGTTTATATTTATTTCCCCACAATTTCATTATTTGTACTCTTTCTGCTTGCAGGCATTTACATTTAATTACAGATTCCTAATATTCTCCATGCTTTTCTTACATAACTTGTAGACTAAATCACCCAGATTTTTCCATTGAAGTATATATTTTCTTGTTTCAAAAGATCCTATTCGAGCCTTAAACAGTAAACTACTTTCCTTGCTATTATCATAAATTAACTTCCACCCAATTATAACAGTCGGGTGTTTATCGAGTCTTACCATATCTGCACTACAGGGCGCCACCAGGCTATTTGAACCTGGAAAATTTATAGAGTAGACAGATACGTGCTGTTAAAGATCCAACTTATATTTTATTGACTGTCAGCCCTTGTCACTAGCTCATGGAGTAACAGAGGTTTAAAACGTATTTGTTAAAAATACATTTTTAATAAAGATTAAAAAATAAACAAACTAGATCACTGCCAGTACTAATAACACAAAATATTTTATTCACATATATATAGATGACAACACACAAACTTGAAAAATAATTACCATAAAAAATTATGCTTTATGTTTCATCATCATCATCATCATCATTATTATTATTATTATTATTATTATTATTTACTTTAATTTTTAATCTTAGAATGTTGAGCATAGATAGGCCACCTAGACAACACACTTAAAAGATTTTTAAAACATTTGACTCCAGGCTAAAAATCTGCAACCACACCAATACTCGCTTCCCGATATATATCCACAACCAATGCAATGTGAACATGTTAGCACAGAACCATGCTGACAGGAATGTGCATCTGACAGCATGATATTATTTGAAGAATATGACCTTCATCCAGTATAGGAATGTAGTCTGTCTGGTGAAGGAATCATGCATATAAAATAATAAAGAGAAAACACTACATATGGATGGAAGAGCGGTCTATCTTGCCGACTTATAGTCTCTATTCATCAAGATGAAAGGGGTCAATGTTGTGGGAAGTACTCCATGTCCATTTTAACACCATGACTATTCCTTTGGGGTCATGCATTCAGTTGGGCACATTGCCCTAAATGCTAACACACTTCACATTACATTGATGTAAACATGCATATATCCCTCCACCAGCATTGACACAACTACAAAACAAATAATTTGAAATCAAAACTCTTTAAACTAATACATACTTAAATGAGTCTAAGTGGCCATCTACACTCAACTTAAATTTAAGTCAATTTAATAATTTACTTTATAAAAAAATATTTAGTTTAGAGTATTTAACTTATTTTAAAATTACATTGTATTCAACTTATTTTTACATCAAATAATAGATTTGATGTATTTTTTTTAAAAAATCTAATGATGCACAAATAATGATACATGTTTGATTTCATCTTTAAATTCATTTGCAATCACAAACTCCTGCCCTATTACAAAATAAAAAAAAAATTATAACACATATTTTAAAAAGATTACATTTAAACTTTAGATAAGTAAGACTTTTAAAATTGCAAGGTTTCATAAAAAATAAAGTTCAGATTTGATCAAGAGAGAGAAAGTCTACAGTTCATATTTAAGGAAAAATAAAGTTCAGAGGTTTTAAATTAAAGAGTTTATATTTCATTTTTATCATTTATAATTTATACTTTTCTTTCTCTGTGCTCGTTCCTTCATGAAGAAAATCTGAGTTTATGCAAGGGCAATTTCTTGTGGATGATGACAATTTATGAAAGCTTTACGATTTTTGAAGATGTGACTAGTGGTTTGATCCTGGAATCCATGGAGATGAAAGCTGCCTTCAGCTAGCTAGTCCGAGGGAAGAGCGATTCAACAGATTACATTTTTGGTAACAGTGACAATAACTTTTTTTAACTTTTCAGCAACAACAAATGAATTCAAAATTCTAATCTTCTAATCCATTATTTCTTTTGAATTCTTACTTTTATAGTACTGAGGCATCTTATCTAGGAATGTATGGATCTATCAAACATATTCAATAGATTTTCCTTTGTGGTTTGTGTATATCTTGGGCGGGAAAAGCAAGCTTTTTGTTTCTATTTTTCGACTCTTATCTATTTCGTAATAATCTTTTTAATAATCATTTTGCCCTAAAAATCTGTTTATAATTTTATTTTTGTTAAAAACTCTCCTCGTTATTTTTAAAATTAAAAGGTTTTTATTATATTTGTTTAAAAATTAGAATATTTGCTTCGATTCTATAATTTTTTTAAGCTTCTTTTATTTCAATATTTAAACTAAACTTATTAATAAATTAATAACTCATTATTTGTGCATTTCGAATGTTTGTGCTTTTAATTCATTATTAGATATTTAAAAAAAAAATTAAGTACTAAAATTTAAATGTAACATATACATATATATATATGTTATATATATATATATATATATATATATCCTGTTACACAATATTCTGTTTACTTTTATATATATTTAAACTCTTTTTACTCTCCATACTAGTTCTTCATCTCTCCAATTCCCTATTTTTTATTAATGCATATATTTTTCTATCTCATTCCTTGCCACTATAACACTCAACAATTCTCCTAACATAATCATGCCAACTCTTTACTGGAGAGACATCCAGTCTAAGTTAGAATAATCAGTGATTTTTCAAGATGCATGCAAAATTTCTATCCATAGTAATTAAATTTCCATTGTTAGATTGGTTTCTGAATCTTGCCTTTTTCAAGCAGGTTGATTTGGTTTCAAATGCTTAGGCTGATTTAAATTTCAAATTTTTAGCTGAATAGATAAAATGGAGTTAAAGATTATTTCTGAATGCATTTAAGCATTTCCTCTAACTTTGAGATCCAAAATTCAGTGATAAATAAAATCAGAAAGCAGTCTAAGATCCAGAAAGTAATCAGAGGATGGAGTTTACTAAAGATATAGATTTTGTGTACAACTATTAATCACTAATAGACTTTCTGTTTTAGCATATTATTTAAACTGAAAGTTTGATGATTTATTGTTATAATTCAATTTTATTTATACTGTTTGTCAAAAATATATTTTAGACGTGATAATATGTTGGTCTATTTCCATCATCCATCCATAAATGTTGAATGTATCGAAAATTTTCACCATTTAGTTAAATTTTTCAAATACAAATAACTTGTTAATAATATAGGTTAGTAATAATAAAATAACACACAAATAGATAATAGAAGTTAGTAGTGATACAATATTTCAAGTAGTATTGTTCTCCATTCCTCTTCAAATGTTGCTGGCTTATAAACGTGTGCCATTAAAATAAATGTTTTATTTAATATTTAATTTTTTTAGAAAATATAAATGTTCTTTTTACTGTGGCTGGATGATGACTGCTTTCTTAGCAGTTTTACACTTTAATCCATTTTTTTTAAAAAAATATTTATTATTTTTGACAAAAAATTTTTAAAAAGCAAAACAAAATAAGACTACAAAAGATAACTAAAAATTAGTGGGTCATATTGAATTGTAAATAGTTAATTAGCATTAATAACATGTGATACTGACCCCCAAAAAAATCTGTTTAAACACCAAATGATAAGAATAATTGTATTATTTTTTATCCCAAAATATTTTATTATGAATTTAAATGGTATTTAGATATTTGTAAAAAGGATTTTAAAAATAATAAAATGCTCGATTCATTTTATGCTTGACAGAAGTTTACTGTAAAATCTTTGCGAGTTCAACAAGAAGTACTTATTTTTAGTTTTTCAGTTTTTTTTTTTTTTAAGTGACATAGCATCGGCCGGGACGCGAATCCGCAACCCGGGCAACTGCCTGCAAGTACAAGACAGTCGCGCTGACCTCTCGACCACCAATACAATTTCCAAAAAAAAAAAAAAAAAGATAGTTTTTCAGTTTTATAATCATCATTTTTGAAAAGTCACTCTTTTGAGGTTTAGAAATCATTAAAATTTTGTCACTTATCATATATCAGGTTGAAGCACATCCTTTTGTTAGTATTTAAACCAAGAAATATCAGCCAACGCGATGTGTGCATGCACACACATATAGAGAGAAGATCCTGTTTATTTAGTGTGGGTGGTAAATTAGCGATCTAAAAACTAAAGATTCTGGATTAATTATTAGCTGGATAAAGTAAAAAAAAAATCTCAGATTAATTCATGAAACTGCTGTGGTTGTCATGTCACGTGAGTGCTCAAATGACCTTTAACTCTCTAGAAACAAATAATATGATTATCATATATATATGTGCGTGTATCAAATTTTATTCATAGTAATGATATGTATAAAATGACATACACACCTTTATTTTATTTTATAATCCAAAATTTATATTAAAATAACAAGTGAAAATAACTAATCAACAATTTTCGACACAAATTACTTGATTATAGATAAAGCTCTCATGTAACTTTTAAATGAATCACCTTCTTCTTATTTAATGACTGTAATTTTTTTCATTAGCTCATATTTTAAGCAGACCTTTATCTCTTAAAATTTAATGAACTCAATTACATTGTAAAAATGAAGAGGTAGGTTTGAGAATGATGTTTTACTAAAGGTGATTAAGTTTAACAACATTTACCAATTATTTCTATTTATAATTAAAAAGCATATCAACAAAGTTTAAGGAATTTCTTATCTTAATTAGTTGCAAGCAATATATTATTTTTATTTGAAACAAGTTAAAATGATTTCTAAACAACCGCACACACAAAAGTATAATATCTATACAGTTGTTTTACTATCATAAAGTTATTAGATCAAATTCTAATTAAGAAATGAGTGGTGGAGGGGAGTGATTTCATGCAAAATGACTAGAATATATTATTCAGTCTAGTAAAATCTAAAATATAAGGCACTACTTTAAAATAAAAGACACTCTAGTTTAAGGGTAGCTATAATACATTATACTTACTACTATTAGACATTCTTGTCAAAAGTTGAGGCAGAAAGATCACTTTATAAATATCGTATAAATGATTCAATTTTCAGAAAGTTATCAAACTGAATCAACTCTCTCAAAAATAAGGCTATTAACTTGCTATGTGTCAAGTAATTGTGGAACAGCAAAGCTGTATCCATTAGCATAGCTAAAGCACAGATGCTCAGGGAGCTCAACAGTCTGGGATTTCATTCCATCTCCACACTCTTTCTACAGAAATCACTAGGTTTATTATGCCCTCCTGCTTTGAACTGTATAAATCAAACTTGTCACTACACTCGATCCAACTGACACACCCCATAAAGCTAAACCTCACCGCCCTGCCCACTAATCACTTTTTAGTATGGCGGTGTGGATATGTGAAGCTAAACTCTCAATGCCAATTATGCTCTACTGAAGACCAAATCATACAACATCTACTATATTCCTGTTCATTCCCTAGTCCAATCAAATCTTTCATCTGTGAAAAGGCGATGCCGGACATTAGAGATACCTTAATCATTCAAGATGCAATCAAGGAGGGCATCTTATCCAGAATAAGGATGTCCATTTTTTAACCTTTTCACTTTACCTGACTCAATGCAAGTTCATCTTTGGCCATGCTTATTTTAGTGTCTAGAAAACCATCAATATTCTGAAACATACTCATGACAGAGATAGGCTGCTAGCTCCAGACTGGCTTTATCATGAATCTTGGGCCAGGATATCCTGGTGGGCGGATGTGTCTATCATGCTAGGTGTGTCTAGTGTCTATTGCAAGAACTTCATAAAGCATCTTACATGATTCTGTTAATTTTTTTTTGATCTTGTATAAATAATTGTCTCAATTATTCAAGTAAATATTTTAATTAAAAAAAAAGTCTTTTTAAGCTTATCTTTCTAAAGTTTTAATTAATAATCGGATAATATTCTAAAAACTACTATATAAATAGTGATTTGATTAAAGTTAATATTATATATAATATAGTTACAATTCAATAATTTTAAAGATCTAAATGATAAGTTTTGAAATTTAATACCATGCCATTATAGTACTGCTAGTTATCTTAGCATTTTGTTTGCCATTTACTTCAATAAGTCTTACAAAAGAGCTTAAGTTTTAAAAAATAGAAGTATAACCCCATTAATTTTTAGCAATGTTGAAGTGATAAATTTGTGATCCAGATTTATGCTTTACTTTTCAACCAAATTATTAACCACCAAGTAGGGTTCAAACCCATCCATCCATGTGCCTGGGTACTATAGTGTGTCAAAACACAAACAAATATAACTCTTCTGGGCCTCTATTAATAATTTTAAATATGTATTTTAAATATATAAGTGATTGAATTAATTGTAACTTAAATTCCTTAAATAATCAAGAGTGGTGCATGTGTTTACATATATATATATAGTGGATCCTTATGTATTATGTAAATATTAATGTTATATTTTTTGAATATTTTATTTATTTTTATATTATTTAATATAAAATTGTCCTAGAAGCTGATGCAATATGTAAGAAGGTTCTAGAAGGCTATTAGAGAATGTAAGTTCAGAGAACAATAGAGCAGTCCATTAATAAAATTTTAATAAAATGACTATTCAATTAATTTTAGTAATAAATAGTTAATGGAAATTATATTTTATTGAAATCTATTTCTCAACTAGAAATAGAATCGAACAATACCTTTGAGGACCTTTGAGGATTTCTATTTACATGGGGACACATGCCATGAGGCAGTTATCCAAAAGAACCACAGAGACCATACATTCCAGATCACCACATCTCTCTATTTAGAGTATAGCTCTCAGTTTATCAAAAATATAACTATTTAATCCACTAATTCTAATCAAAATCACTTTGTACTTACCTATTATCAAATTCACAAAATCATTCACTATCAACATCTTCCCCTATGCAGAATTTTACTGTGTGAAATGAAGATGGTGTTCACATCACTTAAACATTTCAGCCTTCACTTGACTCAGAATGGATTATGACTTCACATCATACAAATTTTTAAATACAGAAGACAGAAAACCTTCTTGGTGCCAGCACAGGACCCTTCTCAGCACACACCCATAAACAATCTCTCACCATCCTCTTCTGGATATGTTCCAGCTCTCAAAAAATATAGGGTATCCCCATTTCAATTCTATTCAATCCGATTAAATATACTTACCAGCAAACATACAGCATGGCATATCCTAGTCTCCCCTTGGCACAATACTCTTCCTCTAATCATGTTAAGCATGAGAGACAAACAATTTCTGTCAGGTCTCTGGAATTGGCTACTGGATCCAAAGTTCTTTGATTTCTTGTTGAAATCAATCTCCATGCATTGCCTACCTCCTTTTTTATGATGCTGCTGGTTTTATAAAAATATAGATTCATTCATTCATTCTCTGGCCTATATTTTATTCCTGCCAAGCTTTAAACAGAACCCAGAACATCATGCTCAGCACATACAGACATCCAAAGGTCTCATTGTATGACTTAATATACTCCTACCAGAAGCCTAAGACACCCATAGCTCATCCCAATACCTTTACCTCATACGCACTCTGGTGAACTCAAAGCACCTTTACCCTAGGACAACACCAGATGACATCCATTCACATTCACCAACAAACTGAAACAATTGAAGGACTGAGATGCTAAAATTGCCCACCCAGATATCTATGTTGCAACTTGGTCCCTCTTCAAACAATCTGCTAAACATTAATCTAACCATATACAAATTCACAGTGGAAGGTCCTGACACTCTACTGCTAAGCCAAAAATTGACTCTTCCTCAAACCAGAACAAGACATATGGTGAGGACTGACATGCCAACACCCAGTTGTCCTTCACTGAAATGACTGAAGCCATCTAATCAGCAACAGCAACATGTAGCAGAATCAGGGACCAGTTTAATACAGAAGCTATTGCACCTAAGCCCATTCATCACAAATCACAAGGTAATACCAGATTGGTTTCCTCCATACCATCCTCTATGAAAACAGTCTATATAGACACTGCTACTACTCTTCCCATTTTGTTTACACACAGTAACATAAAATGAAGAAGATCTTATTAATTTTTGGAATAATATATGTTGATTTTATGTAATTATGTTAAATTTAGTAGCCCATCTATCATACTATAACTGTTATATTATCAAAATCATGCATGGCCATATTAAAAAACACAATATGTTCAAAATTATTAAGTGTAACAGTCACCACAATTAGACTACTAACTCACTGTATAATAAATATGTAAATCTATGTGCCCATGTAATCTGGCCACTATTTTTAAACATACTCTATGGAAATCATGTAATATTTATGAATCAGTAAAGATTATTGTTAAACAACATCATCATCATAAAGATGACGATGATAATAATGATAAAAATAAACAAATATTTTATCATGATGATTTTCCAAATAAAATTGAATATGATGATTATAATTTCCAGACTCTTGCTTTTTTGAAAATTATTGAAATGCCTAATGATAGACAAAATGATTTTTTAGTTTATTTGATTTTATATAATTTAAAATAGTATAATGGCATTATTAACATTTTTATATTTTGCTTTCAAATAAAAATTAATGTACTAAAAATCTTAAATTTTCATTGTAAATATTTATAGAGTATTACATAAAAATATAAATAAAGAAATAATTTATGCAAAATAAGTAAATAAATAACTAGTCACCTATATCAATGCATAAAAACAATCATCAACCATTTTAGCACTATACTTATTTCTTCTCAGGATAAAAATCTCATCAAATAAACCTGGAAATTAATATCAGACTCCTACCCCATATATCCATATGGTCACTGTTAATGTAGAAATTAGAGAGGAGAGATTCTATTAAAAAGAGAGAGGGGGGAAATTTAAAAAAAATAAAACTTTGAAAAATAAATATTTACATAAACATTATAAATTACAAATATTATGCTGGAGATAATAATTTGTGAAATTACATTTTTAAATGATTATTATATGCAATTATTAAAATTTAAAATGTGCAAATGTAAATAAGAGAAAAAATAATGATAATAAAGAAACTTTTTAAAAAAGCATATTTAAATAAGTATTTTATAACATGTAGATAATTTTCTAGGAAGTGAATTCTGTGAAACTGATTACTAGTATAAATGATTATTATAGGTATTTGCCCATTCAAATATAATGTGGCTTGGATATATCATTTATATGTGAATGTGTGATTTTATAAGTAAAGTAATTTGGTTGAATCTTTAATCTACAAATACATAGGGTGACATGAATAAAATAAAAAATATATAACCACACTAAGTCACCTATACCTTTCTTTTTAATAACAAAACATTCTCTTTTTCCATAGGTACCTCTTGTTGCATAGATATAATATTTACATATCTGTAATTTTCAGAAGGAGAACAATATCACAAAATAGTTATATGCATACATATATAATTATATATTTTTTTCATAGTATGCTAACAAAATTCAATATAACATTTAGTTTCTTTATTTCTAAATATACAATATATCCAACTTTCATTCCTTTTCATAATTTATTTAACAGAAACTTGTTTTTATTTAAAATTCCAAGATAATTTAAAGACAAATTTGAAGAATTATATCTAGTTTAATAACAATACTAAAAATGATACTATATATACTTGCACAAAACATTAATCTTTCCATATTATATATTTTTTTATCAGCTCCTAATAGTCATTTGGATTACATTTTCAATTTTTTTTATTTTAATGAATATTCTTCACTATATTTCCAAAATGTGCAAATTATTTTTTAGATAAATAAGTTTAAAAATAAAAATTATTGTTAGAAATAATATGTCAGCTTTCCAAATATAAAAAGGTAAAAAACTCAAATATTCAATCAGAATAATAGATTTTGTTATTTCACTTATGGCAATGAAAGTGTATTTGGAATTTTTGGAAAATTATGTAAAGAAATAAAATTGTTTTTAAAATTTTTTAATTTCAGCTATAATTATTAGAAAAATAACAAAAAATAAGATCTATAATGATCATGGAAGCATTTTTTGTTCAGCAAATCTTAATTTTCTGCTTTACTTTGCTACATTTCTTTTGATTTGTATTTTTAGAAAATGAAAATTATCAAATAAAATCTTCATCTAAACACCATATTCTCATTAAAAAATAAATATTTCAAAGATGTTTGCAAAAATAATTATAAATATATAAACAAGCTAAGGAAAAAATATGACTTTATGCAAATACCATGTTGGAGAATAAAATAACTGCCAATCTCGTCCTTTTGTATTAGTTATTTGTATGATACCAACATCTAGAAATTTTTTCAAATTAGTAAATTAATGTATACATATTTATCCCAGTTACAGCTATTAAATGAATGCAAAACTGATAAATAAAAGTTTCAATAATTACAAAAAAGTGATTTTAAGTCAAGCACCTAAGGCATTACTTAATTAATGCTCCACAATGGTGCGTATGTCAAATAAAAAGATCTAATTAAAATATATATAAATAAATAGATTGATGTAGATTGAAATTATTTATAGTCAATTTTTAGATAAAAATCCAAATTAAAAGTTAAAAGCTAAAGATAATCTTCAATTAGCTTTCAACCAATTTCAGTATCTCCAACATTAATAGTAAAGATTGTATCATTTATAGCCAATACATTAATATTTATTTCATTATTTTTATTTTGAAATTATTATTTAATTAAGAACAGATTAATACCCATCTATCAAGAACTGTTGGATAGATATCTAAATAATCTATAAACTATGTAGTCAAAAAGTAATCCAAAACTTATCTGTGATCTGAAAAAACCAAGCTTTAACTGATCCTAGAGTTGATTTCATGATCATCAGGGTGAGTCAAAAGTATGAAAAAACAATATATATATATAACATAAAATCTTTAACTAAAAGTTCTGTTTTGAAGTTAACATAACAAACAAAATATTTTTTTAAAAAATCATATATATTAAATTTAAATATTTTTCATATATTATAACACAGCAAATGTTCAATCACTTTTTTTTAAAAAATATATATGTTCTACAAAAATATCTACAAATTAAAAATCCTTTTTTTTATTTCAAAAACTTTATTTTTTAATATCAATACTGGACATATATATAATACAAAACTCCAACATTTCAACTGTTTTTATCTTCATACAGTCATTTTCAAGGATCTGAAACAACAATATGAAATACATATTTATAAATAAACCTCAATTATATAAATACAAGCTTTGGTGGTCGAGAGGTCAGTGATGGCTGCTTTACAAGCAGTTGTCCTGGGATAGCGGGTTCGCTTCCCAGCTGATACTATGACACATGAGAAAAAATTAAAAAAAACATACATAATTATATTTTACTTACATCTCTCTCCCACTGCTATTTTTTTATTACTCTTTCTTTTACATTATTTAATTACAATCAGTCTTAAAATCATCCAAGAAACTTTAAATACAAATTTAAAAACCAATCCTAATTTCAAATAATCTCCCCCTTTTTTTAATTCTTATCTAAAACCCATCTCAAAAACTACATTCCTAAACTATAGCTTTAAATGAATATAAAACAAATATAAACATCTTTTTTATACAAAAAAAAACTTTTAACAATTTACCTAAACCTATTTAAACATTCATTTTAATTATACATTATTTTATTAAATATAATCCTATTTTAAATAGAATTAATGAAATAGATAAGAAATCTAAAATAATGTATAATTAAAATGAATGTTTAAATAGGTTTAGGTAAATTGTTAAAAAAAAATTTCTGCATAAAAAAGATGTTTATATACGTTTTATATTCATTTAAAGCTATAGTTTAGAAATGTAGTTTTTGAGATGGGTTTTAGATAAGATTTAAAAAAAGGGGAAGGTTATTTGAAATTAGAGTTGGTTTTTAAATTTGTATAAAAAGTTTCTTGGATGATTTTAAGACAGATTTGTAATTAAATACTGTAAAAGAAAGAGTAATAAAAATAGGAGAGAGAGAGATGTAAGTAAAATATAATTATGTCTGTTTAATATGTTTGTTACTTTTTATATTAATGTAAGACGAAGGTATTATGTAACTGAGGTTTATTTATAAATATGTATTTCATATTGTTGTTGCAGATCCTTGAAAATGACTGTATAAAGATAAAAACAGTTGAAACATTGGAGTTTTGTATTATATATATATGTCCAGTATTGATATTAAAAAATAAATTTTTTGAAATAAAAAAAGAAGGATTTTTAATTTGTAGATAAATTTAAATATTTTATAAATACATAAAAATCATTTAAAATAATAAATTATATATATTTAATTAATTTTTTTTATCAAATTAAACAAAATTAATTCACAACAATAGAGTAGTAGACAGGGAAAATATTTTGGAAGAAGATGAACAAAAACTGATATATGCAAAATAATAGTAGTAGTAGTAGTAGTAGTAGTAGTAGTAGTAGTAGTAGTAGTAGTAGTAGTAGTAGTAGTAGTAGTAGTAGTAGTAGTAGTAGTAGTAGTAGTAGTAGTAGTAGTAGTAGTAGTAGTAGTAGTAGTAGTAGTAGTAGTAGTAGTAGTAGTAGTAGTAGTAGTAGTAGTAGTAGTAGTAGTAGTAGTAGTAGTAGTAGTAGTAGTAGTAGTAGTAGTAGTAGTAGTAGTAGTAGTAGTAGTAGTAGTAGTAGTAGTAGTAGTAGTAGTAGTAGTAGTAGTAGTAGTAGTAGTAGTAGTAGTAGTAGTAGTAGTAGTAGTAGTAGTAGTAGTAGTAGTAGTAGTAGTAGTAGTAGTAGTAGTAGTAGTAGTAGTAGTAGTAGTAGTAGTAGTAGTAGTAGTAGTAGTAGTAGTAGTAGTAGTAGTAGTAGTAGTAGTAGTAGTAGTAGTAGTAGTAGTAGTAGTAGTAGTAGTAATAATAATAATAATAATAATAATAACTGAAAATTATTAAAAATTATCATTAACAAAAAAAAACAGATTTTTTATCTTCAATAAAAGCATTTAAAAATATTTTTATAATTAATATTTACTAAAATAGTGTGATGTACAACTCAGTTTTTATAATTCAAAACATTCCACACTTATTATTTGGAAAATGTATGATGTAAGTCATATTAATATCACTATAATTATAAATGTCATTTTTAGTACAAAAGTTATATCATCTAATGCACACATTAATAAAAAGATAGATGTCCAAATGGTAGTGCTGTCCTATCCAATATCTCTATTCTAGATTCCAGATTTCTACAGTGAAGAGTTTTGCATTTGTAAGAAATGCACCTAAAATCTTTTAGATCTAATGCACTATTCCTCTTGCAATCATTTTTATTTCTTTGTTTTACTGTTAAGTTATGAGTACAAATTGAAATACATAATATTTTTAATGTAATATAACCTGATATGGATTTATTAAGGACTAAGTAAGGTCTGTCATCTATTGATTACTAAAGTTTACACTAGGTGGTATAACAGCAGTGAGAAAAGAATTAGCTACTGAGTAGCATTATGTAAGTTGGGATCGTGTGATAATTTATTGCTTAAATATTATTATAAATACAAATGTTAATATAAACTATAATGATTAGACATGTGTGGATTATAACTGTTTTAATTTTAAAAGCAACAAAACATAGGTATAGTGATCTAGAATATTTCTTAATCACTATTATCACATTGTGCTTATAGTGTCTGCATATCTCGAAAAAGTTCAGCACAACTTCATTACTTTTTTTTTATTTAATAAAATATATACAGACTGAAATGAGAATAAACAAATATATATTAGATATAAAATATTCAGGTAATAAACAAACTAATAAACTGCTAAAGTTGAGTATGCATAGAAGCATTCACAATAAATTAAATCTAAAAGTGATACCTCTTAACTCTTCTTAATGAAACATTATTATCAACATCATTATTTCTCAGATTTCAATCAAAGAAGAATAAAGAATAACAATGTTAATTGTTTCAATTTTTTTTTCATATCTATGTATGAAAATGTTGGATTAAGATAGTATGTTCTTTCACATATTCCTACACCAAATGTCATGAAATGATGTTGATAAACTTATATGATTTGCCAATGACTCATAATATAGTCTCATCACCTGAGGTTTTTCTCAAATCAAGACTTCCTTTGTGATAGTTGAACTAAGAATCTATAATCAAAGAATTGTGATCTAAAATAGAATTTTTATAAAATTCCAAAGCTCTACCTGTACTTGATCTTTTTAAATGCATCTGGAATCTCATAAACTGATTCAAGATAACCCTTGGTTAATGTGTTCATCTACCCTTATCACTGTAGATGTGGAAACATAAAAATTATAAACAACATAGCATTTGTTTAAAAGTTGTGGTGATGATATTGTAGTTTTGATTTATTTTTTACTATTTCCATAAAAAAAATTCAAACATTATTTAAACTTTTTAAATATAGTAAGTATTAGTATACAAGCTAGTATTTAACATGTTGTTTTGAATGCTATTATTCCCCTCTCTTTTTCAGTTGTTATTGGTTTGACCAGTGATACTAATAGCATGGGAAATGAACCAGAGATCTTTAGATTAATAAATAATAAATTTAAATTAATTTAAAGATTGATTTTTAAAGACATTTAACAGTTAATATTATATAAAGGAAATAGACTAACTAATAATTAAAACATAAATCATATAGTTAATGACTGTCAAATATTTGTCTAAAGTGGTTGGATTTTCTTTGACTTCCTTTATGATATGTAGCTAATAATTGTATTGTCTAAAAAAATCCATGCACTAAATAATAATTCTAATATGATTAAATGTATATAGGTGAAGTTAATAAAAATTTTCACAAATAACAATGTTTAGCATAGTGCTTTTGGAGTATGTTTACTCCATATTCTTAGCCATTATTATGTGTAAACATAAGAATGTAAATTTATGCAAAACCTTATACTGTAGATTTTTTCAATATTGTAAAGCAGGAATCCCTTAAATTGATGGTATTTAGAATGTTTGTGATGAAATATGCTACTTTTATTTTTCTTTTGGTGTCATTTCTTTCTTCGCAAACAATTTTGGCACTAGAAGGTTCAAATTTATGATAAAATGTTTTTTGGTGTTCTGCAAATATTGAATTGCCTTCATTTTTATTTATTACTCTGTTGTACATATATAAGTGTTGTGCAACTCTTTTGTTTACTGTGGCCTGAGTTTCACCATAATATGTTGTCTTTCAGCCAGTTTGAGGGCAGGTAATCTTATATACAACCTAGAGGGCTTAATATGGCTCTATTCTCTCCTTTATGTTGTTGATAATTCTATTTGTGCTTGATGAAGTTCTGAAGCCTATTTGAATTCATTAGATAAGTTTTTGATTAAATGTTTGGCCACTTTGGGAATATAAGTTAAACTTAAATGTGGTTTGTCTTCATAGAAAAGCTTGATCCTGTTGGCTATAGCTCTCTAGTTGTATTCAACTTTTATTAAGACTGTAATATAACAAGTGATATTGTTTTTCCTGTCAGCCTTGAACATACATAAAGCTGTAAGTCCTGTCAACTTGTGAGATTTAGGTGATTTTGAATGTGGATGTGTGTAACCCCTTATTTGTAATGGTTTATTTATCATATTGTAATTAAGGCTTGTTGCTTCCCTTTGCATTTTTAAATCTAAATATTTCAACCCGTGCTGTTCATTTTCCCATGTGTAGTTTAAGGCTAAGTCTGTGTGTGCTTTCAAATCCTTCTGAATATTTATAATTAGATTTTCAGGTGCTGCAATGAATACCTCATCTATTTATCTTGTGTATATTATCATGGTTAATAAAGCATAGTACTTAGGAAGAACTTGCTGTTCAAAATAATTTAAGAAAATATTTGCTACAATCCCACTAATTGGAAGTCCCATAGGCCAACTGTCGATCATTTTAAACCATTTTCCCTCAAATGTTGCTACTATGTTTTCATCTAGCCATTTTAAAAATTCTACAATAAAGTCAACTTGTCAAGTCAGACAATTTTTCTTTAATAGTTCTTCCCTAATTATACAGATTTCTATTTATCCATCCATATAACTCTGTTACATCTAGTGCAGCAATTTTAAAATCTGTATTTATTTTAGCTCCTCTAATTTTATCAACAAATTCAAATGAAGATCTAACTGTATATACACCAAAACCAATGTCATCTACTAACCATTGGTTTACTAATTTATCTGTATAAAATAATGGACTCTTCCAAAATCCAACATAAGTCTTAATGGCACTCCTGGTTTGTGTACTTTTGCATTAGCGAACATTCTAGGCTATAGTAGCAGAAGGGTATACACGAAAATATTCAGCTCTATTAATTTCCTTGTCTTTGTGAGCATGCAAGATTGACGTGATAAATATATCCCTGTTTATTTTGTTATTAAAGTTTGTTATTAACTCAAACTTCAATTTAATAATCTGTGTTGATATCTTTTCTCTATATTCTTTTGAGTCCATTACTACAAATCTATTACCTTTATCCTTCTTCATACATGTAATTTTGTTGTCAATCAAAAACTTTTTTGTATCTTTAATCTTTGCACTCCAATTATTGTATTTGGCATTCAACTGTTTGTTTCTAATTGTTTTGGTTATGTCAGTAATTGCATTTTCTTTAAGCAGTTTATTTATTAATGGATCTTCCATATCAGCATTAATTCCATCTTTGGATGTCTCCAATATTCTCCCACAAACTTTGGTCTGAATACTAAGATTGCTTTTACTTCAGTAAGCAGAGTTATTGTTAACAAATTAACTGCTTCTTTTATTGCCATTGTTGAAATGTCAATATTTTGTTTTACAACCAAAAAAATGTATTTCATGTTCAAACCTGCAAGCTTACTTCCTTTTGATTTCATCACACTTAATTATGATCCACTAAGGTATTATTTTATTTGCTGTTTTTGATTTGTTGACTTTTAATCTGCAACAGTTAGGAAATATTTTGAATTGCATACATTTCTGTAAGAAGTATAGTCTTTGTTAAAATACAAGAATGGGCTTGCATAATTGTAATAAATATCAGTCCTTATTGTAACGATATATAAATATGTCGTTACATTAATTTAAAATAAAAACTTAAAAGTTCGCAAATAAAAGTAAAAAACTAAACGCTAAAATTAAAATGTTTGTTAAACGTATATACATTCACACAGATGCCAAACTTTAAAAATATTTTTAAAAAAAAAAAACAAAAAAGTATTCGAACGTACTTTTTTTATAAAAAAGTACAAGATTTAAAAATAAAAACAGGTATTAATTAATGTAATCTGTAAATGGAAATGATTGTTTATAAATTGTTTGAAAAGCAGGCTAGCCTTGGGCTCTTGTATCATTAAAATGATCTGATGAAAGATAGATAAGAAAATAAAGAGAAATTAGCTTGACCAATGGAAGCACCAAGCCTTGGCTTGGACCCTAACGAAAGTGATGGATTAATGATGATTTGTTGATTGAATCCGTGTGGATAATATAAAAAGGGAAATACAGTTTTTTCAGGCAGTTCCAGCGTTTTGTGGTTGAGAGATGTGGTAGGATGCACATACCACTCTCTCTATTTAAAAAAAAAAATGAAAAGACTGTGATACCTTGAAACAGCTATTGCAATCTCCAGAACATTATCTTCCAATGGAGGCATCGCGGGAATTAAAAGCAGAAACCTGGACTCTTCTACCGTGAGCTATGAACTTTACAAATTAACAACAACACAAAAAAGTAATTAAGAACTTTCGTCATTGTTTTTTTTAAAGATTCAGCTAATTTAAAATTTAAAATGAACTTTTATTTGATTTTCAAATTAATAATTGATTGTTTCAATTTATATAGTTAAGTTTTGCTAAAATCATTTCCATTTTATTAATTTTATTTGTAATAATATTTATTGTAGAAATTATTAAATGCATTACGTTTAAGTTGGGTATAGACGTTGCATAGATTCGTTAGCGGTTGATTATGTTGTGGTTTTTCACAGTCGATTAGAACATATAGGTAAATGATGTTAATGTGGGCATCTTACGATGAATGCCATGGGGCCTTGTGTATTCCCTTTTGCAATTGACGTTATCGATGATTTTGTATTTTGATCGATTGTGTTTAATTTGGATGTTTTTGACCATGGAATCTGTGCAGCCGATCTATACTCAACATTTTAAAAACAAATTTATAAAAATAATCTGTGCAAACGTATTTAAATGTTAAATTTAAGTCGGGCATGAATGGCTATATAGTTTTGTAAAGTTATATTAAGGGAGGGTAATCTTAGGTTATTTATTTCGTAGTTGAATTGGTTCAATGGATTGGATATATTTGTGTAATTGTAGATGTAGTATGAGATCCGCTATGGGCAGGATTATATATATATGCCACACATCTTCTGTTTGCCTATGGATGGGTTTGTAAGACGGCAAAGGACTGCAGTCCATTCCTATGGAGTTTTATGTTTATTGTTCTACTCGCCAACAGATGTGACATTCCTGTTGGTGGAGAGTCTCTCTCTAATTCTACTTACTAATCAGATGTACATTCCTGACAGTATAGTATTTTGTGTTGTCGTATTTTCATGCTACATTGAATACATAAATGTATCAGATGGATTGGCGCCGGTTTGATTGCAAAATTTGTTGCCTAAGGTTAAATCAGGGAAGAATATTTTCTTTTCAAATGCAGATCTATGTAGTCTATTCATCCTCGACTCACTAAATAAATATTAAACTCATGGTTGTAATTTACTTAAATGTAAAACTAAAGATTAATAGGAAAATCTAAAATGTTGAATTTATTCCTCAAAATTTAAATGTTATTTTATATGTGCGTAAATAAATATTTTTATGTGTTAATTTCTGGCAGTGGCTTTTATTCTTTTATATTTAAGATATAAAATTTATATTTTATTATCTCTGCTACTCCACTGAGCTAGTGACTTGGGCTAATGATCTGAATATTTAAATAAAGTGGAATCTTAACAGCGCTTATCTGCCTACTCTATAAATTTTTCTAAGTTTAAATGCCTAGATGGTGCTTTGTAGAGCAGATATAGTAGTTTGCGGTTAGATTCGATCTTCACTTTCATTTCGATCATTATATTATTAATTTGGTTCATAATTCTGTAATGAATAATTTTTTTCGCCAATTGATCGTATTACTTATAATATGCTTAAACATATATAGGTGAAGTTAATAAAAAGTTCCACAAATAACAACATTTAGCTTAGCACTTTTGGAATATGTACTCCATATTCATAGCCATTATTATGTGTAAATGTAATGAATGCAAATTTATGCTTGTCAAGAATTGATGTAATGAAATGACACAATGAAGCAATCAAAAAATAGTATTTCAGACCAAAAACAACAACACAGCAGATAAAAAATGTAAGGATGTGAAGATAACTAGAATGATATAAGTGAAATTTCATTGTATGATGAAAATAAATCTTAAACAATAACTGCATTTCATTCGTTAATATATTTATTATTTGAAGTAGTATGTGTGTGTGTGCTTTTTAACTTAAGGAAAATAAAAAACTTTGAGCTCTAATAAAAAAAAAAACAATATCTATATATTTATTTTAATAAAATCTCTTGACTGTTTTCTTATTATTAACAGGGTTTATAGATGTGTGAAAAATATTTTCTGTGATTTTTGAAAAGCAGAATGTAAATATAACACCTAAGATTCATATGTATATGAGAATAATCCCAGTGCTTATATATTTATTTCACAGAGGGCACTGCTGGATTTCTTAACGATGTGGGGTGAGTTAATATTTGATATGTATATGAGATATTACATGTAAAAAATCTTTTAAAAATAGCTATCTCAGACAAAAGTTTCTCCTCTTCAATGGCCATTCATATAGAAACAATGAAGAAAAAGGCAATCTTTATAAACTTTGTTTATTATTAGGCAATGGGGATTTGAGCAGTTTTTTATTGTTGTTTTATCCTCTAGCTATGGATATCTAGACACCATTTAATAACCAATATTGGATAGGTAGCTGACTTGGGTTTGTTTATGTTATCTGAATGTAAAAGAAAACCTATTTTATAAGTATAGCAGAAGGATGTGTTATATCTGTACTATAGGGTTTATCCTACATAATAAACGTGATTCCTCATATACATTTATAACATGTGATACTCAAGTAAAAAAATAAAATAATCTCTTGATTGATATTGTATTTATTAGTAAAGTTCTTTAATATTATTTACAATATATAACATTTATATGTACATTTTTAATATTGTCAACATTGAAATATATTAGTTATTTTATTTATTTTGAAACCATTGCTCAAATTCACATCACATGATTTAAACATTTCAAAAATTCAAATTTGAAGCTTTTGATTATTTAAAATTTAAACAAAATAAATTTTTAATTTTGTATAATAGAGAATAAAAGTAAAAAATAAATAAATAGGGAAGATTTATAAAAATAATCAACAAGTTCTCCATTTCTAAAAAAGGAAGTGTCATACTCATATGTTATACAAGCAGGTTGGCTGGATTAAAAAAATAGTTTTTTGAAATTTTAAATCATTAGCTTTATAGTCATCATCATCATCATCTACCATTATCAATCCACTGCAGGATGATGGTCTCTCCAAGTTTAATCCATCTTCTCTGATCTTTAGCTTCTCTTCTCCACAACACCACTGCACACTTTCTTATTTCATCCATCCATCTCACATGTGGTCTATTTCTGGATCTTTTACAATTTCTTGGAATCCAGTTTAAAATTTCAATTGTCCATCTATTATCATCTCTTCTAGCAATATGTCCAGCCCAACTCCACTTCGATCTTTTAATTTTTTCAATGAGATCAGTAACACCTGTTTGTTCTCTTACCCATACATTGCATTTTCAATCTCTTTTTGTTATTCCCAACATACATCTCTCCATACTTCTTTGAGTGGTCTGAAGTCTCTGTATTGCTCTTCTATTAAGTGTCCAAGTCTCAGTTCCATAAGTAAGAACTGGTAAAACACATTTGTTAAAAACCTTCCTTTTCAAACACATAGGCATATTTCCTTTTAGTATCAAGTTATTTCTACCAAAAGCATTCCAACCAAGTTTAATTATATGATTAATTTCCTCCATTATGTTTCCATCTGTATTAATAATCTGACCAAGGTATTTGTAACTGTTAACTTTTTCTAATTCATCATAATCAATCTTTATTTTCATATTTTGAGCAAATTGATTAAACATTACTTTAGTCTTTTTAACATTTATCTTTAGTCCTACTTTCCTACTTTCATCTGATAACTCCTGCAACATTTCCTGCAGCTCTGAAGCATTATTTGCAAAAACAACTACATCATCTGCGAAATCTAAATGACTTAAATAATCTCCATTTACTTTCACTCTTTTAGTTTCCCATTTTAATCCACAAAATACTTTTTGCAGCACTGCTGTAAAAAGTTTTGGAGATATGGAGTCACCTTGTCGAATATGACAATATCCTGAATCTATACCTTGATGATCCAATGCTTTAATCACTGAAGAAATGTTTATAAAATCAAATGCCTTTTCATAATCTACAAATCCAAAAGATAATGACAACTCATATTCATTTGTCCTTTCTATAACTTCTCTCAATACCTGGATATGATCTACTGTACTAAAACCACTTTTAAATCCAGCTTGTTCTCTTGGTTGGTGGAAATCCAATGTTCTCTGAAGACGAGTAATAATTATCTTGGTAAAATTTTTATATAAAACTGATAAAAGGCTGATAGGTCTGTAATTTCTGATATCTTCTTTATCACCTTTTTAAAATATTAATATTATTACTGCATTCTTCCAATCATCTGGTACATCTTTATCATTTAAACATTTGGTATATAACTTTGCTAAAAAAAATTCTATTTCTTCACCTGCTTCTTTTAATATATCAATTATAATTCCACCATTTCCTGGAGCCTTTCCTTTTTTTATACATTTAATTGCATGTCTCATTTCTTTATTTAAAATTCTGGGCAATTCGGAAGATGTAATAGATATGGGAGGTACTTGTTCTTTATTACTATATAATTCTTGATAAAAATCTTTTACCTATTTCATGATGGCATCTCTCTTTTTAGTAATAATTCCATCTTTTTTTCTTATTGCAGATATAAATTTCCTACCAATACCAAAATGTTGTTTAACATTCTTGAGACTTTTATTTTCTTCTACAGCAACAAAGATAGCTGGTAGAAAAAAGCAGCAATTGACTAATAAAATTTCTACTGAGACTAGAGAATTTATGAAGAAAAGAAGGAATATGAAGATATACAAAAATGATGTATTAAAAAGAATTGAATATCTTGAATTATGTAAAATGGTGCAGAAAAGAGTTGAAAATGATATAAGAAAGTATAACTGTGAACTAGCTTTATAGTAAAAAAAAGTTAAATATGATTAGCAGATCGGTAACTATATTGTTTTCAGTTTATAATTTCAAGTCTTTCATGATGAGGATAAACACCAGAAAACAAATTTGATGGAAATTAAATTGAACTAACTATTTTGGTAAACTTGGACTAATGCTAGAGTAACTAAAATAAAAAGTCATCATAATTAGAATGATTAAAAGCACATTTAATAAATATTTAAATTAATCAAACTAAAAAAATTTATAAGCCAATTATAACATAGTCTTTAATTTTAACTTCAATTATTTTTTAATTTTTTTTTTAAGTGTCATAGCATTGGCTGGAACGCGAACCCGCAACCCGGGCAACTGCCTGCAAGTGCAAGGCAATCGCGCTGACCTCTCGACCACCAATGCAAGACAATTATTTACATCATATTAACATGTTGATTACCAGTGATAAATATACTTACAATTATACACTTTTTAAGACAATACACAATAAATATGGCTGAAAAGAGCTTTATAATATTCTACTGGAGAGTAAAAGTTTCTCTAATAACTCTTATAAAAAATAGTGGAGAAGTCATTACTTGCTAATCTTGCCAAATGCTCTAGTTAAAAATATATAGATATTTATTCATCAATATAAAATAAGTCAGTTATTCGTGTTGTTTAAAGGTTGTATATTTTTTTTTAAAAATTCTAAGCCTGATTAAAAAACACAAAAGTTTTATCCAGTTTGGATTCAAACCAGTTTGTGATACCCATATTGCGAGAAAATAAAAGCAAATAATAGATACTAAAAAATTAAATTTAAATAAAAGAAAAAATCAGTTATTTGGTAGAAAACGAAAGTTTCGCCATTTTTTTTTTAAAAACAAAACAACTGCAAATTAAGAAATGCTAAC
Organism: Epiperipatus broadwayi; assembly: GCA_028023455.1. Taxonomy (NCBI): domain Eukaryota; kingdom Metazoa; phylum Onychophora; class Udeonychophora; order Euonychophora; family Peripatidae; genus Epiperipatus; species Epiperipatus broadwayi. The sequence goes on along the minus strand of JAQFVV010000351.1, from coordinate 239,559 downwards.
AAATAGTTTCTTTTAATTATTTATTGCCAGTGAAACTACAAGTAAATGAATTATTCATTCTACCACGCACACATTATGAGATATTGAAAAAAGTAAACTATCTTGCAAATATGTGAAATAAAAACAAAACAAACAACTCGCCAGTATTGGTTAGATGTTTTATTTATTTAATTGTAAGTCATACAATTTTCCACGCGAGAATAAATTATTCATTTATTTATTACTATATCAAGATTTTACTTTTCTGGGTTATTTTAGTCACACATTGTTGTGTAATCCTGAATTGTTTTTAGACAATTTTCATTTGCTATCAGAAAATATTAATTTTAAAAATTCAATTCTTGTTATATGATATTCATGAAAACTTGTCATATTGTCTTCTTTTCTGCTTATTATTAAACGTAATCATTTATTAGAAAATTTTAATGATAAATGTATTTCTGTAAATAGAAATACAAGTAAAATATATAAAACAAGAAGAGATCAAAAACGAAATACATGGTTAGAACAGATATTACTAACAATGAATAATATTTCTGTAGTGTAATTTTCACTACACCATTCTATCTGCTTTTAACAACTTGTGAAGGAATGTAACCATAAACATATGACCAAAGATGTGGAAAAGATCTATAATTCCCAAGGTTCACATTTTGTGCCAAACCAGAACTCATCACTTGGCCCAGACCACAATCACTTACACATATCTTTACCATTGTTCATTATATATATAGTAAATTATTACAATTTAATTGATAAGTGTCAAATGTGCTGTTTTCACAACTTTGATACAAATCACTTAATAAAAGTATAATAATAATTTTTATATGTCATCCATTAGACTAAAGATTATTCAATAATGAATAATATTTTTGTAGTATAATTATTCTCATGTAAGATATGGACTGGTTTCTACCTGCTTTTAACACCTTTTAGAGGGATATAATTATAACCAATGACATGTGAAAAAGATCTATGATCCTGAAGATTCACATTTCATGCTGAACCTCATCAGTTAGCCCAGTCCATAATATCTTACACATATCTTTATCATTATAGAGTATATATATATATAGCAAATTACTACAGCTATTTGATGTGTCAAATGTACTGCCTTTACAAATTTGACACAAATCACTGAATTAATAACTTTTATTAGTCAGTCATTAGACTAGAGATTATCCAATAATGAATAATGTTTTTGCAGTCCATAGAAACCAGCCCTAATTTGCATGAGAGTAGTATAGTGAAAAGTATACTACAAAAATGCTATTAATTATTGAATAATCTTTAATCTAATAAATGACTAATAAAAATTATTAATATATTTCAATCAAGTGATTTGTGTCAAAGTTGTGAAAACAGCACATTTGACATTTATCAATTAAATTGCAGTAATTTTATATATATACTGAACAATGATAAAGATGTTTTTAAGAGACTGTAATCTGGGTCAGCTGATGAATGCTATTTCAGCACAGAATGTGCTCCTTGAAGGTCATAGATCTTTTCCACATGTTTTTGAGCATATGTTCACAAAGTGTTGAATGTAAATAGAAACCAGTCCCTAACTTTACATGAGAATGGTGTAGTGAAAATTACACTACAGAAATATTATTCATTATTGGATAATCTCTAGTTTAATAAATGATTAACAAATATTATTAAGATATTACTAATACCATTGAAAGAACAAAAAACTAAATTGGAGTTGGGTTAAACTTATTATTAAAAGAGATGTTCATAGATGGATGTTGAAGTTTTAGATTAGATTTCAAGATATTGTAAAAGACTTAGAAACAGATGATCATGTGAGATGAATAGATGAAATAATGAAGTTTACTTGTTTGATTTTGAGAGGAGATGCTATGGATCAAAAATGTGGATTAAACTTGGGAATATCATTCATCAGTGGATTAATACTGACAAAAAATGATGATGATAAAACTTAATTTAGTTAGAAAATATAAAAATATATACTACCATCAAAAGATCAAGGACTTTGAATTAATAGTAATGTGATAAATTCCGTTTCCTCCATAAATAATGAAAATGACTTTTCGTTTTTATAGTCAGCACTTTGAAATTATCTAACCAACTCATGTTAATGTAATTTTTAACTCTCCAGTTAATGATAGTTATGCGTCTATTTATTAATCTGTATAATCCAAATATCTGAGGGGAAACATTCTAAGCCTTCTTTATGTCATGTAAAAATGTTTTAAGGTGCTGTCAAACCTATTATGGTATTAATTTTGATACTTTTCTATCCCAATGAACACGATAAGTAATAAACATCCATTGTTAACATATTTGTCAGTATTATAAAAATCTGAGATTTCTTTCTTTAAGATAGAGATAATCTAATATCTTCTAGATTCCGTTAAATTGCTTTCATCAGTGTAGCAGTCCTTTTAAATCAGGAAAGATAAAAGGGGGTAACGGAGAAAATCGTATTGCAGCATATTGTTTATATATTTCCTACATTAACATGCATTATTAGGTGAACAGTAGTTTTAGGTTAAATTGAAATTTTTTTCAAATAAAATTTTATAAAATTAAAATTCAAAAGTTATTATTTGTGAATGGGACCTCTCATCACTCCACCCCCACCCCCTTTCAAAAAAAAATTAAATAAAATTATCTTAAATAAGTTTGGTGAATTAATTTTTATTATTTTTGTAATAAGTATAAAAATATTTATATTTTTTACGTATACAAAAATGTAATTATTTTTTCACTTTTTATTTTTTTTGTGTGCTGATATATACCATGGTTTATTACGCTTAATTGAATTAATGAAGTGAAACGTTTTTATTACACTTAATTAAGTTAATGTAGTGAAAATAACCAGTTACTCTTCTTTGAACATTATCTAAATATTTTTTAAAAAGTTATTTTTTTAAAACATAACTATAGGAATAAATTATATATATTGATATTTATTATAGTTTATATGCAATGGAAGCTTTCAATAATTAAAAGTAAAGATATTTTATTTATTAAAATTTTAATATATATATAGTAATATTTTAAAATTATACATTTTAATTTAATATGACAAATACTAGTTTATTATATCTTCCATTATTTTGTCTTTAATTCTCAGCTCAATTTTATTACTATATAGTAAATAATAATTTCAAATTTTGAGTTTATTTAAAAAAATGAAAGAAATGAAAAATTTGGACTGATCAACCAAACCTCTTGCATATTAAAATTGAGTAAAAATATTAATAATGCAAAAATGAAATATCATTTTTTAAATTATTTTAAAGTATATGCTTTAGAAAAGTTTAAAAATTATTGTTTTTACTTTAATAATCTCTTTATAATATTTCTAAAGAATAAAATTTATAAAAAGTCTTGTCATATCAATAATGAACTAAAAAGAGTCAAGTCGGAATGATAACCGATTTATTTCAATATATAAATAGAAATTAAATTCTTATTGACAGAAAAAGACATGTCTTTTTCTCACAGTTTATGAGTAGAGAATATATATATATATATCTGTAAATATTTAATAATAGTTTAATACTGTGCATAGTTTCTATAATAAACTAAAATGCTTTAACAAAGAGTTTAAATATTTTGTCTTTTGAAAATTCAATTATGTTTTAAATTTTACTTTTTTTGATTTATGTATAATATCTTTTAAATATTTCTAGACTATAAAAATAATAGGATTTTAAATTTAAAAATGTGCAATTATTGTAATAAAAAAAAGGAATATGAAAATTAGTATTATATAAATTTCTCTCTTTTTTACTGAGTCAATTAAAGATATGTTAATAGAAGAGCAGCCATAAAAAACTATTATTTTGAAGAACTAATTCTTTCATCAACTTTGGTAAGACCAAATATCATCTTTCATAATTCTATAGTATCACTTTCAATTGCAATAAATAATAAATCATCAATAGATAAATGGTTTTCTAACATAATTCATGTGATAACAGTCAGATCCTAATAAACCAATGGAATATTCACAATCTATTATTAACACAATCAAAAAAATTCATCTTTTATCTGTAGAGATCACCTTAACAGAATGTGAATATTATTATATTAGGTTAATAAGCTTTTCTGTTAACATGTGAATGTTTGGATATATATATACATTTTGTTTAAAGATATGCCAATAAAATCGTAGTGATTAAAGGAAACTTTTGTTATATAATGTTGTTGCAGTAAATGTAGACTAGTTATATATATATTAAGCTTCAATTAAATTAAGTAAGTACAAAGATTCATGATTTTAAAAAGTTTAAATTTCTCAACAAATATGCTAAAGTAAAACCTTTATCTTTTACAATTCAATAAATATGTAGCAATCATTCTTGAAAAATATATACTGCCTGCATAATTAGCAGGTGTATACATGAATGCATCAGATAGGTTTTTTTTCTTCATTTATTCATAAAAATATTCACTTTAATTTATACCTTGCTTTAAAAACATGTATTATTGGGATGCTATACACAAGAGTTTAAATTGGTCCATCACTCTACATAAATAAAATCTTATCAATGGCTGCTTTGGAGAATCAACAGCAATCAATATGGGATGATGACCAAATAAATTTTCATGAACAAGAAGTGCAGCTGACATCTCTACAGTCTTATTTATATTATTTTTAAATATATTAATTACATATTATGATACAAAATTTTTATTCAAAGTTTAATTAATATTACAAATTTGATAGCTCTGTTTTAATTAAAGATGAACCATATTATAATACACTGATTTATACAAAACAGCACAACACAGATCAAATAAAATGAATGATTTCTGAATTAATGTGGATTGCAGACAATGCTCCAAAGCATCTAAATATGAGGTGTTGTTCTCAAGATGTACTCCTGCAGAGCAATTGAGTAATTTTTTTCACAAAATATAGTCACCAGATAATAAATGTTTTACATATTGTGATTGAAGATGACATTTCTTCATGTTCATTTACATTATTTCTTAGTGCATTAAACTATTGTACATATATAGACCAATTAAAATGACTCTTTGAGAATATCTCTGTTTGCTCTTATAAATATCATTGAATAGAAAAAAAATTTCATTTGCAATTTATGCTAGTTTGATACTGTATGTCATTACATGAATATATGTAAAAAATAAAAGTTTATTTCTCCAATTATTACATATTTTTAATGCTATATTAGTTGATATTAGCATACATTGAAAAGGAAAAAGAAATGAGTAAGATGTGAGTAAATGATGACCCATTCAATCCAATGCATGATATTTTTTATAATTGCAAATATTTATATATATATATGATAAACAAAAACAAGTTAAAAATTTTTTAACATGCCTATAGCTTGCATTTTACGATCATCGATTGAGCTTTACCAATAGCTCATCAAGCTTTGTTTACAAAAAATGCCGAGAGAGAATCGAAATTTCAATATCTATATATATTGAATGAATATGCTAATTATATATATATTGTAATGGTCAGGTTTAGCATAGTTTATTTATTTACATTTTTTTCTATTTATTTACATAAATGAGCCAGGCAACTTCTGGCTTTAAGCATCAGGAAATAAATTAATACCATGTGTGTTTAAAATAATATTTTATTCATTATAATAATGTAACCATCACACAGCCCCATTTGTAATGCTGGGCTAAATCACAGAAAATGTAAATTACTTTTGATGAATGATGGTAGATCATGCAATCTTACACAAACAAAGTAACAAATCATGTGATAATAATTTATTTACAGGTGTACTTATTAACTGATGTACAATTTATTTTCTTTAATAAAATTAACAAATCATGTAACAGTAATTGATTTACAATATATAATCATTAATTAATATGCAATTTGTTTCTTTAACAAAATCCTTTAATTTTATATATCATGGTATCAATATATTCATAGATAATATAATACATTTGCTATACGTTTCATTTTGACTTCAATGTATTTAAATATAATTCTACACATGTATGAATTCATAAATATAACATTTATTTGACTCACATGTCTTTTAGTATTTAACATACATATGGTTTATATGGGATAGACATCACTATATTTATCACAATAATCATAAGGAACGCTTGCAATCCTAAACATAACCACTTATATAATAAGAACTATAAAGGGATGACTTTTTGGTTCTAACTCTAACTGAATAAACCGTCTATATAATAATTATAAAGAATGGGCTTTTGGTCCTAAACCTAATTTAATACAACTACAATTTATACTGGGATGATTCATTTTGAGATCAATCCCTAACTCATTAAACTGATAGAAATGTATTCTCCCCTATGGATGTGAACATATGTAAACTATTAAACATTGAATAAACTATGCATATATAAATCCATCTACATAATCAAATATAAGTTTAACTATGAACAAATGATACTTATGGAAATAATTACATTTTTAACTACCATTATTTGAGAGTCAGGCAATTTATATGTATGTATTGCATTTACATGATTATCATTATTTCATTACCTTTTCCTCTTTTTAATAACAGATAAAATTCATACTGTGATATATGATTTTTTTTTTTAAATAATACTTTTAACAAGTAAAGAGAAGTTAGACAAATTTCTTTCTTTCTTTTTTTAACTATTAGTTTCTTTCAAATTAACACCCATATAATAAACAATATTTACAAATTCAAATTATTTAAAATAAAGTACAAATCACTCTTTAAATATAAGACTCACCCAAAACAAAATAATTGCCATTTTTCTTTCTGACAAATATTAAAAATTCATTTAGGTTGATAATATAGTCTTATAATTTTTAATTTTCAACTGTCATTTAAAAAAACCTGTTTCTTCATTTCAGTCAGTGTTATTCAAAGTATCATTCAAAGTATTCCAGATTATTCAAGCGTTGTTAGCCTAGAGATCATTGCAACCGCCTTGCAAACAAGTAGTTGGTTGCAGACGGTTTTGGGCATTGCGTCCCGGTCGATGCTATGACATATGAAAAAAAAGTATTCCAAATTAGATCTTGCTAAATGTTAATAGGGTTCTTTTTTATTTACAAAGTATAAATGGATGTCCTGTAGGATTTGAATGAAGTAATATCCCTGTCTAACATCAAAACTTAGTTTTCTTTCTTGAACCACATTTTCTTTCTTTCTTTCTTTCTTTTTTAAAAAAAGAAGACAAATTTGTATGTAACTTAGTTTAGAAAGCGGAGGGAGATTGAAATGAATGATAGATTGTTCTTTTGAATATATATATGCACATAATGAGATTTTCATATCCTATGCTTTTATTTCCAGATACCATATTTTATATAAAAAATATAATTTAAAATAGATAATTCATTAATAACATCTAAACAAGCAGCTGTTAAATTATAAAAATATTGAATTACACATATCAAAAATAAAAATTTAATGTCAGGAGCAAATAACTGCTTATTTCACATTATACATCATTGATCTCACACATATGTCCAAAAGTTTAATCACTCAGATCATGCTCAAGATTTTGTAAAATAATTTGTCAATCACAAATAATAACATATTAAAAATAAATAAATAAATAAATTATATTAAATGAATAAAATTATTATTGTAAATTTTAAATATAGGGAATTTGAACTTAGACTTTCAAGCATCTACTAATTATCCACACTATCTCATACAACTGATATACATGACCACACACATGTAGAAAAGATAAATAATCACCAATATATGTATGTCATGCTAAACCAGTATTCATCAGTTGGTCCAGATTATCATTTCCCACACACATATATAATCAGTACTCAGTTTTTTATATTAATATAGCAAATCTTCACACTTTAATGGACCGGCTTCAATCTACTCCAACCTCCAAGTTTTCAGCCATCCATATCATTGAAAATCTGATGATGGATAGCCCAAATCTCCTACATTTTTTCTTTTATTACTCTTGCTTCTTACTTTTATATAACTCGTATTATAAATAAGTAAAATTTGTTAGTAAATTTTATAAATGAAATATAATAACTGAAACACAGGCTTATTATATACCTGTGTCTATATATGTAATATAGGGTATATGAGCACAGACTTTCAGATGACCCATCACTCTCCACTCTATATAATAACACTGATACACTCAAGCACATATATGCTGAAAAGACAAATAATCACCAATAGATGTATTTCATGCTAAACCAGCAATCATCAGTTGGTCCAGATTATCATCTCCCACACATATATACCATAAGTGCTCAGATATATATTAAGATAGACAATCTTCATACTTTAATGGACAGGCTCCAATCTACTACACACTCCAACTCTTCAACCATCCATCCAATTGAAAATCTGATGTTGGAATGCTCAAAGGTCACCCATATTTAATGAATGATAAAAAAATACAGAGTAATTATGAGCAGATTATCCTTTTCTTTGTTCAATTATACTTTTTTATATTTAAGAATAAATATGAGTGTGTTAGATTATTATAAAACATATAAAAATGTGACTAATATTCCCTTCCCATATATATATACTTCCTAGATTGCTATGTGCTATAACACTTTTTCTGCATGTTATGAATAGATCATGTATGATCATAACTATGGGAAAGAAGAACCTGTTATAATAATACATCAAAATTATCCTGCTTCTCTAATTGGACTGCATTGGTATGTAGAAAAATAACAGTCTTTTCATTATACAATGCAAGAAATAATTATATAAATGTATTGAAATATAAAATACTTTATTGGTATTTGAAAAAAACTCATCTTTAAAATTGCCAGGTCTACCATAAACACAATTTATCTCAGAAATTGCAATGCATTATAATGGACATTAGTTTATTTTCATAAAATATTATTTTTACTGAAGAAATTAATATCATATTTATTTTTCTTAGATTTTGCCAAAACACATCAGATATCAATTAATAATATGTTCAATAATAGATTAGCTTATTTTCCAAGTTCATCTTATGGTAAATGATATAATCAGTTTATGCAAAGATTTAATAAATATATAAATATTTTTGACACTTTATGTTTATAACAAATCATTACATAAAAATATATATTGAATGAAATTTAAACTATGTAGATAGTTATTTATTAATTCTTATAACCCACATATTTAATCTATATATATTATTTTTATTCTCATATCTATTTTTTTAACAGTTAACTAATTATTTTAAAAATGCAGTGGCATAAAAAGAAAGCAAAAAAATTACATAAAATTAAGTTTCATTAAACAAAAGTTTTAGGCCTTTATATATATATAGAAACAATACACACTGCTAGGTGAAATCTATATAAAATATTTGAAACATGCCATAGCTATATTATTTTAGCCACACTCTCCCCTTTAAATAAATAAATCTCAAATTTTAGTGAGCTTTCTTTAATTAAAGGGGGCGTGTGGGTAGAATAATATAGCTATAAGGGGTTTCATATATTTTATATATACATAGCAGTCAACACTTAAACAATTAATGGTGATATCAATACCAATCAACAATATATATATATATAAATTACATTTTTTACTTTAGTAAGTCTGCATAACTTTGTGTGCACATTAATAAATTTTTAAGAACCATTTCTAACTATATAGAATTTAATGATCACATTTTTTATTGTTTGATATCTTTTTTTATAAAGATGTGTATGCAAGGACTTTAAAATTTAACAGCAGGTTTGAGTATGCTGGTAATAGTAGCAATTTTTTTATTTTGTTAAGCTTAACCTTTAATTTATTTTTCACAGTTGGTTAAATTTAATTGGAAACCCATTTTGAAGAACAGTAAGCTATACTCAAACTTAAAATTATATTTTTATTGCTTTTTAGATGGAATTAATTTATAAGAGTGAAACAATATATTTAAAATATCCTCTCAGCATTAATAAATTAACATTATTTATTAAATTATTTCTATATTATTGAGTAATTTTATCTCACAAGGAATATTGGAAAAAGCTGTCTCTTCTATTTAATCTCATAAATTCTGTGAGCATTATGCACATAAATATAATTTTTTACTTATCTCTAATTCCCTATATTTTACTTTAATTTTAAATAAATATTTACATGGGAATCTGCTGTCTCTTTACATGTGTTTTAAGAAAATCACGAAATCCTGATATCTTTCATATATTCTTTTAAATCTAGCAATATGTTTTAAAAAGGGCATTATTTGCAAACTTATTAAAATGATTACTTGAGAGTACAATTTGGAAAGAATTATTATTATACGTATATTTCCAAATTACTACTTCAAAAATATTATTATAAAGTAATAATCTACTTATCTGCATATCCCAAAAAAGCTTGAGCTGAGCCAAGTCACTATGAAAAGGTATAACTATATTGATATACTTTCACTTAATAGTACTGAGTTTGCTTGTGGTGAATTCTTGCCAGAATCATATCTTTTTTCATAGTGGCTTGAATCAGTTTAAGCTTTTTTGGAATATTTCATTAGTATATGAAAAGAGTTTCATGTTAAATAATTACCTGCGTATACCATAATAATTATACTTATACACAATATATAAATTTATATTACTTTAGAATCAGTTTTTACTTCATATACTTTAGAAAATTATAAAAATCTTTAATTATGCTAAAAGATAAAATTATTTAAAATTTTTTGTAATTTGATCAATGCTAATTCATAATAAATCAAGATAAATGAGAGAAATGTTAACCATTTTGAGAAATAATAATTATATCCACATTTTTTTTTTGCTTTTTCTTAAAAGTGTGATATTAATTATTAAGAATTAACTTAAAAAATATGAAAAAAATATCAAGTTAATTTTTTATCACTAATAATACATATGTGATATATGTAAGGAAAAAGGCATACATTTATACTTATATAAACTTATAAAATAATGTGATTTTTTCTTTCAATAAATATTTTTTAAATTATCAATTCCCTAATAATAATAACTTGTTTTAAAAAATATTGAGTTTTGTATATAAAATTATTAAATATAAACATTACAAGCATAAAGCTAAACTAGTCAATATATAATTAAAATTACCCTAAATCCAAAATTCAACTAGATCAGCATAAAAATAATATTAAAGCACAACCAAAGGTTTCACTGCTACAAGCAGACTTCTCAAGTGTAAAGAACTACAAAAACTATACAATATATATAATATTAACCATTACCCACAAATCCATTCACTTCCCATCCACCCTTAATATTAAAAGAACTCTTAAATAAGTTAATTGCTTCAGAATAATAAATTTTCAATAATAAAGATTCTTTAATTCTTCTTTTGATTTCATTTCTCTCAAAGAAGACAACCTTAGCTTCATCAAAATTAATAGTGTGGCCTGTATCTTTTTCATGGACATACAAAGCAGAACTAAGATATCTATTTTTAACTCTACTTTTATGAACCTTTATCCTTTCATTTAAACTCAAACTACTCTGACCTATGTATACCTTCTTACAAAATAAACAAGGGATAAAATATACTACACCAGGAATAGTCTTTCTATCAAAAATTTCTTTTGTATTATTTAATAAATTATTCAATGTAACACCCCTTTTCCAAGCAATTTTCTTATTTCCAAACAATTTACTATTTCTACATACAATTTTATAAGAAGAGAATTTAAATGGCAAAGAAATAAAATCATATTTTTCTTTATCCTTTACATCCTTACAAATATTACTATTAAATAAAATACTTTTAACAAATTTATCAGAGTAACCAACCCTCAGGTAATCTTTATAAAATTGACATTTCTGAAACAAAGCTACCCTACTAGAATTATTTAATTTATTATTCCTATGACAATAATTCCTTAAAGCAGCTACTTTATGAGATACAGACTGATAGCTATCAGGTTTAATTATAGATCTTAATTCTCTACTTTTAACTAAATGACTGCATAGTAAACAATTAGTTTCTACATTTCTAATCACCAAAAGATCTAAAAATTTTAACTTACCAAAATCTAACCCCCCTCCTTCTAACACAAATTTTATAGAAGGATCAAAACAATTAAACTCATTTACAAATTCCTTCAATTTATCATTCTCAACTACAAATAAACAATCATCAACATATCTGACAAATAACTTTACATATAAACAATTCTTTTTAATAATAATTTCCTCTTCCATATAATTAATATAAACTGAACATACTAAAGGAGAAATAATATAACCTATTATCCACCCTTCCTTAATCTTATAAAAATTACCTTTATAAGTAAAATACATAGAATCTTCCAATAACAAAAGCAAATCTTTAATTACCTTAATTTTATTTTTTGATAATGAACTTTTCTTAATCAAAACAGACATAAGAACATCAATACTGCTTAACTTATTAACAGACTGATACATATTTTCAATATCTAAACTGCCAAATACCCAATTACTTTCCATTTTAAAATTATTAATCTTATCAAAAGCCTCAAAAGAAGAAGAAACTGTGTAATGACCAAAATCAACAAATTGTTTTAAAAAATTATTCAAGAATCTAGAAATACCATCTACAACACTACCTGTAAAATCAAAAATAAATCTTAAAGGGAAACCATCTTTATGAGTTTTAAATGTATATGCATAATATTAGAAATATAAATGTGAAATATTATATAGATTTATTGAAAGCAGAAATCTATCCAACTACCAAGAAAACAATGTTTGACAGTCATTTTGTTTAATTGATATTCATTAGAAGTTTCTATGAAATTTTATAGTTATTTATGCAGAAATTGGAAAAATCTTTATCTTCAACAAATGTACACACACATAAAATAAATACAAATTAATACTAGAAAGTTTCAACAGCCTGTATTTAGAAACACAATGTCTGAATTATCCAGCAGAGATGCAATGTGTTTTTCCTTTTTTGGGGGAATTCATAATGCACACTTTTATATTTAAACAAAATATGTTAATTTATATAATTATATATATATATATTGTAACAAGAGGGGTAATTCATAGGGTGAACCTGGGGTGATGGAAAATCATCATCAAACCCAAGTTAATTTCAAAATATAAAATCAATGAAATTTAAAATAAGTATTTAATATATAAGTATAAATTTACACAAAATTTACAAAAAAAGTATATTTAGGATATAAGATATAATATTAAAGTAATGTTTAATATCAAAAAATATATAAGTCTGTTCTATATTATAAAAACATGAGAGAAAAAGATTACTCTGGTAGATTAGCTCAGTTAACTCACTAGAGTAACTATAAGTATAATTAAATAAGAATTAAATAAATTCTCCAGCATTACAAATAAGTATAAATAATACTCATCATTATGAGTGATTAACTAGCAAATAAATCAGCAGCCAATTTTGTGTCTGGATTTGAAATGGGTCTCCAGTAGCCATTGCTAGCTTGGGCAATTATTTAAACATAATTTGGATGCACAAACTTAAGTGCTATTCCATAGAATAAACAACCATAAAAACAATAATGATGGTATATTAAAACATGCTGATCATCATCAATGCTCTGGTCACTTAGTACCATTAATGTACAGACCAACTATAAACTTAATTTGTAATAGAGCTAAACTAAATAAAATGTAGTGCATGATTATTCATCATCATAGTCACTGGATGACAATACACTAATATACACCCCCTTTTATATATCAAACCATTATGCAAGAATCTAACTCAGAGAATATAAGCTCTATAATTGTTAAAGTGATCAAGAGATGAGACAACATTTAGTATAAAAACCATTTAGAATCCTAGTTCACTAAAATACTTTTATAAACAATATTTATCTAAATCGCATGTTGAAAATTGATAATAAATTGAAAGTATGCTAGTCTTTCTCACATGCACAATTATAACAGAGAAAGCCAATCAGATTTAAAACAGATATCTAATAAATAATCAAGCTTAGACACGAGACAATCAAATACAAGTTTATTAACAATAAAAATAAAATGAAAATAAGATCTCTAGAATATGGCTATAATCACATAAGCCTTCTAATTTTGATTAACATAGAATTCAAGTTATTACATTACATATATGTTCCAATATATCCACACACAGTTCATGTAGTATAAATTAAAAAATGAACTTATTTGAAGTGTGATAAAATAATACAATAAATGATTAAAATTTATCTATACTAGGTTTACATAAAAGATGTATATCAGTTCACAGACATGGGGTATAACAATTTATTCACATATTTGAATTGTCATTTAATAATAAGATTATTAAAATCTTTTATAATTAATTTCATTTTGAATATACAAAAAATTCACTTATACATGTGTATATATTGTACTGGTCACTTCTTCACTTCTTTTGATCACCAAGGGTGCCACTAGATCACTTACTGCCTAGAAAATTTAATTTACAGTGATCAAAAGTTAATGAGGAGTGCTACCAGCTAGGCTCAGGGAGAGAAAAAGATCTTTAAGATTGTTCAGACCATTGAGCAAAGACTACAGAGACAAAACATCAGCCCAAAAGAATTTTAAATAATTTTAAAGTTTATTAAATTCAAAAAGAAAATAAATCTCATGCAAACAAAATATAAAAGTTTGATCTATATTCTTCTAGTGTATTTATGAGAGAGTGTACAAGAGTATTGAAAACATTAAATAAGCTGGCAGATATGTTCATTTTCTCTCCTATAATTTAAAAAGTGGGATTTATACAACTTCCTGCTAGCAGTTTATAAAAATCAATTCCAATTTCCCTATTTAGAGATTTCAAAAATTAAGCAGTCTTGTAGCGAGTAAAATGAAACAGTATAGGTGAGCTTTCCTTGTCCTGGAATAAAGCATTGGGACCAAGAATGTCATATATCTATAGAACAGCTCATGATTAACCATGTTCAAGATATTTCAAGGTTGACCCCAATACAAGAAAAAAATTATAACAAGAAAAGATTACAATTTACATAATCTTAAAGAGAGAAAAATAAAATCTCTGATCTAGGAAAAACAGAACACTATACTTGATAAACTGCCAGCCAAAAGCTTTGCCATCTGCAGGAAATACAAACTAAACTTATTTAAATTAATTATAACAAAAAGATGACAGGTGAGATGAAAACAAGTTACAAATATCTGCCAAAGCATTTATCAAGGTTAGTAATATAAACAGAGAAAAGAATACAAAGCATATCAAATATAAACTCACAATACACTCTCAGATATATAAATTAAAAATATGAAATCTTAAAACTAAGATCCCACTACATACTTTAAATAATAAGTAAATATACAAAATAATTAAAATATTAAAGGAATATTCAAAACTTCTAATAAATACTAGATTATTTTATGATTAAGTTAAGTCTTTAGTAGAGATTTAACCCCTGGCAAACATATGAAAATCTTTTACTTCAAAGCTTAAGGTTAGGTTCAGATGGATTTCAGCAGCACATACAATTTATTCATTTTAAAGTTCCTACAAAGATTTTTGTTTCCATTTATGTATTTGGGAGACTGGAGGCAATCTTAGGAATCAGTTCTTATTTAGGCTTTTAAGACATTATATTGGAGGAACAACTCAGGATCTGGGGTCCATCTTTAGGTTGATTTAGCACTGCATGTTGTAGAAAAAATTCTGCATAGGATGTAGTTTTGGCATTTAGTAGAGACAATTCTATTTAGCAAATGGAAGTTAGTAAAATAATTTCAGCAGAATTTCTTAATAGAGACAGCAAAGGGTAATATTCTCAATGGCTGTACTAAGTTTCAGACAGCAATCTTAGAAATTTATGGCAGCATGGCAATTTAAACAGATCACTATTAGTGTACTAAAAGCTGAATCAATACTTAACAAGCAGAATAAAAATGAATAGACAAATAATTACTCCAAAATGCCAAGTTTATCTCCACTCTTATCTCCCATGTTATCTTTAATTAGAAGTTTTTGCCAGGGAAAATCTGTAGCTGACTTAATCCGTAATTTTAAAAATTCTGACCAGGGCTCTTATTCAAAATTAATTAAAGAAAAGTAAATGCAAAATAAGTCTCAGCTTTTGTTTTCTTTTGAAATATATTACAATCAAGGAAACAAGAATGCAACTAAAACTTTACAAAATTAAAATGCTTTGTCCAAAAGGATTACAACTTTTTTTTAATTAGAATATTTTTACAAATAGATTTTAAAAAACAAGTGTTGAAAAAAAATACATTTTAAACTAAACTATTGCAAATAAAAATCACAGAATTTTAAAATCAAAATGAGTATGTGCCTACTCTTAATACATAAACTAAATAATATACAAAACTTTTAAATATTGTTCTTTTAAAACTTTATAAAAATAAAGGTTAGTTTTAATTTTGCAATGGAACTTTTGAAGCAGATAAAGCATCCGGCTTAATATATATTAAAAGTAATATGATTTAGTTATTAAACATAAGTCTAGTTCTTTTTTTTTTAAAAAAAAATATCAATTCTCTGACAGTTAATAAGTTGTTTTTTTGACAAGTCACTCTTTTTTACTGGTTCAACAATGAATCAATCATCTCACTCAAGCAACATTTTACTTGTTTTCTTTCAAAATATACAGAATTTAAACATCATTTTTACTAAAGAAATTATTTAAAATATCCTTCTCAATTATTAAAATGTGATAGTTTTCACAGTTAACTCCAAATTGAAAGTATATAAATTTTATCTGTTCTCTTTAATAATTAAAGTTTTTCTTTTAACAGGCCACTTTTAATGAATTAATTATACATGTATTTAAATTTAAAATATAGATTTTAAATGTCATTTTAAGAATAATGACATGATACATTTATTAGTGGTTCCTTGCATATAAAATGGCACATGTATAAACAAATTCTTCAACAAACTGAGGGATTCTCTTGATAAGATGGTCTTGGTGAGACTGGTTGAATATTCATCATTGGAAAAGATAATATTCAGATAAGTGTTGGTCTACAGCAATTTTTCTTCTGCCCAGCATTGGATAGGTTTTATGCAAGCTAGCTGTTTTGTCCACATTTGTGCAGACTAATGAATACAGAAAGCTGGGTTTTACTTCCTTAAACCAAAACTACTCCATAGTGAACTACAGTGCAGCTTCTGGACTTGCCATTTTTGTATTCGCTTATTTCTTCATTGGTAGTTATTTATATAACTTTGGAAACCAACTAACTACTGCCAGCCAACTCATATGAAAACAACTATCTACCCCTCAATATTTTTATCAATTCTTTTTATATTAGGGTGGTGTGACAAAAATACATTAAAACATGTTTTCATCTTTTCAAATCACTTTTAATTAAAAACTACTTTTGAACTTTCATCAAAGTATAATTTACAAAGATTTTACTTAAAAGAAAATATTTCTAAAGTAGGTAATGGATTTTTACAATTATCAGGAAACATGCTTGTTTTTAATTTCAAAATAAAATTCAATAAAAATATTTATTTAGACCTTTTTAAATGTTAAATTTATAATTATGTAATCTTTTACTATGATTATTACAAGAAAATGAAGAAAATATCTACAAAATTTTTGGTCTGTGTTTATTTCTACTTTTTCTTTCAATTCTATATAGGATTTGTGCACACACACTATGTTATTGTGTGCCTAAGTGACAACTGTAACAATATATATATGTAATAATGCTGGGTTTGTAACTAATCATTAAAAACCAGTCAACACTTAGACAATCCCAATATCATTAACACTCAACAATTTTAAACTATTATAAAGGCAACCTCCTTTTGCCTTGACAACAGTTTGAAATTGTGGATTGTTAATGATATTGGGATTGTCTAAATACTGACTGCTTTTTAATGATATATAGCATAAGATTAAATATAAATAATTATTGGCTTGCTTTCTTTTTAGTTATTCATATTAGTCAATTTGGTTTTTTTTTGTGTGAGCAGTTTTCCTTTTAAGCCCTAAAGCTAATTATCTCAGATTATCTTAAAGTTGTTAATATCATTGGTACTGAAATTTATTGTAATCTGTTTAAACTCTTATACAATTGGAAAACAATTGGTTGTTTTCTTTGTTTACTCATAAGCAATTCTGAATGTAAATCAAGTCAATTGGGAAATGGAGTTGAAGTTGCCAGTTTTTAGAAATATGAAGCAGAAAGATCATTGCCAATAAGTTTTGCAGTTTGGTACTAGTGCTATTGGTGCATAGATCTTAAAATGATACTATTTAGAATATTTTTGTTTTAGTCAGATTGTAATTATTGTCTTCTGTGTATTGCTAGACCACTAACTGATTTACACTAATATATTGAGATCAATTCTCAAAGTCTGGATAAAAGCTATGAATATTTTTATATCATAAATTCTATTATAAATAATTGGCTTATGGATACTTACACTTTAATTTCATTAGAAATTCCATTGACATATGTAAATTATATTCTGTATTTTTGTTGACATATGTAAATTATATTCTGTATTTTTGATTATTATTTTATCAAATTATGTTATATCTTTGAGAGAGATATTCTTGTCTCAGAATAAAATTTCAATGACCATCTTATTTAATTTTAGAAATTTTGATTAAATCTCCTTAGTTATATTGAGAGTTCAGCTGATCTAACAAAGTTAGTCTTTGGATTATAATTTGCTTTTATAGTGATATTATATTAATCATTACTATTGTTAATTCTTTATCGTTATTCAAAAACTAAATTGTAAAAAAACTAATTTATATAATAATTATTAATAGTAATAAATTATTTAATATTACTTTTAATAACTTCATAGCATTTCTTTTCTCTGTGCACCAAACTCTTATTTACACTGACATTTATTATTACATAATATTTTTAGTCTAGGATCTTTGCAGATACTTGTATATGTGCACATCTAATATTGTACATGTTATGAGTTAGCTTCCTTAAGATATGGTGCCTTAATAAAACTGACTATATTATTTATCTATTATAAAATAAATGAATTTAGTGATCATAATTATAAAAGATAGCTAGGTATTAAATAGTTCTATTATATCTGATTATCAATCACATATATTTTTTTCATATAAATATGATTTCCAATATGCAAAAGCTTAAAAATTTGTTCACTTTTTTATTAATTGTGCACATTTTCATTACAATGCAGAAGAATTTTATGATTTGTTTGTTTACAGCATAAGTAAAAGTTGTTTTAGAATAAGGTAGAGAATGCTCTTTTAAAACTTTTTACTATATATATATATACGTAAACTGATAACACACAGGATATAAAAGCATAACAGGCAGAATATTTTTAAATCATATAAAAAATATATATATCTAGGATAATGATGATTGAAGTATTAATTAATGATCATAATCAGTCTGATTATTATCAAACCATTTTACCTCATCCAATTATAAACGAACAATATATTTATTAAATTATTTTTCAGCCATAATCAAAAATTTGAATCTTTTATTTCTAATGTGATTACTTTTTTTCACAACACGATAACATTTTTTTTCAAATATAAGACATTTACATAGTATTATCAACAATTCATCTAAACAAATAATTACATATGAATTTATATAATTAAAGAAGAAAAAATATATAGTAGTTATTTAAAAACATGTTATAACGCTTTACGGTCTTAGTATAATTTCAGTATTAAAAGAAACAAAAACACATATGGCTTCAGGAAGTTCGAGCACCAGACCTGCGAGCGTTCGGAAGATCCCGTGACTTCCCGATCTCAGATCGGACGTTCTATCAACTGCGCCAAAGACTGCGCAGGATAAATTATTAATTCACCAAAATTCTTTAGATATCATATATTTTGAAACTATAGAAACCAGGAAGTGTTCAATATATATAAAGTAGTAAAGTGAAACTAAATCAATCTTTTATTAACACTTTCAATTTCCTGCTATTGAATAAATCTTAATTATAATCGAAACAGATATGTCATTAGTAATAATAATAAAATAGCAGTCTACATAATTAATGCATGGCGGAAGAGATTTAATAAATATTATTTGTTCATTTGATTGGCGGTAGAATTCGAAGAAATTTCATTAATTTTTTTTGTTTTGTCTAATGCTGAAAGAAGATGTATATCATTTTAATTTTATTCTCAATATTGTTTAAGATTTAAAAACTTATGCATTTATTATTATAAAATTATTAGAAATGTTTTATATTCATATTGTTTATATAAATATGTTCTAAATTTTAATTTGTCAACTACTGGATTATCATTCTATTATTAAGTACTTTGATAGATAATTTAGAAGAAATAATCTCCTGAATATATGTCTACTGAAAATAAACATGAGTAACTTCATAAGTAATAAAATTCACATTTTTTAAAAGATGTGTTGCTTTAATAAATAATCGTCTATGAGGTTATAGTGAATAAGTAATACTAAATCTTTCGAGTACATATTTACGATCCTTTGGATTAAAATATTACTAATAATTAATTTTATAATCAGATTAAATATTGAATAACGATATCTGTTATATCATTTTTCATCCAAAAATGTACCATTGAAATAAATGGTTTGAAACTATATATATTATGCCCACAAATAATATAATTGTAAGCTAATCTAAAATGCAGCTATAGAAGCATGTATTAATAGCATATAATAATAAACTGTTATTTATTATTATAGACACATAAAGAAATAGTCAAATGACTTTATTACTCATGAATTTATAAGATGCTTGAGCACCGGAAATAGAATCTTTCTCCATACATTATGTTCCAGAGTCTGATGCTCTGTCACTGCTCTAAAGTATGGAATGTATGTCTATATGCCTTTACAGCAGTTATATAAATATTAATGTTTAAATTATGTTACATGTTTGAAATTTGCTAGAGAGATATAGAATAGCTGTTTTAAATATTACTAAGCTATTATCTTATTGTCTGCTTGATGGCTACAATAAAAATCCATAAATCAACAGCATTAGGAATTTTATTAATATAATAAAAACTATAAGAAGACTGATTATCTCTTGTCAAAACTTAACTTGATGGTTTAGAAAAGACAAAAAAACTGTATCCAGTAAATTTTAAACTGGTCTGTGGCAGTACACCATATCCGTCCCACTTAATGAAGATTAAAATAATATAATTTAGTAGAGTGGCCTAGATAACAGTATTTTTTTCATAGCCTATTTGATCCCCTGATGACATTTTTGTCAACCAAATCTTGAACTGCTTTCATAATTCTAGCTCCACAATCAATTAAATGCTTGATATTTTAGTTGTGGCCGATTACTTGCTTTGTTCTCTAAGTCTTGATGGTTCTGTCCACTAGCCACGAGGTAGCTATTCATTATGCTTTTAGTTTTGATTTCTTGAGCTGTCATAATTCTGTATATTGGTATTGCTATAACTATGGATACTGTATTTGTATGTATTCTCAGTTGTTTTTTGTGATATGTTTTTTTAAGCACAATCAAAGAAGATGACATTACAATACAAATTCATTTACCCATTTTATATTTTATTTTACTAGTTTTTTAAATGTTTATTTATTATAAAGTTAAAAAACTTTTATTACATAAATGCTAATGTATTAAAAAACAACAACATTTTTTTACTGAATGGAATTTAGTTCATCATAATAGAAGCCATAGCAAGGGGTTATTTGCTTGAAGGTTTATGATGATGGTATCTTAGATGTGATAATATGTTAGACTATTTTCATTATCTATCAGTAAATGTTGAATGTATAGAAAATTTTAAATTTTATTTTAAAAAACTTGAAATACAAATGTCTTGTTAGTAGTAACACACAAATAGACAACCCAGGGTAGTAATGACACAATGTTTCAAATAGTAATATTCTCCACTCTTCTTCAAATGTTACTGGCCTAACCAGTCACAGTATAAACAGAGGAATCAAACTTGAACCTTTAAATTCATGAATATCAAATTTAAGAGAAATGCTTTAACCAACTGAGGTATTCATTTTTTCTAAGAGCAAGGTTAATTAGAGGGTTCCATACATTGGGTATTACCACAGTGGGTTCAGTTACAGCATTATTTGCCATTGTAATATGAGCAGCTTCCTTGAATTTTCTTCTTTGCATCTTTTTCTCTATTTAATTTTCCTTATTAAAGATATGGTCATTAGTACATACACAGTCTACTATTATGCACACACCCATTTTTTCTTTTAACCATTACTTTGTGTTTTTTCAATTGGTGTTCAATAGGGTAACAAATTTCATCAAATATACTTCTTTTCACATTCATATGGTAGTTCATACATGGAGTTTTTGTTCTTCAGCATTTCCAGTTTAGGCTTGATAGAAGTAAGAATTCCTCAAAGTAGTGTATGTCTTTGGAAAGTTATTCTAATATTATATTGACTGCAGATTTTATTTAATTTGTCTACCATTTCTGGTATATATAGTCCAATGTTATTTCTTTTGCTGTCTCACTTTGTTGGCTATTAAAATTTTTCTTCAAAACTGCTGATGTATAACCATTCTTCATGAGAGTTTGTTCTATGTGAATCTTTTCATTTTCCAAACCACAATGGAATAGAACAGAGGAAATTTGTTTGAAAACCAGTCATTTGGCAAATGAAAAGATTCACACAGAACAAACTCTTATGAAGTATAATTATCCATCAGTGGTAATCAAGAAAATCTTTAATAGACAACAAAAAGGGGCACCAAAAGAAAAAAATAATTATTGGTACTACAGTGTATTCATACATACCAGGAACTATAGACAAATTATAGAAAATCTCCCTCAATATAACATTAGAACAGCTTTCCAAAACCATACCACACTTGAAGGAATTCTTACTTTTACCAAGCCTAAATTGGACATGATGAAGAACAAAAACTATATCTATGAAATATGTAAATGTGGAGGGAAGTATATTGGTTAGTACTGTCACCCTATTAAACAGAAATTGGAAGACCACAAACTAATAGTGAAAAAAGAAAAAGCAGACCATGTATGTACTAATGATCATATGTTTAATAGGGAAAACACAAAAATATTGGATAGAGATGAAAAGATGCAAAAAAGAAAATTCAAAGAAGCTGCTTATATTATAAAGGCAAATAATATTATGAGTCAATCCAATTTGGCAATACACAATGTATGGAAGCCTTTAATTGCCCTTACTCTCAGAAAAAAATAATAAAAAAATTGGACTCATGAGGATTTCCCTCATATATAAATATGAAAATTTTATTGTCTCTTTAGCTCATTTGGTTAGAGTGATTGCCTTAAATTTGATATTAAAGAATCTAAATGTGTGAATTCAGCTTCGATGCTAATACTGTCACTGTGAGACCAGTAACCCTTGAAAAAAAATGAAGAATAATATTACTTGAAACATTGTGTCATTACCAACCTTTGTTGTCTATTTGTGTGTTATTACTAAGAAATTGTTTGTATGTGAAAAGTTTAAATAAAGTTTAAAATTTTCTATACATTCAAGATGATGGAAATAGTCCATTATTACATAGTAATGTGTTAAATTTGACTGAAACTATAAAAACAATATGTAGGATAATAACTTAATTGTGTCATCATCAGAAAAAAGTGTATAAGCCCCTGATCTTATATTGGCTCTGTTTTTAATCTCCATCTCAACAAGAAAAATTAATGCAATATACATAATATTAATAATTGGATTTGTCTATAAAAATAAATTGTTAGATGAAGAAAAAAATTTGCTCCTAAAGGCTTGTCTTTTGAGAGGTCTGCTAACATCTTATTATAAATTATTTCATCTTATAATGCATTTACAATGTCACAGGAATATATTTATTGACAGAATGATCTCAGTGACCTAGTGTATAATATTAAGAAAATATCTTAAATAATACAATATGATATTATAGATTAAATTATCAATGATACAACAATTTTATTAACCTATTCATTCATTGTACTAAATGTTTCTTAAATAATTCAATAGAGATTTCAACTTAGAAATTTTCAGCCATATTCATTCTCCACATAATCTCAAACAAGTGACACCCATGATCACATACATGCAAAGAAAATAAATGTATTCCTAATATACATATTTCATTCAGATCCAGCAGTTATCAGTTGGGCCAGATCATAATTTTTTGACACATATATACTCAGTGTTCAGCATATATTAAAATAGCAATTCCTTAAACTTTAATGGACAGGCTTCAATCTTCTCAATCATTCTAATTATTCACTGATCCACATCATTAAAAAACCAATATCAGAACACTCAAAACCCTTTGTGAATTTGATATTGTAGTCATACCAATATAGACATTACCTCAATATAATCTCTCATGTTATCAGACCATTATATATCCATATATTTATAGAAGAGACTTTGCAAACTTATAGATTTACCTATTCCCAAGACAATACATAATTAGCCTATTTATTCAGTGTATTGATGTTTTTATATAAGTAAGTAGAGGAATTTGAACATGATTTTCAGTCTATATTCATCCTCCACACTGTCATAAAAAATGACACACGACCATATACAAGTGAAAAAAATAAATGATTCGCTATATACATATTTCATGCAGCAAAAAACACCCATTAGTTGAGCCAGATCATAATACCCTACACATATATACAATTAGTGCTCAGTTTATATTAAGAGCAATTCCCTATACTTTAAATTTCATATTCCTCTATTTATTTATATAAAAACATTCAATACACTGAATGAATAAGCTAATTACATATTGCCCTTGGATATCAGTTTCATTGATAAATTCAGCCCATTCCTCTCCTATTAATATTTGGATACATAATGATTTGATAATATGAAGAGTTATATTGACATATTGTCTATCTGGATATGACTAAAATATCCAACCCACTAAAGACTTTGAATGTTCCATTGTTGGTTTTTCAATGAAATGAATGGTTGGGTAGTTGGAAGAGGAGAAAATTAAAGCCTGCTCAATAAAGATTAAGGTATTGCTATTTTAATATAAGCTGAGTGCTGATTGTATATAAGTGTGATAGATTATGATTTGGCCCAATGTAATATGTGATAGTTCCTGCATGAAATATGTATATTGGGGATAATTTATTTTTTGCATGTATGTGGGTCATGTGAGTTGGTTCTTTCAAATGGTGCAGATGATGCCTATAAACTGAAAAATTCTAAGTTCAAATCTCTACATTATCAATGTTAATTATGAAATATCAACAGATTAACATTTCAATATTTTTTTACAGAATATTTTATTTAAAACATGTATATTTCATTCAAGATAATAAATTTTTTAAATGCTATAATTAGGATATAATTGGACTTCAAATATCATACTTATTTAGTATAATTTCATACCATGGTTAACATCATAGAAGCCTAAAAAGAGCTCTACAGTCTCATGATCTTTAATTTGATTGTGTTTTTGCAAATATTGTTATGTTGATATATATATATTAATAAATATGCTTTTCAATGGAGTTTGAGTTAATGAACATACATGAAAATTTTTGGATAAAATTAAATAGGTCATGTGTTGTTATTATTTACTTTAACTATTCAGCTTCAAGCCGCCATATTGAATTTTTTAAAATACTGGCCTGAGACACATTTTTCACAATAACTGCAGTTTTAATTATGTTAGATCAAAAACAATTACATTGCTAGAAACTAGAAAAATTAAGGAAAACAATGAACATAAAATAAATAGTGATAACTGTATAAAAAAATAAGGACAAAAAAGAAATTTTCACATCCAAAATAATTATTATTTCATTGTTTGTTCATAATTTGGAAATTAACATTAACTAAAATTCAAAATACATCTTTAATTATAATTTCTTTATATTCCTCACAAAATTATCTTTCTAAACATGTATAACATGTCTTACCTGAGATAATCCACAGCTTCACAATCTCCAAAACAAGTCGGATATGACTTCTTCATTTTTATCTTGTACCCCAAATGTTCTAAATGTCAAAGGCATCTATAAAGAAAAAGATTCATCCTAATAAAAGATACAAAAGAAATCATCATAGAAATTGGCTTCTTGTCTATCTAAAAATAGAAATTGTAGACTACTGTCTATATCACTGATAAAATGAGTTTCATCTCTTCATTTTATATTTTTTTGTGTACATCAGTGATGTTTATATTATTTATGGACACCAGTCATGTGTATATTCTTTATGCATAGAAGTGATGATATCTTGTTATATTTATTGTACCACATAGATATAATTTATTAGCATATAGTTTATTTATTATCTATAGACTTGAAAATAATGTTATGAAACATATAGTAAAACCAAAGCATGAACTAGAATAAACAAAAACATAAACAAGAATCAGAATTTGATTATATGTTTGTGTATGCAATGTTTGTATACATTTGATTATTAGGTTTATAACTGTTTATATTCTTTTTGTAGCTGTTTATATTCTTTATGCACACAAGTGATGTTTATATTCTTTATGCACAGAAGTGATGCTATCTTGTTATATTTATTGTACCACATAGATATAATTTATTTGCATACAGTTCATTTGTTAGCTATAGACTTGAAAATAATGTTATGAAACATATAGCAAAACCAAAGCATGAACAAGAATAAACAAAAACATAAACAAGAATCAGAATTTGATTATATGCTTGTGTATGCAATGTTTGTATACATTTGATTATTAGTTTTATAACTCAGTACTTGTAAACTATATTATATAAACATAATTAATGATTTTCAAAAAGTGTAGGTAGAACGTTGAAAAATTATGATAGATATGAATTCTATATGAACATAAATAAATAAATATATAACTAGAAACACAGACTAAGTTTTCCATAGATATGAATTCTATATGAGCATATATAACTACAAATTAGCACACACTAATTACAAACTAAAATTATTAAAAAAAATTTTTTTTTCAAAAAATTAAAAAAAAATTTAAAAATTTAACTTATGAGAAAATTATGTTGAATTTCTATTGTAGGCCTTGTTTGTGAATAACACCGGAGAAATTTTCACTTGCAGCCCGTAAATCATTTTTGTCTTTTATCGCTTCGTGATAAGTACAGAAATTATCAAAAAAACAAAAAAATTAAATGCTGTAGTTGATTAAAACTGCCAAAAATCCAAATTTCAGCCGATGTTTTTGAGATAAAGATCGTTTGAAAGCTTAGACATTGAGCTTTAAAACGAGCATATTTTGATTGACGTCATGCGTATACTTTTTACGTCAGTAAAGAAAGAAAATAACATGTCATTAAATGAGCACACGAAGTGCTTACTTAATGCCAACATCGCTGAAAAAGTTAAAATACCTGTGCTTATTTATAGTACCTATATATATAAAGTAATCAAAAAAAGTTTTAGATTACCTTAAAAACAAAATATAAATATATTTCTTATTATTAGTTTTGTTTGTTTTTATTTGAAATCTTATAGTATATTTGATTGTTTCATTATTTATTTAGAGAGTAATAGATTTTTAGTATAAGAATTAACCAATTGTTTTTGTGATAGTATATATTTTAATATACATTGGCTGTATCATAATTTTTAATAATTTTCAATTTTGTAATTCACTTTTATGATTCCAAGAAAACAGCAAACAAACTACACATACTTATTTAAAATTTTTATATATAATTTTAAGCACTTATTTATAAATATTTATGTAAAGATAATATTTTCTATCTGGTTTATTGTGTAACATTTACAACATCTGCTAAATACACATGTAAAAAATTATATAATAAATTCAATAAATAAAACAAATAATTAATTTGTAATTCAATAGCATAACAAAGATTACTTCATTTGCATATTATCTAAAATATATATTTTTCATTTATTATGTTTATTATATTAATAAATTTTTATTTTATTAATTAAAGTTGGATTTTGTCATTGTTCATAGTCTCTATATTTTAATATCAGCTTCAACAGTCTCTATAATTTACTTGCTTATTAAAGTTAAGCTAGACAAATACTGAATAAATACTTACATATTTTAACAATTTATTGTATTATTGTAGCATTTCATCAGTTATATTTTATTGATTATATGAATAGATAATTAGTAAAAGTTAAAATAATGATTTATTAAACATCAATTGATTAAATTAATATATATATAATTTAAACAAATATAAATTGGTGAATGTTCATAACATTTATTTAATCATTAGTTTATACATACTTCATGCTAGTACAATTTGATATTTCAACTGAGTCTTAATCTAATTTTTATATCTTTATAATATTATAAAAATATCTGAAAATGTTAAGTCATTTATTTATTAATAGATGATCATTTTAATATCTTTATACTGTTACAGAAATTGACATGTTAATACCATGGTTTGAATTAAATCACATGAGATAATAATTATTTATTGATTACATTATGAAATTAGCATCCAGACATAATATATTAATTATCTAATAATAGTTGATTAACCTTAATTTTTACTATTACAGAAACTGACATCCAACATTATGAGCTATTTCATCGGTCACTTATTCATTTACACAAATTTTAACCCATTATATTTATTTATATTTCAAGAATATCTATATCCTATTTTTTAATTATTATGAGAGGTGAATTATATAAAAAAAAAATTAGATGCTTTACAATTAGTTATCAGATAATATGCCAAAATGATAGAGTGATTAATGGGATTTGTTTTGATAAGTGAAGAATTTGAGGATTAAAAATATATTGAATAAAAGTAATACATATAGTTGTTTATGCTTAATAAGTTGAACATTTGGAATTTAGAGATTATATAAAACAATTTTAAAATTAATATAGATATATTTTAATGTTTAATATACATTTTTGACATTGATTAATAAAATTTAAGTAATAAAACTACCTATGTTTATATGCTAAACTGTCATTTCATCAAGAAGATAAGTTTGAGTCATGGTAAAATGAAGATACCATCCAATGTTTGCTTTTTTAAAAATTATTTCTTAAATTTTAATCATTGAGTTCGATAGTGTCCAATAAAGTGATTTATAAGTGATGATAAATGTAAATCTATGCTTTATATTTTAGTATTTTATTGCTAAAGTATTTTGTTATAAAACGATGTGCAAAGATGCAGGCAATTAGATGCCCTTATTCATGTTATGAAAAAGAACAGATTTTTATTATGAAACACTCAGTATAAAAGGATATATAACTTTGGCGTTGATCACTCAAAATAAAAGGTTAGTTTTATAATGGATAAATATTATCTCAATAATTTTCATAATTTAATCTCCATTAAGTGTAACTTGAGAGCCAACATAAGGGCAATTTGATAATGAATTGTTTTAACTCACTTAATTTTTTTCTGTTACAAGATATATATATATATATAAGACCAGTTTAATAACTGAAACACAGGCTTATTATATACCTGTGTCTATATATGTAATATATAGGGTATATGAGCACAGACTTTCAGAGAACCCATCAATTTAATAGAGTTTAAGGATATAAAACCACTTTACCAGAATATAAAGATGTCTTAATGTAATTTTCTGAATTGTTTTTGTTTTTACATGAAATAGTATGACTTTTAAGTTTTAAGTAGAAAAACTTCTGAATAGCAGAAAAAATTCAAGTAATGAACAAAATTTATTTAGATAATTACGGACACCTTCAGCCCAAGATAAACATCCAATAATAATTGAAGTTCAAAAAACCAACAAAACTTCTAACTGTGAATTACTTTGTTTTACTTTTTATTCATCTATTTTTGTTACAAGATAATAATATAAGATACAAAGTAACTTATGAAAATGGTAATTTTATCTTTTGTTTCAATTTGGAAAAAAA
Source organism: Epiperipatus broadwayi (assembly GCA_028023455.1). NCBI lineage: Eukaryota > Metazoa > Onychophora > Udeonychophora > Euonychophora > Peripatidae > Epiperipatus > Epiperipatus broadwayi. The sequence continues at coordinate 209,812 of JAQFVV010000351.1, read as the reverse complement.
AAAAATCAATATATAGATATTCGAAACCAAGGTATTTAAATTATTGTCTTGTATATGACGCATACAAACACACACATTTATCCGTAGTTGTTTTTTTTTTTTTAAAAAAGGTAGCTGTAAAATATAAATATTCTAAAGTTTGGATAACATACTGAAAAAGATCATTGGAAGCTTTAAACCTGTGATCATAGTTTTAATTTTTTTTTTGGTTTCTAAAATATAGTTTCAGTGACACATTTCTTGCTTAATTGATAGTGACAAATAAGCAGTTGCTTTTTATGTTTTAATGAGGAAAGTCAGTAATTTATATCAACTATACATTTTTATAAAGTGGAAATAAACCACTATTGTTCTTTAAAAGTTGTTGACATTTCAAAGTATTCCAGTCAAAAACTGTAATAATGACAGGCTGTTTATTTTGAAATGTCTGCTTAATAAAACGATTTTTCTTATCTGTTTTTTTTCTTATCTGGAATTATTCTCCAATCTTTTTTTAATGGCCTCCAAAAATGGTAGAAGGCCATCGCTCCTTAGAAAAATTTACTCAATTAGAGATTTTTGCAACAATCAGTTGTAAAAAGACTTACAGTGATGAGGAAAGAATCAGTATGTGGGAGTTCAAAACAGGAAATAAGAATAATTTGCCAGAGAATACTAACATGAATAAAAGACTTTATGATCAACTAAGAAAGTGTCCAATAATGAGCAGTTGAAAGAGGCAATACATAAAGAAACCTTTCATCTTCTTCATTAAGGAAACAAAATCTGAACTTAACAACAAAAATGCAATCAAATGATTTAATTGATCAATTTTAAAAATAAAGTGCATGTATTTTAATACTATATATTTTTTATGCAACAGTAAATGATATTAAATGGCAAGGGTATGTGTGTGTATTAATATACACACACTTTGTACAATAATTTTTAAAGTATGTAAATTAATTTTATATAGACATTAATTATTTTTTATAACTCAATCCAAGCAGGACAGAAATTGATTAAAGATGTAAGTTGTATTATCACAACAGGTAGCTAATGCATTTGTGAACGAATATATATATTGCGACAGTTAAAATATGAGCCTGAGATGAGAATGGAAAAAAGATGCTATAATAAAACGTTAATTTTTATGTGTTCAATAACTAGCTGATTTAGTTAAATATCACTAGTTTTGTCCATAATCTGGAAAATAATTAAGACTGAGTTTTAAAATGTAACCCTTTGGTTTGGGTTAGCATAATTGCAGCAATATTACTTATCAGAACTAAAAAAAATAATCAGTAGCTACCTTGCTCTACTGTTTTCATTGCCCATCTCCAAATTATTTTTCATTCATCTTTTTTCATTCTCTTTTCATGCCCATTATGTTCAATAAGTTACTTTCAGCATATGTTGATATACTCATTGTTACTTTTCAAATGAAGCTCTTTTTAAATAATGAATAAGAGAATATTAATTTACCAAACATAAATACTAATCTTATTATATACAAGCTAAATACAATTGCCTAATATATTGATGCTTCAGCATATTTCATATGATCATTTACTGTATTATTTTTTCATGACTAACTAAAATGAGGTTGACGTCTCAGGCTAGTCTTTTTACATATTGTTTTCTCTATCCCCTTTTAATTACATTTAGTATTATTAATCATTATATTGCTTAAAATGACTTATAAATAATAAACTAATTACAACTTAATAAGAGCATAGTTATTTATTAAGTTTGATAGCTACATGATTCCAATTTACATAATGCTGATTTACTAGTATACATTTTTGTTTCATCATTTTTGTGCCATTTATTAAAGCTTTAATAACTTATAAACAGCTGATGATAGTTATTTATAAATTGAGATCCTATGTTGTTTTATCCAATATCCCCAGACTAGTTTCAAGTGTATGAATTTTATCAGTAAGAAGCTTTGAATATTGGAAATAGTACAACTGGACTTTTAGCATATAATGCATCTTCCCTCTAGCAATCATCATTTATCTCTCTAACATACTCTCAAGCTATCAGCCAAAGTTAAAAAAATATATATGTGTTTACATTCTTAGTGAAACTTGCTAGGGTAGTCATATAAATCTGAAACTCATTCAGTTTTTGTATTATAATATTTTTAATTTATAAACTATAAGCACCTCTATCCCATGGCCAGGATTTTGTATCAACAAATAAAATATTACATAAATTTTATTATATGATTCTAATGTACATACTGCTATGTTATCAGCATACATTTTTCCATCACCATTTATATACCACTTATTGGCATCTATTAATTATTAAAGCTTATAGTGAGTATCATAGAGATGGTGAAAGAAAAATGCATTACTCTCATAATAATTTTTATTTTATTTTATCTTAACACTGACAATATAGTGTGGCCTTTTTAGCAGTAATATGTGTATGTCTATATTTATAAATTTGAATAAAATGATTATGGAAATAAATTTTCTATCAAGATTTCAGAAACTCTTTTAATAAGAAACTCATGGCATACTTAAATTTTTATAATAATAATCATCAAATACTTAAAATCAGCTTCTTGAGATATATATTTTCTACACTACATAAGCAGATTTAAATATGCCAAAATTGAAATACAATACAGACAGCATTAATTAATAAAATTGCTAAGATTCAACCATGATCATGTCATCAAATAATACCTATTAAATAATATTAAATACTTAAAGAAATCCCTCAATAACTTCCATTCCTTTATCTAAACATGATATATAAAATAACAACATGGGTATGTATAAAGAGCTACATTAACTGAATATAACAAAATATTAATACACAATTCTCTTAGTACTATCTCTAAATTTACTAACTCAGACCCAATAAGCTAATGATACAGGCACATATCAACTATTCATGGCAAAAATAGAAATAAACATGTGGCAAATTATCCAATCAGTTTATATAAATTTATAAGGCTGATAATAAATAAAATTCAATAACTAAATTATAATATTCTTCTATAACACCCACATGCATATATATTGTAAGAGAATAAATATGATATCCATGAAAAATGAAAACTTTAATATCTGAATGAAAAACCAAGGAAGAACAGTTCTCATTTAATAATGTCCGTGATAGCATTATTTGTAACAATGAAAACAATAAACTAGTAAAATGTGTGCATGTTAATAAAATTGAATATGAAATGAGAATTGTTCTTCCTTGGTTTTTCATTCAGATTATATTAAATATGGAAAAATAAATGAAAGTTATAAATTAAAAGAAGTTCCCTCAAATATTGTATATGCTCATAAGTGATATAAAAAAGAGAATTAGCAATGGCTACCAACTAAAAACAGGATTAAAATCTTATCAGAATGTAATCAAAAACTGGACGAATTTCAACAGTGGATATAGCTGGTGGATATAAAAACTAATTAACAAAGTGACGGACAGGTCATCACATAGTCTGGTTTTTCATCATTCAGTCTATCGGTTCTTCAATCAGTTTAGTCAATCAATCAATGAGTTGTTACAATCAGTTTCTCCACACCTCCAGAGTCAGTGTTTTTCATAACAATGCAGTGTTAGCAACTGTTGGAAACATACGGCCAGGCTCTAGCCTTAGTCTGATGAAACAGCTAACCTGCCTGGTAAAAGTGATGCATGCCTAATAACTTGAAATTGCCAGAGATATCTAGCTTCCTTTACTTTCTAGTATCATGAAATAGTAATCATTAAACCTCCACAAAAACCTCAAAATCAACCGGTTGGAAAAAATTCACATGAAGCAGCAAACAGAAGAATTTAACATCCAAGATCCTTTAGGTAATGAATAACTTTTTCTTATTCCATTTCTGATATTAAAGTAGCCATTGCAATAATTTGAAGGCTCCAGAGTCAGTAAAACAAATGAACTCTATAGCATGTATAAATGAACTATTGATGTGTGTGTTTTAAATGTTGTTTATTTAATACTCTTGTTATATTATATTGTGTGATTTATTAAAAGTCCATGTAGTTATATATAAAAATCATTGTTTAAGTTAAATAAGAATTTGTAGTAGTAGTTTTCTAAATTATAAATGGTAAACATTGAATGCTTGTAATTATTTTAATGCTGAATTATATTACTATGGTATATTTTATTATAATATGTGTGTACCTGAGGTTATTATAAATCATTGTCTAATTTAATTAAGATTTTATAAAAGTAGATTAAAATTTACAATAACAAACATTTAGTCAAAATAAATGATCTTTAAGCTTAATATTTGTCAGTCAATTCTTTTACAACTAAATAAGGTTAAATATATATTCTATTATCCTTTTGATTGAGCTAGTTGGGATATCTTAGGCACTGAATTAGTTTGCCATTGTTCAAAGTGCATTATTTACTTTGGTAAATAACTGGTGCATGGGGTTTACTCTGAAACAAAAAAGTGCTTTGAATGATAGGTGTTGAATTCTGCAGCCGAGAAGACATCTTTGTCCTGGAAATGTAGGTGTAGTTATATATCTGATATATACAGCTCGGCTTGGATACCGGTACTCTTTGGGTACTCTCTTCTCTGCCTAAGGGGCTGGTGTGGAGCAATACTTAAATTGCATTGGTGCAGATCAAATTAATAAATAAGTGTATCATATTTTTTGTATAAAAAAAAGGTCTTATAATTTTGCTTTCACTTTTTATTTAAAAAGACAAAGTTCATGCTAGAGATTTTGTTGTTCCTATTTCGATCTAAATTCACCCCACCTGGTTCAATATATATATATAACTATAATTATTAAATGGCTGTATTTTTAAATCATATAATAATTCAAACAAATCTATTTAACACAGTATTCAAATGTATTAATATATTCTTTACTGGAAGTAATTAGAATAAATTTGTACTAATTAATGGTTGATAAAGATTGTCAGTTTTACAATCAAAAGTACTTCCAGTAAAGAATATATTTATAATGGTCTCCATTCTTATATAATTCTTTTTCTGGTGGAGCAATCTCTCTGAGGTTGATTGTTAACCATTTGGACTGCCCCCTCTATTCTTTTGTATATTTATTGTTGTGCCATGATATATGGTTTCAAAGACCTTGCATTAAAAGTCCAACTGATTCCTTTCCCATTCTATAACAGAAAGGCATTTTCGCCAAATTTTTTAAAATAAAAGGCCCTTTATACAATGGGAAAAATTTTGTATACTACCCCTCCAATGGCTTACTAACATGTGGTGTTCTAACTGACACCTGTACCCCAGTTTTAAAAATATATGGATTTTGTTTTCCTTTCTTACTTTTCTTTTTGCCATATGCTCCAGACACAGCATTCTAGTGTGATCTTGGTCCTGATTTACTATTTCTATCTCCACTGGGAGTAATGTTTTTATGAAACTAGGATCTTGTCTCCCAAAATGAAGCTGTGATGGTGTGAAACCTGTAGACTCATTTTTATTACGGTTCAGGTGCCTCATGACTGTAGGTGTTTGTTTTACCCAACTCTTGTGATTATTTTCTGAGTATGTCCTGAACAAGTGATTTAATTTCTTCATGATCCTCTCATATGGATTAAATTGGCGATTCCTTATTGAGGTCAAAATGTGCCTAATGCCATGTTGTCACATTTCTCTCACTCCATTGTTTTGATGTAAATGCTGCTCCATGGTCAGACAATATGGTCTATGGTTTTCCTATCTCAATGAATTGTTTCAGATGGAGAGCCTTGAGTGCACTTTGAGAGTTTTCTTGTCATACTGGGCATGCATAGTGCATAGATGTATTTCATAAATACATCATAAGTTACAAAAAGGAACTTAAACCAATTAAAAGTAGATACAATTCCATAATGATCTACTGCCAAAAGTTTATTTGGGCTCTTTGGTAATATTGATGTGACTGCCCCAGTGTAAGATTGATTAGGCACTTTATTCTGAGCAAATCACTAATATTCTCTTAGTATTATTAGGATGCTGGGGTACATCCCTTCCCAATGAAATTGATGTTGTGTGACATTCTCTGTTTTCCTATGGCCATATTGTCCACACAATTTCTGGACATGCACAATCAGCCATTCTCTGAGCTCCTGTGGTACCAGAATTATGCAGAGGTTTACCCAATACTGAGTTTTGTACATCAAGAGATTGTTCTTAATTTGGTAACATTGCTTTAGTTCTGGTATTTGGCCTTTATCACAGGCTTCCATTATGGGTCCATGAGCCAATTTTTTAAAATCTTGTTCTACCAATTCATCCACATTAGTGTATATCACTTCTACTTGAATCTCTTCTGCCACCAGGTTCTGTGGTTGGATGCCCACTGGGTGGTGGCTTAAGATGTCTGCTTCAATATTTTCCTCTCCAGGACCATAAATCACCTTATAATTAAAATGTTGTGTGAACAAACTCCATCTAATGAGGTGGTCATTTGTGAGGTATCCTCTGTTAAGAAACTCAAGACACTGGTGGTCTATATTGATTATCACTTCTGACCCTAATAGAAATTGCTTGAACCTCTGGAATCCCCATACTATGGCTAGACTCTCTTGTTCTATAATGGTATAATTTATTTCTGCCCCTTAAGTCTGTTGTCTTGGTCAATCTGGAATAATACTACCCCCAGACATCTTTTACTGCTGTAGGTTTGAAGGTAAAATGGACAAGTAAAGTTTGGATGGTGTAACACAACAATCCATAAGAAATTTTGCTTAATTTTTTCCCAAATCCTGACCATGTTCGATTAATTATTTCCACCATCTGTCCTTTTTTAATAGTTCTAGTAAACACAAGGCATCTTGTGCAAAAATTTTGTAGAATTTATAATAAAACTTGCATAGATCCATAAAGGATCATATCTGCTTCTGATTGTTTGGTGTTGGGAAGTATTTTGGTGGCCATGATTTTTCTCTGGGTGATATGAAATACCTTGTCCATTTACCAAATGAATGAGGAAGGTGTTTTCCTTGACTGTAAAGTAACTTTTGCTAAAATTTATGGTAATGTTTTTGTCCACACATTCTTGGAGGAAATTTTTTATATAAGCCAAATGTTTTCTTGGCATGTGGATGCAATAACCACATTATCTGTATAACACACCATGTGTTGTTTGATTTACTCTGACAAGGCCTGATCTAAACATCAGATCAAAACTGTGCCACTGTTGATGAAGCAAGGTGGCATCCATTTGAACATTTAAGTATGCCCTTCATGCCTGAAAGCTGTATATTTCCTATCCCATGTGTCTAAGACAATTTGACAATAGCTTGATGTTAGGCCCAGGGTGGTAAAAACAATTTCTCAACAGCTTGATGTTAGGTCCAGTGTAGTAAAAAATTTTTTGTTGGCAAGCTGTGTAAAAACTTCTTGAATGGGTGGAGCTATGTCTCTTTCTGGGATAGTGATGCTATTGAGCTTCCTTACATCCAAGCATACCCTTATTGATCCATTTTTTTGGACTGGCTCTTAGCTGGTCTTCCACTTCTCTTTTGTATTGATAGGAAATAGGGTATGTCCTCATGTGAAAATATGTTTCTTCCTTGACTTCGATTTGGTGTACATATTCTTTAAATATCTCTGGTACTTTTGAGAATGCTTTCACATGTTCCCTTAGCAGTTTTTTCAGTTTCTGCTTCTCACTTTCAATTTTGAACAATGATTCCTTTACTTTACTTTCTATGGAGCCTGAGTCAAGTTCCCTTTGGATGAATCCAACTCTGGTGGTAGACGGGCCTCCCTATCAAAGAATCTAAGTATTTCCTTATGGAATGGGAAGTTTTTTTTCTTCATAATTTATGACAGCTTGGTAGTGACTTAAGAAATCGGATACTAATACCATGTCCTGGATAAGACCTGCAATTATCAGGAATGCATAGGTTACAATCATGGACTTTATTTTAATATTAAGCCAAAATGGCATGGTAGGTAGTGCTCTTATTCCTTCAGTTGTAACACACCATTCCTTTGACACCAGTGAGACTTGGCTTCCTATGTTCAATAAAGAAATTACTGGGAAATCCTCCACTAACACTTTAATTATGGGAGAGTACTGGTATGGAGACTTGGAAAGAGGTTCCTCTCTCTCATAGACTATCACCATTGTGAGTTTCATTTTTTTATAAATATTTCCTTTTTCTTTATCATGGGGTCTTAGTTGAAATGAATGGATTAGCAGAGCCCTTACTGTCTGGTATGGTCTTTTATTCTGATCTTTCCTCTCATAATATCCGTGGATAACTTTTCTAAGAATTCTTTGTTCCAAATTCCCCAAATCTATGGTGGTCAGCAACTATTTTAGCAGCCTAACACTAATTGCTGTATATGGGGTGGCATGTTGTATCTAATGGTTCAGATGATTTGTCCATCTGATAATGGGAAAGCTATTAATGCCTTAAAAAGAAATACTTGCCAAAGAAAAAACTATGTAAGTTTCCCCCTTTCAGCCATAGCATTTTTATGTGATATCTGATGTAATATTCCATCCTGTCTTTCCTCACTCCAAAAACTTCTGAGTAGTATGAGATGGTAGTATCTAAATGACTTTGGTTTCAGTGCCAAACATCCCCAACAATTTTGGGTGGAGGCTGGAAATGGTTAATAGCAATTGCTATCTGCTCATCTTCCCTAAGCTCATGGAAAAGAAATAATTCTTTGAGATTCTGCAGTTAGGCCATTGTATTTTTTCCTATATATTGTTTAAAACTTTTAATGTGGATGAGCCATGTCACCAATGAACCATCTTTCCTTTCTACACTCCTTGCTCTTTCCCAGATATTTTCATTAATATTAAATTTACTATCTTTTTTGCTGAGGATCTACAATTCACTATCTGGTGATTTCTGTTTCAACTCTGCTCCCTTTTTTTTCTAGATCCTCCATTCCTCTATTTATTTCTGCTTTTTATTGTCTCCTCTTCTTCTTCTCTTAGTCTTCTTTTCATGGCTTCTACTGATTTCCATGACTCTATTGCCCAACATGGTTCTAGTATATCCAGCCCTACATTTCTTATTATTGAGCTATGCACCTCCAATATACTATTAGAAAATATGATGCTGGTATCTGCCTCTATCCCTTTACTTGTCCCTTCCTCCATGCCACCCATATCAAGAAAACAATTCTACTTTCTTCAATATTTGTCAATATTTTTTCTTTTCTCTTTTTTTTTCAATGTTGATAATCTATCAATGAACTAAGACTTTCTGATTTTTTTATTATTAATTACTCCCCCTCCCATATCATTTTGTTGAGGGTTGTCTTTTCTTGCCTTCCAGCTTTTTGTCATCCTTTAATGATAACATTTTATTTATGCCTGACTAATCATAATTTTATTTATGCCTGAACTTAAATCTATTTTCCTTTTTGCTATGGTAATCTATCATTTTATTCATACATATGTGAATGTTCTGTAAAACTAGGTGATAAAACTATATATGGTATAAGTTAAAAAAAAAATATTATATAGTCCCTTTATTTTTTTATTCCTTGTTTAATCACTTTGGCTTGTAAAGGAAGAAAGACAAAAAAATTAGTGTCTGTTCTTATTTTATTTTCAACTGATCAGTTTTGCTTGATTTGTTATATGGAACATATATTTCCAGATAAAGTTAATAGAAAGAGCAGAAAGCAAGAGAAAAAAAAATACATTTTCATACTTCACCAGATTATACAAAACATTTTTCTCCTGGTCCTCAGAATTCCTATACATAAACATCTCAGAGTTTACTTTTAACAGTATGGCCACATTGTGGGATGCTAGATTATACAAAAACACTGTAATGGTCAAAAATGTAGAGCTGAGCTAACACAACCTAGAGATACAGGAAAAATGGGTTCGAACCTCACCCATTTCTCCAGTTCATAACTAAGCGATTTACCCTCTTGAGCTCATGAGAGATAATTTTTCTCAATGTAGCCCAGTGGTCAGGTAGAGATGGGACAAAGGAATCCTAAGATGTGATGATCAGATTTACTGTAACAGTCAGAATCATCTATCTCACTAACTCATTGCAGAATTCAAACCCCAGACATGAAACTGAACATTCTAGGAGTGGTTGCCTTCTAGATATACTAAGTTTGAATCTAAAGTCCAAATTTCACAGTGCAATCTATGTGATAATGCTTTTGATGCCACTGCTAGTATAACCTTTGACCAGTGCCTGGTGGTCAGGGAGAAACAAAAGTCACTATACTAAAAGAAGCTTGGGTGGCTAATTAACGTCTATGGATTTACAAAAGAAATGCAGAAAATATATATATAGAGAGAGAGACCGAGACAGTGATAGGAATCAAATAAAATAAGAGATCAAATTTAGTTTTAAATAATTTCACAAAATTTATTTATATAATATACATATATATATAACACCACTGTCTGCTTATATGAGACAGGGACGCATATTAAATAATTGTTGGCATTATATTCCAATAAATAAAAAAAAGTTTTAAAGCAAAGTGACGTATTCTATTCCTCGGGCTAATAGCATTACAATAATGTGCTTGATGAGATAGGAACATGTGCGAGGTGCTTTGAGCAATTATACAAGTTTAAGAAAATATTTGAAATTAAGTGTTATAAAATATTTATTGATTTCGAGAATAGCATGGACAAAAGCTTACTAAGCAACAAAGTGGGATGTCATCAAAGCATTTATTCGATAATAATAATAAAAAAGTTACATTGGGAGGTCAGTATTGCTGATATTGAATTTATTAAAGTTGGAGGGTGTGACACGTTTAAGTCGTGGATGCTTTGTAAAATAAATATAAAAATAAAACAATATTGAATATCCGGAATGATTACGGAGGGCATCTCGCTGCTAACCCGTAGGAAAGTATTTTATGAACAGCCGAAACTTAGCGACTGTGTGATGATTGCGTTGAATTCCCAGGTGTATCATTTGGGGACACACTCTGCCTGGAAACCGCAAGCGAAGAGAATGGACTTGGCCATGTAAAGAATCCTTGGAAAAGTAAAACAAAGCGGTCTCAACAACCAATTCATGTACCAGCAATACAAGACTAGTGTATATAAAACATACTAAATGGGTTTTACTTGGATTAAGAGAAATGCCCAATCAAATTCCCAGAAATTCATTTAAAAGGGTCTGCACATTCTCGACATCAATGATGAACTTTATAATTAAAGTAGAACACGATAATTAAAATAGGAAAATGCATGCTTGCAGGTTTGAAAAGTAAGTATAGATTTATATACGCAATCATGCATTAGGGGACACATTTAATCATTGACCACGCACATACTCTCATATTAGATTAAAATCAATAACATGTAGATTTTAAACTATGTGATTATATTATATATTAAAGAATAGAATCGCCCTCGAACGAATGATTTGCAAGATAATAAAATTGGAAAATTATTTAGAAATTTAAAATATGCCTTCATAGCAGCATCTTATTTTTATCAAAGGGAATAATTCACTCAGTCAAAAATGATTCTGACACATTATCATAATAAAATAACAGAAAGCTTAATCAATAGAAAATATTAACCCAAGGATAGAGAGCAAAATGTTGAGTATATTTAAACACGTTAAAGAAATACATAATGAAGTTATGTGAAATATCAGAAAACAATTTAAAATAGCTATAGCATGTTAGTTATCACAAGAGCTCTTGGGTTAATTTAGGGTTACCTCTGGAGAAGCATTTTGGGTAGATTGATGGTCAGCAGGTTTTTATATAATTTAACAGCAAAATCTGGAAATGTTCATATTTTTGGCAGTGGCAGCAGTTTCGGGGTTCCTTGTGTGATAACTTCCAATGGTCTACAGGAGCATGTGACCATTCCGGAGAGAAATAGCCTTCTTGCGCTCTACTCTGTCATGTCAAGATTTACAAATTACTACAATAATTTTGGTTAGAAACATTAGACCTCAGAATGATTTCTTTTAGAAACATTAGAAAGAAGAACAAAAGAAAACCCTTCTTTTTATAGTAGACTTTAACAATAGAACTGCCCTGGAGCACTACAAAAATATATCAGACTTATCAGCTGTAATTAAATCATCTGAATGTCTAAAGGAATTCAACATTAATTTTTTTTTTGTTAATTTCCCTGTCGACATTCGAATTACAAACTAGATTTAATTAAAAATTACTTTTACTAATTAAAAAAAACCTTAAGTGGACATCTGCTGTTTTTGGATAAACTTATATAACATTAACTAATTAAACTATTGTCCCTCATTTATTTTAACAGAAATATTTGGAATGACTTTTATTAAATTAAACAAAAATTATTTTACTTTTAAATTGCAATATTTGAATCTATTTACTAAACGAACATTTACTAAATGAGTTTTATTTTAAATCAAAATATATTATGACGGTAATATATTTGTAAATAGATTCAAACAAAATAACTTTGACAATTTATAATTTTGATATGTTTTAAAATGCATATCATAGTGTGTGCACAATTACGACTTATATAACCTACTTTTTAATAAATCAAAATTATGTGAACATATACATAATCTATAATCTTTTATTTTATTTGGGAATGAGTTATATATATAATACGAGCATTGTGCTCATGGTTTAAAATTAGGCAGGATTTTTGTATAAAAGTGTATTGCAGACACACTACGAAAGATTGGGGTTCAAACTAAGGTATGAGGTTAGGAAATAGGTGAGAAAAGATGAAACAAAGATCTGCAAAGCAGACCTTACTGTTTCATTACATGAATAAGTAATAATCAATATCTGAAACCTTGTTATAATGATGAATTATAGTTTATTATTAAATATAAAATTGTTATTAATGATTAAGTAAAATTCTTTAAAAAAGAAAGTATCTGGCAAACATATATATATAAGATCAGCTGATCCTTGCAATGGAAACAAAAAAAATAATAATAAAACACTGATACACATCATCAATTAATTATTCAGGTCATTTTCATTCATTAGAGGTGATAAGATTGCTCTATGATACAAGAACAGGTTGAAATTGGCTTGCTTAAACATCATATAATA
>JAQFVV010000351.1:0-196338 GCA_028023455.1 Epiperipatus broadwayi | reverse complement strand
TGGTAGGGTTTGAACTTGGATGCCCTACAGCTTCATTTATGATTATATAAAAATGTGATGATGATTTTTGGTTTCCTTTTTCTACATGCACATTACTATAAATTTGGCTAGTGACCAAATTGTAATGGCACAATATATAGAGTTCGCAAAATAAGCTCTTAACAAGCTTTGCAGCAAGCTTGTTAATAGCTTATAAACAGTGAGGATTGCCAATTCCTCTACAAGCTTTATGATAAGTGCTTAGCCAGAGCCAGCACTTAAAATATCTCTGTCAGGAACCTCTCCCCAAACCCCTGACCATGGTTTTGTGCTTTGGCACTCCTCAGAGAGGTGTCAGGGTAGGTTCAGACACTAGATCTAAAAATACCAACCCAAAGCCAAGCACTTATCTAAAAGTTATCTATTGAGTGAAAAATCTGAAAATTTCAGACATCTACATGTCTTAAACCCAGTTATCCAACTCAAATAGCTATATGGAGCTGATAGATCTTCGGCCATACCATATATTAGTAGTCATAGCAATATAAAATTGCATAAGACTTTTGGCAGAGACTATAAATAGTCAAAATAAGAGCCATAGATCAATTCATAGATCACATGACCCTATCTCTTAAGCTTGTAAGTTATAAACAGTGAAGATTACCAATTCCTCTACAAGCTTTATGATAAATGCTTAGCCAGAGCCAGCACTTAAAATATCTCTGTCAGGAACCCCTCCCCAAACCCCTGACCATGGCTTCATGCTTTGGCACTCCCAGAGAGGTGTCAGGGTAGGTTCAGACACTTGATCTAAAAATACCAACCCAAAGCCAAGAACTTATCTAAAAGTTATCAATTGAGTGGAAAATCTGAAATTTTCAGACATCTACATGTCTTCAAACCCAGCTATCCAACTCAAATAACTGTATGAGGCTGATAGATCTTCAGCCATACCATATATTAGTACTATTAATTTAAATATTATAATGTAGACCTGTAAATAATTAATATTAATTAATAATTAATATTAATGTTAATTGTTAATAGCTTATTTTGTGGGCTCTATATATAACATTCGTAAATATAAGCTTATTAAATTAGGTCATGTGACATCTGACTTGATTTTTTTTTATAAAATAGATATTTATTGTTCTATATATAAGCTTGACATAGGTAGATTGACTATTTTTGTAGCAATAATTAGTAATAATAACTAATTGAGTTAATTAAAACATGCCAGAGATAGCAAAGTTCAGAATTTATCTAATGTTATATAACAATGAAATAATTTATTTTTCCTTATGGGACTTCTCTTTTCCTTTGGTTCCTTTGAAAAATATTAGAATTTTTTAGCATTTTTTAAAAAATTGTTGTTTGATAAATCAGTTTAATATATACTTTCATTAGATATACTGCCTGGATAACTTGTTAGTTCTCTACTTAATCACAGAAGATAACAAAAATACAACTTTTAAATTGACTTTTAAAAAATAGTTAAAGAAAATCCAAACAATATATTTCAAAACTAAAATAAAGTTAAAATTTAAAATGAAGATTTGAAGTGCAGATTTTAGATGAAATAAAGTATCTTTAAATTTTTAGAATATCTATTTTTATAGTAGTATGTGTTGCTCTTTTCACCACCCATGCACCAAGATCTCTACTGCATTTCATTTTTTATCAAACCAATTATTTACAGATCTACATTATAATATTTAAATTAATAGTACATTATTGATTCTTTAATTGATCTGTCCTTGACCTTGCACTTTAAATCCAGACAATTTGATCATGTGATGTCTAGACAACAAATAAACTTGTTAATTAATGATTTTTATTAACTTTAATTATCAAATCAATTATTTAATAAAATTATTAAATAATTTTCAAATTAAATATTTTTTTATTAAATATACTATTCTCAATTTATTAACTCTTTTTATTTTATCGTAACTAAAACCTTTTAACATTATAGCAGATGTACCCAATACTCTTGTTACTTTTAATAAGTATTTTTAACTTTCAATATTTCATATGCATGCTTTATACATTCACACACATATGCACATTAAATATAACTATTTTTAATGCAATGAAAATAAATTAATTATTGACTGACATTTAAAACCAATTAAAAATTAACACTAATCTCAGTTAGTTATACTTTTTATCTTTAAACTCTAATTTTAACACTCACATATATTGATACTTAATAAATCACAACTATTATTAACTGATATACAGGCTTATTATATACCTGTATCAATATATGTAATATTTAGGGTATATGAGCACAGACTTTCACATGACCCACCACTCTCAAATCTATCTCATAACACTGATACACTTGAACACATATCTGTCAAAAAGACAAATAATCATCAATATATGTATTTCATGCTAAACCAGCAATCACCAGTTGGTCCAGATTATCATCTCTATACATATATGCAATAAGTGCTCAGATATATATTAAGATACCCAATCTTCATACTTAAATGGACAGGTTTCAATCCACTCCACACTTTAACTCTTCAACCATCCATCCAATTGAAAATCTGATGATGGAACACTCAAAGGCTACCCTGATGCCTAGATTCTCATCACACCCATGTTGACCTAAAGTCAATCTGACCCCTCATGTACAGGACATAATCCATTTAATACAAATACAAGGAATGGGCTGACACATCTACTATGTAATTGCTGATACATAGGCTTATTATATACCTGCATCAATATATGTAATTTATAGGGTATATGAGCACAGGCTTTCACATAACCCATCACTCAGCCATTTTCAATTGGATATATGGTTGAAGAGTTTGAGTGTGGAATGGATTGAAGCCTGAGCATTAAAGTATGAAGATTGGCTATCTTAATATATATCTGAGCACTTATTGCATATATGTGTAGGATGATAATCTGGACCAACTAGTGATTGCTGGTTTAGCATGAAATATGTGTATTGGTGATTATTTATCTTTTTGACATAAAAGTGTTCAAGTGTATCAGTGTTATGAGATAGATTTGAGAGTTGTGCATAACTATTATTCTAAAATTATTTATTTTAATAATCATCAACTTAAAATCCTAAAAAAATTAACTAATCATGTCAACCAGCATAAAATAATTTTCTCTATTATATCTATTTGAAACACATTAAACTCTAGATTAACTTTTCATTAGTTTAAAAATATTAATTTAATTTTTTTCAAGCAGATATTAAATAATCTAAGACACCTTTTTAGATAACCACTAACTAAATAGGCTAACTCACTTACTTTAATTCATACTATTAAAACACATAACTTAATTTTTTTATTACAATAGTATAGATAAAGAAATTTACTTATTATAATCTTATACAAAAAAGAAAAAAATAATAATGTTTTAAAACATATATCTAACCCATAGGGTTAATTATATGGTTACAATATATATAAAAATATATGTTGCAGTTTTTTTAATTTTATTTTGTATTTTGCTGTTATATCATATTTACTGTATCCTATCACTAATCAAAAAGGTATGACATATGTTTTTGTAATTAGACATAGTATAGTAAAGTGTAATGCATCAGTAATAACATAATAGCAAGAACAAGAAGTAAATTTGAATTTAAACTAAGATCTAAAGTAAATATTTCCTTACTCACTGATTCATATTTGCAACATGATTTCTTGGAGGGGGGGGGTCAGAATGCCCAAAGATTCTGAACGCTACTGTTGATCTTATACACATATTTATCAAACTCTAAATAGAACATGTAAATCTGAAAAATACTACCTTCATAGTTAACGAAGTATTCATAATATATACACATTATTAATAGACAGAATTTTCGTGCTTCAAATCAGACTGATAGCAATATGTTATCTGCAGATATATTAAAAGACCAGTATGATAATCTAAATTTACATTTTATATAGGTAATTAAAAGTAAGTAAAATATAGTTTCAGCATTATCAAGGTTTTTTAGTAGTGATTAAATATGAATTGATTGTTCAGTGTAGCTATATTGTTAAATCATATAAAAAAGGGCATACTTGCTGATGACAGATAGCTTGGTGGATGTTTTCCACACTGCTAGACAAATATTACCCAATTTCTTTGGGTATGTGGTATCTACAGTACTGTTAAAATTATCTCAGAAAAAATGAATTCCGAGAATCTTTTAGTGTTTATCATAAATATTAATAATTAAATATTTTCAAACCATCATGGAAAAAAATGAAATTTTAACAAGACTATTCAAAATTTTCATAATCAATTTAAATTTAAATGAGGCGAAATGTTATTGATTAAATTATATGTTAAAATAAATAAATATTTTGTTGTATTAAGAAAATTCATCGTCAAGTTATTTAAATAGTACTTATTCGCTTATTTATGTATGTGTCGTATGTTATGGAAATTTTTTAATACTTTTGAATGCTTTTTATGAATAATTCTTATTATTGTAAAAACTGTTTATTTTTAATAAATATTATATTATTATTAAATTCAAAATATCATGATTGGCTGCTGAATGTTTTGTTTGTTGGTTTGTCTTTTTATTATTATTATGCATTTGATAATCATATTATTGAAACTGAAAAATTTGTGATAAAAAAAAATTACATTTGAATTATTATGTAAATTAGCTGGAAACAAGATAGTAAGAAATTGAAGGATATATGAATATTTAATTATTAATCATAGGAATTCCAGCTTTGAAAATATAAAAATTTATATCAGAAGCAGTTTTTTTTTTTTTCTACTTGCGCATTACGTTTGTATAATTTTAATTTCTACCAAATATCTCTAAAGGTACATTAAATCACAAAAGCGTTTTTTAACTTGTCTGTGTGTGTATATGTCATATATGGTTAAATTTAATTTTTTTTAAAAATAGCGTAAAACTAGTTTGTATTGAAGCAGACTGATAATCAAAATGAATTAATTATCTTGATTATTGAAATTCTATATTCTCGAAGTATAACCAATTACTTATTTATAGATAGATATTGGATTAGATGGCGCTCTCTACCTACTATCTAACACTAAAAGAGTTTAAATATATATCGAAGTAAACAGAATATTGGGTGCGAGTTAATTTATGATAAACATCAAGGAAAGTAGTTTACTGTTTAAGGCTCGAACAGGATCTTTAGCAACAAAGGAATATATACATAAATGGGAAAATGTGTGTGATTTAGTCTTCAAGTTGTGTAAGGAATGCATAGAAAATATTAGGCATCTGTTAATTGAATGTGAACGGCTGAAAGCAGAAAGAATACAAATAATGAATTTGTTGAAGAATAAATATAAACAAAGTGATTATACAGAAAGTGAGTTATTGGTTTTATGCTGGGTTTGGGAAAAGATAAGAGGAATTTAGATATAAAGGCCATGGAGTTGATAAATATTATTTTATGGAAATGGGATGGAGCAGGATAGAGAAGAATATGGGAAAACTTAGGATGGGGAATCGAAAGGGAAGTTAAAGTGGTTAACAGGTTTCTCTGAGCATAGTCGCTGAGAGATTCCGGACTCCTATATAAAGAGAAATCACAGTGCATCACATCACATTATTATCTCTGAACACATAACTAATATATAGAAATTTCTGGATTTTTACATTATAAACCCTAATTATGTGAAGCTTTCTATACAAAATAGGGGGTGAAATGAGAAAAAATAATGTTTTATGTAATAGTGGGAGAGAAAATATAAACTTTTTTTAAAATGTAAAATATTAAAAGAAGACCAAATTACATAAAACTGAGAGAAATGAAAGAGGTAAATAATTTTTGTTTAAACATTTGAAGTAGAAGATATAATAAAAGGATGTTGTAATAAAGAAAATAACTTTTTTTTTCAATGAGATAAAAGTAAAAATAATAATCTGGAAATAGTATATTGCAAAGGAATAAGAATGAAAACAAATGTAAGTATTGGCAATTTCAATAAAAATATTTCAGAGAAACAAATGTTTAATTTGATTTTTAGAGTTTTTAGGAATATAACTTTCTATGTACAAAATCTTTCAACTTCAAAAGAGAAACTATTTATAACACAATTTCTGTTTTTATTAATAGTAAAAGACATTTTTACTTTATATTTTATAAACTAGATTATGTGTTTTAGAAATGTTATAAATATCTAATTTTATAATTTACATGCGAATCATTGCATATATGTATAATAACATTTTAAAATTACATTTTTATTTAGCATTTTTAGAAACTAATATTAAGAATACAAATTAATAAAACAGGCAAAACTCTCCATACAGTAGTGCCACTCAGTGCAAGCCAGAGAAATCAATGGATGCCAGAAGATTTGTGCATAAAATCCCTATCTAGTGCCTACTCATCCAATACCACCAGACTAGTTTGTTGAATAACTGAATGATATCCTAGTAGACTGTAGAAGACACACACTTTCCTTATAAATTAATGTATCCTGATGTACCATAATGACTATAGCCATGATAATTAAAGAAATATTAAATTTAAATAATACAAGCAGGGAACAATAAAATTTAGAAGAACAGAGTCCTCACCTAAGATGGCATTTGAATATCAAGAATGGAAAGGATACATTTTATGCCATTCTGATATTCATCAAAAAATGCAATTTTAAAATCATCTTCAAATAATGTACAATTCTCATGGATATAATAATTTAAACAATATGCAGTCTTAAATAAACTTGATTTTTAAAATAAATCAAACAAATAACTTTAAATTCAATTCCAATCTTTGGAACTGCCATTCTAATGCAACTTTGCATTTTCAAGTTTGGATCTGCATTTGTAAATGGTACTGTATATCTGATTTGAATAAAGATTTTTATAACATAATTAACAATTAAATGAACCAAGAAATCTTATAGAGACAAAAACTGCAATTTAATAATAATAATAATAAATTTACTAACATTTAACATTAGTTCACTTTACATATAATTAATAAGATAACATTTCACATGAAGGTTCTTTGCCAAACATGGGTAATGGTGTACATGATACATTTATAAAAATAAAACAAAATCAATACTTATCCCCTTTTTAAATCAAGCTTTTATTTACAATGTTAGACATTTTTGTTAACTATAACTTACTTTTTCTTAAAACATCTACTGTGGCTAATTATTTTTATTCTATTACACTTGTTTTAAAATAATAATAATTTGTTATTATATGGAATCGCTTCCAAACAGAATATAAATACTATTCTATGGTTATAGAATAATCATTTACTAAGGTTTTTTTTAAAAAAATAATAATAATAATATCAGAGATATACTTTCATGTCCATCTGGCTATTATTAATTAGCATGTATAAATAATTCTTTATTTATAGAATCACTAAATAAAATTAGAAACTTAATCCTTGATAGAAAGCTTAGTATTTTTTTTTTACAGATTGTTATAATACTAATTATTATCCCTGACATAGATAAGAAAATAATATCTGGCATTGTGTTAATTTAAACATGAAGATTGTAAAATCTTTCAGAAGCATCATACACACTCCAATTTTTGCTTATATCCACATAATAAATTATTAAAGAAACATGTAATGGCCTTAACAATCCATCAGTGAATTACTTCTGAATGGTGATGATAATAAAACATATATGTGCACATCTTATTATACTATTATAAAATTTTAAATTTTAAGAAAATATGTATGTTGGTTTTATTATAACTCCTAGCAAAGCACAACAGTACAATGCATACACTAATCCCATTCCTATACTTTATGAATAGAAAAGTGTCCCTGAAGTGACTATATATTTCAAATGCAAACTTATCAATTGCCATAACCATTATAAAGCATACATTAACTTCACCTACACAGTGGAATAAAAATAAGATATCCTCATGAGGGAAAGGCTACTCAAAGCTCCAACTACTATACTAAAAAGAACAATAGAATATTCCAACACACCTTCTCTGAGATAAATATATGTGTGAATGTGGTTCTAGCACATGGAAGTGGAATACAAATGATAGAAAAATTCTGTCCAAGGATCCAGCTATATTAGCTAAGCATAAATGACAATAATGAAATAGTAAAATAAAATCTCTCATGAAAAAAAATATCTGTCATTGGGAAGAACAATTCTCAATCCTCTAATGTACAATAATTAATTATACAATGATAATAAAGCCAAATGCATTTCGCAATAATAAAAATGAGAAGAATATTAATCCTAAACATAACCATTGAATAGATAAAATAAATATTACTTGAAACTATAAATCATTTATCTCTAAAAATTTCATACAGAAAATAATTAAAATCAACAACAAATACAAGTCGAAGTGACTTTTGGAAAAAAATATATACCTTGAATAGCATAATAAATTTTGCAAATAATAATAAATACACATATAATGAATAGCAGCATGATATTTTAAAAATAAAGTGGATATAAATGGAAAAGGCAAAACAATACCAAATGTAGTAAATATAAAATATACTACCTTATTAGCGTTATAATAAAATTCCTGTGTTATGTTAGCTAAAATGTTTGGTGAGCTTTTGATAAATATTAGGTACTTATCTATTATCCAGAAATATATAAAATGTGTATTGAGGAAATAGTCCTAGTGAATGTAAAGCAATACAAATTCACTTTAACTGGACAAGTATAGCAATATAATTTACCTCATGACAAAATAATTAAATAACAAAATAAATTGCATAAATTTTTTACCTTGAACAACATAACAATAAATGCATAAAATTTTACCTGACAATTTGTAATATCCTTTACATAATCATAAAATAAAAAATATTTTTAAAAAAACACTAAGAGTCATTTGGCTGACATCTGCCATGTTGAGTTGCTGGATGTGGGAAAATAATATCCTTTGGAGGGTAAGTCATGTTAAAGCAATTCATTCATCATTTTGTAAATTTAAAGTAACACAAATATCAATATCCTTCCAGAACCAATGACACGTACAAGAATTACTGCAGTATATTTTACTTCTATTCATTTACCTAGCCATTGATTGTACAAAGTTCACTATAGCTGGGGGTTTTTTCCCCATTTTATTCAAATATAAAATCTTATTAAAATTTTCTTTTTACACATCTATGAATACATTTCTTAAATAAAATTTCTTTCTTTTAAAAGAACATTTCACATTTTTATCAAAGTTATCATTTTCTTCAAATGAAAGTAAAATTAGCAATATTAATTAAAAATTACTTTTTCTGAAAATACATAAATTTTTAACTTATATAACATATTTTAGATTAAAGGCTTTCTCTGTTATTTTTTTTTCCATTTTTAAATAATACTTTTTACAATAATTAATTGTGACACATTTCATTTTTCCTATTAGAAATACATTCTTTATAAAATATCATAGGTAATGTTTTAAGAACTTTCAATGAACAAGTTTTTCCTTTCCACATAAAAAAAAAAAAATTAAGTCAAGCACATAAATCATATAATGAAGAGAATAATTAGAATTATTCCTCTTGTCATTCAGAGGTTAATTCTTTAAAGTCTAATAAAGTTAAACTCCATTGAAGAATTTCTTCATTTTATCATTAAAATAAATTTGAACAATCTATCAATGGTAGATTTAAGTAATATTTAATTAAAATTACATATATATATAACACCAACATGATCCAATAAACAGTTTAAAGTCTTGTTTTTTAAAATATTATAAGAAATTTAATTAATTTATTAAGGAAGAGTGAAGAGGTGAATGCAATAAAGGTAGAGAATATTAACAATAAATTAGTAAAGTACGTAGTTCATACACATGCTTGAAAATATGAAATTATACTATCTCTATCTTGAAATGGTCCCATTTTAGATTTATTGCTAAGTAAAAAACAACAGTGAGCATCTTTGCTAATTATCCTAGACTTCCTGATTAGATTAGGCATGAATGAGCCAATACTTGTCTTAATCTAGCAGTACATACTTATTTAAACAAAAAAAAACATTTACAAAAAAATTATCACTATGTTATGAAAGCCCACAGTCAAAATGAACAGTCAGCAAGAGAAAGAGAGTGAGCAAAACCAGACAAAAAGCTCTCATGCACCCTAAGTTATCCTATTTATAGATTTTCATATCTTAATGAGCAGCCAATAAGTTACCTGGATTTTTTTTATTTATGCCCCTGGTAAAAACTATTTCAACTAGAACCAGGAACTAAAAATTAAATTACATAATAGCAATTAATTTCAAATTATCATGTGACAGTTTCTATTAAAGTTTATTAACTCTGATTGACCTTTCATAATTTATTAAAACAAAATTAAATTAAATAACTGATAAAAGAAACTGTTTTATAATATTACCTTTTTTAATAATTATTAATACTTTTAATTTATGAGATGCTCAGATATTATTTAACTTACATTTATTTTTTAAATAAATGAACTATAACATTATTAAATAATCACACAAATTTAAGTAATATTTATTTTAATAAATAACATTTTATAGTAGTGGGCAAGCATTCTTATCCACACATACACATACCAGAAATTAATACAATTAACTTATTATCTTGAATTTTATATGCTGAATATTAAACCTCACAAATATTAAATACTTGTAAATATTTCATTTTATAATTAATAAACTAACTTCATTCTTTATAACTTTTCTAACACAGTTAATAAATAATAGGCTAACTATTTTAATTACTTTAATAACAACATTTTATAACTAATGAACTTATTAACTAGCCTATAATTTTTTTAAACATATAAAATTATCTCTAATAAATCTCCCATTGAATTTCAGCTTTAATTAATTGAATAAGATTTGATTTTTAATTCTTACTATACTTTATTCTTGTTTGACTATGTACATGAAATTAAATATAAAAGTTATCAGCTATAATAACTTATGCTACTGAAATAAAATAATTAAGTCTAACTGCTGGTATAGCATGTCTAAGCTGTTTACACAGCAGAACTTAATATAATCAATTTCATTATCCTTTTTTTTTAGCAAAAAATTTAAAACAAGCAATTTAACTACAACCATGGCAAAGCTCGTGATTACAGTATATATACACATTAATAAATGAGTTTTCTTTACGTATTTTATGGGAGTTGTTCAAGAGTTATAACATTTTTATATATTTTAAGTAATATTCTTTTTTAAACCACACAAAAGATATTTACGTAATTTATAAGAAATATGTATAGTTTAATTTACACAATTTCTTCAAAATTTCATAATATTCCAAGCATTGTTCTCTATACCTGATAATTCTTGAATATTAACTTACTAAACATATGTGTGATGCATTTATGTGCCAAATACTAGGAGAGTAATATGCATATTGTTGTTTTTACCTAATATTGGAATGTCTATATTTTCATATATCTATCTAAAAAAAAAACATATCCATGGGAAGATAAAATATCAACATTAATTATCATAGCTACAACATTGAAAGAAAAATAATAAAAAATGCCAAAAACATAGGAAAATAATATACATCTATCATCATTCTGATAAATATTTTTATGTATCCAATAGTTAAACTTACAATATAAAATGACTCGATTCTCTTTTCCAGAAGATCTTTGTGCAGCAACTATAATTATAATAGATTTCAATTTTCACAATAATCTTTGAGAAATTAAAAATGAAATAGAATTTTCAATTATTAAAATTAATAGTTTTAAATGTTATACATATATTTGTTGACAGAAAACCAGAGTAGTTTTTTTATTTATTCTTCATAATATTCAAAGAGTAATTATACAAGTATAATGAGCAATCATTCTTGCAGAGATTTAATTTTAGCTATTAAATTTATAAATAAACTGTTTGCAGTTTTTCCAGTCATTATATCCCTGAATATTTATGTTTTTAATGCAACATAAATTCTTGAGAAATACTTTTTTTTATTTCAAAACACAAATTTGATGCTAAAATCAATATATTATTTGCTATATTTCCAAATCGTCTATGTGTTCAATTATATTTTATTATGATGCTATATACCTAACTTTAAATCCTTCCTCAATTAGGGAAAAAAATAACTCTCTTAAAATTAACCTTTCAGTGGTTTATACCTGTTCAGTGTCATATTCTGGAGATCAAAGACCATAGATCAGAGATCATAGATCAAAGACCATTTTTTATCAGTTCTCAAACTATATTATAAACTCATGAGTAACAAAATCATTCAATTATTTTTACAGTAAATTATATATGTAACTTTATCATTGGAGCAAGATACGTTTTTTAGCACATATTAAAATAGACTATATATTCATCATGTGGCTATCAATCTAATTAAAATCTTTCAAACAACACTGTTTGATACATGAATTTTTTCCTGGCATTTACCATAATTATGGGTTATTTTATTTTTAAAGCACTCTAAGTTTCTACTTGTCTAATTATATTTACATTAATGAATACTTAGCAAGATCTTATCACTTAAATATGCTTAATAAATTTGTAAACAATCTTATGAATGAATTTAGTAGATTTTTATAATTAGAACAGCAAGATAATATACTATGGTTTATTAAGTGATTAATAGTATTACTGAAATATTTTTCAAGACTTATGCTAAAGTATTTTAAACCTTTTATTTTTTATATAAATGATTTTTTTTAATAATATAAGTAATGATGATCACAGAGTTATAATATTAACTCTACCATATTGCAACCATTAAATAAAACATTCATACTAAAAATGACATCTCTATTATTTATGAAAGTCAAATTATTCAGTACCAGTCTATATTTGATTTATATTTAGTTGAATCTTTAAACACTGCTTCAATGCCATGAAAGAATATTAGGGTGACCAATGGATAAATCAAAAATTGTTTGCATTTGGAAAAGTGATTTATTTTAATATTACACAATTTATACATTCAAAGTAGAATTTAAAAGATTTTTTTAAACAGGTCTCTTTTTTTTTTTTCAAACATCTAGTATTATTTGGATTTTTCCAATTTATTTGGCTTTGGGAAAATGGGAGGGTTGTGTGGGTGTTGAAAAGAGGGGAAGTATGGTCAATTGTAAGTTTTTAAAGTTGATTTGGAATTCTTATAATACTATCTAATAAAGACATTTCTAGTTCATTTGGGTATATTTTCAAACAACATCTTGTTTGAATTGATAGATTTGTTTGCAATTGTTTATTTGTCTTTAAAATTTAACATTTTTTATTTGGTTTTTAGGAAAGCTGGAGATGGAAAAATAGAATCTATTCTAAGTATTGTTCACTTTTATGAAAACAATAATTGTCAGCTACATTCACTACACGTTAAATGAACTGTCTGGCTTTGAAACAATAACCACAACAAATTATAAAAAGATTAAATTGAAACTTCCTTCTTATTTCTTTGGTTTTCCATTGTGTGATAATTCTTTACTCCTTATTTCATAAAAATAAAATAAAAGAAGCTATCACACCACGTATATGGACTGAGTAATTTGGTATGGATGGGCAATGCAAACTGTTCTAAACTCCTTCTTAGCTTCATAGATGCCATGACATCTAAATGAAAAACCTAATGCAATTTATTTTTATCAATTTTTCAAAAATTAAAAAAAGACAAATTTAAATGAACTTCTCCAAGTATAATGTTTTCATTTCATTTGATTCAAGTAAAAATATTTTAACAATATCAATAAAAAACAGAAAGTTTATTTTTAAATTAATTTCTAAAAACTAAAAAAAAAAATTTTTTTCTAGTGTGTGAAAAAAGTTTCACTTTTATCTTTTAGTTTTCTGCTGTATTTTTGAAACTCTTTATGAATCTTGATTTTAGGTATACAAATTATGTTGAATCTTATATTTATTGATTAGTTATTCCAAAATTATTTCGTGATGTAGTGCAATGTTTTAAAGAAACAGAGAGAAAATTGAATGTAGGTATTGAAGTAGATTGTTACCAATTATTCTTCATAGCTTAATAAGTCAAAAAAAGCTGATTTTCAATGAGATTGTCAAATTGAAAATAAAATATCAGATGCCACATCTCACTATCAACACTCTAAAAAATCCTAGATTATTTATTTATTTGCTTTTAAAATATTTTAAGTGCACGGTAAGAAAAGTAGAGCTGCTTTAACCTAACCTAGAAATGCAGATAGAAGGGGTTTGAACCTCACTTACTCCTCTAAATTGCTACTAAGCGACTTACTCCCCAAACCTCACT
The DNA here is from genome assembly GCA_028023455.1 of Epiperipatus broadwayi. Lineage (NCBI taxonomy): Eukaryota > Metazoa > Onychophora > Udeonychophora > Euonychophora > Peripatidae > Epiperipatus > Epiperipatus broadwayi. The sequence continues at coordinate 182,177 of JAQFVV010000351.1, read as the reverse complement.
AGAATTTAATCTTAATGTATGCCCAGTGGTCAGGGAGAGAAGAGACCACGAAAAGGAATTTTTACATATATAATGACCAGATGTACATACGAATGTCACAAAAGAAAAACAATATTAAGTGGTTTTATTTATAGTGAATGAAAGATAACAGAAATTTTTATTATTGACATTAAAATAATTCACACAATGCTTTATAGTGTCGCAGGCTATTTTCACTGCAACTGGATAGACATATATGAAAGATCCATTGATTGTAATGATAAGAACAGACAAAATTTTATGTTATAATTTCTTCTTTAAAATATTTCAGCCAATGGAAGTGTTACGTAAAAGAAATCAAGAGAGAGAGAGACATGATTCATTAACTCTAGGTTGGAGAACATAGAAATAAATAGGTGGTCAAACTCAACTAAACACTTTGGACAGGTTTAAATCACAACCCTACTTATGATTTAAGAAGAATGATAAAGTGACCCCAGCAGGAATTTCCAGCCATAATTGAAACATTTCTATGAGATTTTGAGAAAGATTTCCTAATAAATATAAATATACAAGACCATGCATCTCGAGACATAACAGTTACCAAGAGGTTAACCCAAGACCGGATAGCTCTCCATCTCTAAACTAGGTTAGAGAGAAAAATGGAACCCGTTCGCTAAACGTGTGACCCGGATTCAGGATCAGAGTTTTTGTTGCTTATGTCCAGTTACGTACATTAAAAGGACTGAGATTGACATAAGATCCAGAACAATTTATTTGTTTTTCAGAAGGTCCTAATGTAGGTATGTTAATCTAAGCAAACTTGGCAAAAGAAGCACTGTAATATATGCTGAGTGGCCCAGTAGATCACCTGAGGCACGATGCCACATAAATATGGTCAACGATCTTTAAGTTTAAAAAGAAACCCTCTGCAAAATATAAACATATTAGGAAAGCTCAACTATCACTGAAAATCCGCAGAAAAATAGTAACTTTACCTTTATAAAAATTTGAATTACTAAAACAAAACAAGTGGGCAGATATTTATTGGTTTAGTTCAAGTTTAACCGACCAACCCTGAGCCAATGCTATTTAATAATTTTTAATACATATTGTCAAAATGTACTCTCTCTTATTACTAAAATATAAATGTGCACATTTTATTTCATGCTCTTTAAAATGTAACTTTAAATTTGTAACCCTTCATTGACTAAAATATACAGGCATTTGATAAGGATCTTTCTTTTATATATATACAAAAAAAAAACTAAGTTAAAGTTTGGAAAGTTTTATAATAGAATATTTAGCAATTTAAATCTTGATTTTAAAATAGAGTTTTGCACTTTCTATGATTTGCTTCCTTTTCTTTCTAAATAAATATTTATATAAAATAAATAACTTAATTACGGGAGTATAATGGCGGAAAGTTAAACGAAGTATTTTTCAATTAAATTAATAAGAACTATGGCCACCATTATATATAATAACCACTCCCATTATGATATAAAAAAAAAGAAAAAAAAAGCAATTAATGAAATATAATTTGACAAGATACGAACACATAGATTTAAAAAAAAAACATATGTAGAAAAACATAATTCTAGCTAGAGTGAATTTGTAAATTACAAAGAGATTTTTTTGTTAATTTATGGTAACGTTACCAGTAACTAGATGTGATGGGTCAAGATGAGTTCATTAGAGGTTTATCGCAAGTCTTTCCGGTTCTTCAACTTTGTTTTTTCATGTTTGAGGGCAGATATTCACAGATACAGGGCAGACACTTTAGTTCTCCGGCTGGCCTACATGATTAGAACTCCGGCCTCAGGAATGGCTCAGGAGAGCAAAGGCAAAGAGGTTACCCCTGCATTTTTGCATGAGCAACACATTTTCTGGATTTTTTTATTTATGTGCTGAAAGAATAGAGTGCAGCTTGAAGTAAGTAGAGCAAGCAAGAGTTCGCTATATTGTCCAATCTTTCAGCAAAATTTCTTCCAACAAAATTCTTAAGATTTTCTCTTTGACCTTCAGCACTGGTTACCCGCAAGCATAAGACCAAGAACAAAAGAAAAGTTCTTTATTTATACCCTTTTTCCATTATGTTTTTAATCTGCTAATTAGTAGTGAATCATGCCCGTTGTTTCAAATTTTCCTGTTATCTATTTTTTTATCTAATTCAGAAAAATGTTTTACTAATTAAATTTCTTTTCTTAATGGATTCTATTTAATTAAAAAAATTTATCTTATCGAATTCTTCCAACATATATTTTAAAATATTTGCAAATATAATTTTAACTTTCTATATTTTATTTTATTAAATCTTTTCTCTTTAACACAATTCCTTCTTTAATTTAGGCAACTATTTGAGAAAACGATAAATTTAGTTTGAAAAAGAAACATACATTCACTGCGATTGGACTTAGGGTCTTAGTTAGTCCACAGTGAATGGTGAAGCCAGCATATATATATATATGAAAAACAAAAACCAAGTTACTCACGTAACCTGCTATCACTTGTTATTTATGTTCAAAAGATGGCGCTTTACCAAAACCACCAAACAAGTGTTAAATTTGTTTACATAAACGAAAAAAGAGTCAGAATTAACTACCTCTTTCATTTGCTCACCCCCAGATCAGCTGATTTCAAGCTGATTTGCTCTCCTCAGTGAGGGATAGAGTATAGAAACTAGATCTAAACACTGACTCTCAAGTGTTTATGCAAAACGTTTTTATCAGATTGCAAGCGTGAATTTTTCAGACTGGTAAAGTCTTCAAACTCAGCCTAGCAAGCCAGATATTTATATGGGTCTGATCTCAGTTCAGTATCACCATATAATCAAAGTCTCTGCAATATATATCATTGCAAGAAAACTTTAAAGGTACATTTATGAAAAACAAAAACAAGTTACTCACGTAACCTGCTATCACTTGTTATTTATGTTCAAAAGATGGTGCTTTACCAAAACCACCGAACAAGTGTTAAATTTGTTTACATAAACGAAAAAAGAGTCAGAATTAACTACCTCTTTCATTTGCTCACCCCCAGATCAGCTGATTTCAAGCTGGTTTGCTCTCCTCAGTGAGGGATAGAGTATAGAAACTAGATCTAAACACTGACTCTCAAGTGTTTATGCAAAACGTTTCTATCAGATTGCAAGCGTGAATTTTTCAGACCGGTAAAGTCTTCAAACTCAGCCTAGCAAGCCAGATATTTATATGGGTCTGATCTCAGTTCAGTATCACCATATAATCAAAGTCTCTGCAATATATATCATTGCAAGAAAACTTTAAAGGTACATTTATGAAAAATTCACGCTTGCAATCTGATAGAAACGTTTTGCATAAACACTTGAGAGTCAGTGTTTAGATCTAGTTTCTATACTCTATCCCTCACTGAGGAGAGCAAACCAGCTTGAAATCAGCTGATCTTGGGGTGAGCAAATGAAAGACGTAGTTAATTCTGACTCTTTTTCGTTTATGTAAACAAATTTAACACTTGTTCGGTGGTTTTGGTAAAGCGCCATCTTTTGAACATAAATAACAAGTGATAGCAGGTTACGTGAGTAACTTGTTTTTGTTTTTCATAAATGTACGTTTAAAGTTTTCTTGCAATGATATATATTGCAGAGACTTTGATTATATGGTGATACTGAACTGAGATCAGACCCATATAAATATCTGGCTTGCTAGGCTGAGTTTGAAGACTTTACCAGTCTGAAAAATTCATGCTTGCAATCTGATAGAAACGTTTTGCATAAACACTTGAGAGTCAGTGTTTAGATCTAGTTTCTATACTCTATCCCTCACTGAGGAGAGCAAACCAGCTTGAAATCAGCTGATCTGGGGGTGAGCAAATGAAAGAGGTAGTTAATTCTGACTCTTTTTTGGTTTATGTAAACAAATTTAACACTTGTTCGGTGGTTTTGGTAAAGCGCCATCTTTTGAACATAAATAACAAGTGATAGCAGGTTACGTGAGTAACTTGGTTTTGTTTTTCATAAATGTACCTTTAAAGTTTTCTTGCAATGATATATATTGCAGAGACTTTGATTATATGGTGATACTGGACTGAGATCAGACCCATATAAATATCTGGCTTGCTAGGCTGAGTTTAAAGACTTTACAGGTCTAAAAAATTCACACTTGCAATCTGATAGAAACGTTTTGCATAAACACTTGAGAGTCAGTGTTTAGATCTAGTTTCTATACTCCATCCCTCACTGAGGAAAGCAAAACAGCTTGAAATCAGCTGATCTGGGGGTGAGCAAATGAAAGAGGTAGTTAATTCTGACTCTTTTTTGTTTATGTAAACAAATTTAACATTTGTTCGGTGGTTTTGGTAAAGCGCCATCTTTTGAACATAAATAACAAGTGATAGCAGGTTACGTGAGTAACTTGTTTTTGTTTTTCATAAATGTACCTTTAAAGTTTTCTTGCAATGATATATATTGCAGAGACTTTGATTATATGGTGATACTGAACTGAGATCAGACCCATATAAATATCTGGCTTTCTAGGCTGAGTTTGAAGACTTTACCGGTCTGAAAAATTCACGCTTGCAATCTGATAGAAACGTTTTGCATAAACACTTGAGAGTCAGTGTTTAGATCTAGTTTCTATATTCTATCCCTCACTGAGGAGAGCAAACCAGCTTGAAATCAGCTGATCTGGGGGTGAGCAAATGAAAGAGGTAGTTAATTCTGACTCTTTTTTCGTTTATGTAAACAAATTTAACACTTGTTCGGTGGTTTTGGTAAAGCGCCATCTTTTGAACATAAATAACAAGTGATAGCAGGTTACGTGAGTAACTTGTTTTTGTTTTTCATAAATGTACCTTTAAAGTTTTCTTGCAATGATATATATTGCAGAGACTTTGATTATATGGTGATACTGAACTGAGATCAGACCCATATAAATATCTGGCTTGCTAGGCTGAGTTTGAAGACTTTACCGGTCTGAAAAATTCACGCTTGCAATCTGATAGAAACGTTTTGCATAAACACTTGAGAGTCAGTGTTTAGATCTAGTTTCTATACTCTATCCCTCACTGAGGAGAGCAAACCAGCTTGAAATCAGCTGATCTGGGGGTGAGCAAATGAAAGAGGTAGTTAATTCTGACTCTTTTTTCGTTTATGTAAACAAATCTAACACTTGTTCGGTGGTTTTGGTAAAGCGCCATCTTTTGAACATAAATAACAAGTGATAGCAGGTTACGTGAGTAACTTGTTTTTGTTTTTCATAAATGTACCTTTAAAGTTTTCTTGCAATGATATATATTGCAGAGACTTTGATTATATGGTGATACTGAACTGAGATCAGACCCATATAAATATCTGGCTTGCTAGGCTGAGTGTGAAGACTTTATTGGTCTGAAAAATTCACGCTTGCAATCTGATAGAAACGTTTTGCATAAACACTTGAGAGTCAGTGTTTAGATCTAGTTTCTATACTCTATCCCTCACTGAGGAGAGCAAACCAGCTTGAAATCAGCTGATCTGGGGGTGAGCAAATGAAAGAGGTAGTTAATTCTGACTCTTTTTTCGTTTATGTAAACAAATGGTAAAGCGCCATCTTTTGAACATAAATAACAAGTGATAGCAGGTTACGTGAGTAACTTGTTTTTGTTTTTCATAAATGTACCTTTAAAGTTTTCTTGCAATGATATATATTGCAGAGACTTTGATTATATGGTGATACTGAACTGAGATCAGACCCATATAAATATCTGGCTTGCTAGGCTGAGTTTGAAGACTTTACCGGTCTGAAAAATTCACGCTTGCAATCTGATAGAAATGTTTTGCATAAACACTTGAGAGTCAGTGTTTAGATCTAGTTTCTATACTCTATCCCCCACTGAGGAGAGCAAACCAGCTTGAAATCAGCTGATCTGGGGGTGAGCAAATGAAAGAGGTATTTAATTCTGACTCTTTTTTCGTTTATGTAAACAAATTTAACACTTGTTCGGTGGTTTTGGTAAAGCGCCATCTTTTGAACATAAATAACAAGTGATAGCAGGTTACGTGAGTAACTTGTTTTTGTTTTTCATAAATGTACCTTTAAAGTTTTCTTGCAATGATATATATTGCAGAGACTTTGATTATATGGTGATACTGAACTGAGATCAGACCCATATAAATATCTGGCTTGCTAGGCTGAGTTTGAAGACTTTACCGGTCTGAAAAATTCATGCTTGCAATCTGATAGAAACGTTTTGCATGAACACTTGAGAGTCAGTGTTTAGATCTAGTTTCTATACTCTATCCCTCACTGAGGAGAGCAAACCAGCTTGAAATCAGCTGATCTGGCGGTGAGCAAATGAAAGAGGTAGTTAATTCTGACTCTTTTTTCGTTTATGTAAACAAATTTAACACTTGTTCGGTGGTTTTGGTAAAGCGCCATCTTTTGAACATATATATATATATATATATATGCACAGCTTCATTAGCAAAAAAAATAAATAACTCTCACACAGAAATAATGTGATTTTCTGCATAATAAATCCACATAAATCAATTCTGCAATCTAACAAACAAAAACACATCACTCTCACTAATACTGATTCCCAAATTTGTATTCATATTACTCTCAAATAATTCCAACCATTCTATTATCAAAGTTATTTATTTCTTACTATAAATTACAATAAAAAATACTAATGTCTTTATTTCTTAAGAGTTCATAAGAAATTCAAATGCCAGAAGTGTGCATTTGGTATCAGGAGGGTTCCTGGGATTGATTCTAGCATTTGCAGGTTTGGTACTCAAATTCCTTATGAATTCCTGAACAATAAAGTCATATCCTTTTATTTAATTACAATCAAAGGTAGTCCTTGCTTTATTACTAATACTGGAAAGTTACTCTCTCTTAGATAAATGAATTTAATTAACTACTACTAAATAGAAATTAATTTTAAATCTATTTTCGATCAAGATGATTAATAGTATCTCTTATCTTTGCAAATTCTATTACCAAAATATTTGTTCATAATGCTAATCATTAAAAGCTATTTCATGAATAGAAACACAGCATTAAATACTAGATGAAATCTACCGCATTGCAGCCTCAAGTAAAGGCTTTTTTCTAGACTCAGCTTCTGTTTTGCAATTGACACAGGCATTTTTATTAAAAATTGAAAACTTCCATCCAATATTCTATATAGACCTCTAAAATTGTATATGATATGGTTTTTTTTTATTTTTCAATCTTTATTGCTAACATTGCATATTGTCAACCTACTTGAAGATTTTCAAATATCAAGAATATCTATTGTTCAATACATGAATATTTTTTTATAATAACTAATTATAATGTGAACATTGTCTTCTATTGTCAAAGTGTTTCAAAAACCTTCTTCAGAATTTGTATTATTATCTCCAAGTCAATATTGAATTATAAATTTGATAAATTTATTGCCAAGTTTTAATAAATTTGAAGACTTTTCTTTGTTATTCCTGTACCAGATCACTAAGGTAAAAAATTTTAATGTAGTTTTTACTTGCATATTGCACTATTATACTTCTTAGGTTAACACTTTTAAATTCAGAGTTAATAAAGTTAAATTGTCAAAAGATATATCTGACTTTGCTTCACCTGACTTAAGTATCTCAGTTTGTTTGCTTATTATGTTGGTCTTAATTTGTTTTAAATATACTTTTTATTGCCAACATAAGATAAAATCATTTATGGTAACAGTAAAAAAAAAATTTCAGTAATATCATTTAAGGCTTAAACATTTATTTTTTTACCTTGTATTTTGTTTAATCGTGTAAAGAAAAGATAACATATTAATTCACATTGTAATTTCATAGGATTTAAATTTATTTCATAAAATACATATCTCGCAATTTTATTAAAATTTACATTTTATTTGCCTAATAGCCCTGCTAATGTTCATTTCATTTTTCATTTCTGATTTAGTTAAAAAACAGTAGCATATATCTTCAAACAGTAGTACTACCAATGCAATCAATGGATGCTAGAAGGTTTGTACATCAAAATCATTATCTAGTGCTTACTCATCCAATATTTCCAAACTAGCATCTATATTTACTATTGTTTTAACAGCTTGTGTAAGCATAAAAAATGGTGATCATGTGATGTTTTAGTTTTTTTTCTAATTCAGCTCTGAGGCTATCTGTGAATTTTGTAGATAAAAGGACCAAGATCAATATAATTTGAGAGATTGATCCATTTTAAAGTTCTATGATCTTATATATTTGATATATTATAATTCATTCACTAACTATTTAATAAAATAAAACATTTACTATTCTAATGATATTATGTATACCTAACAAATGATTGATACTATATTAAAAGCCTTCTTAGTTTTAACAAAAAATTAGTAAATCCAAATTATTTCATTTATATAATAAAAATATATTTTGGTAAGAATATTCACAAGATATGGTTATTCAAATATATGAGTTGCTAAGCTTTATAAAGGAAATTTGAAACAAGATCGCATAATGATATAATAAATTTTATGTACTATGCTTAAATAAGTAAAAATATTAGTTGGTGGTCCTAAAAAATGTTTGTCTTTTCTCCATAATCAAAAAGAATGATAAATCGTTAATTGAATTTAATTTTATTATCTTGAGAAATTAAAAAAAAAAAATGTAACAATAGAAGTGATTTTAAAATAAATTTCCTTCTTTTATTATAACCTCAAATATTTGCACTTATTGCATTTCTGGATAAAGTTTTACTTTAAATGAACGAATACTACTATTGAATAATTTGCAATTTTTAAATTTTTATTGTTTAACATTTTAATTTTACTTAAGATATTGTAACAGTCAGAATTGTGTGATCAGCCAACAGGATTCAGAGACCTAGCAAAAGTACTTCAACCCAGTATGTTTGGGATATGGTAGTCGCGGAACAGTACTAAGCTTTAACCTATTTGCCAGTCCTCCAAAATCTCCACTATCCAACCAACGCTCCTGATGCTACTAATGGTCATCGTTTTTCTTCGATCCCAGTGGTCAGGGTAGAAACAAGGACTCTCAATTCGAACTTAGCCTGTCATGCACTAGACTTTATTAATTTAACCTAAGATATGCACTAAATACTTCGATATGGCTCAAAATATTATTTTTTTAATATTTCATAGGTTTTGGATACATACATATATGATTTAATCAAGTGTGGATGTGGTTGAGTGGATATGATGAACCAGGGAATGACATGACAACAGTATAGATATATACAATTTATTAACATAATTCATTAGAAAATATAAATAATAATAACCATGTTTGGATCTTATTATACTCCATGTATGGGGTTACATTTAAACAAAAAAAAAATCATAATTACAATGTTTGACTATCAGTTATTGCTAATGGTACAGAATTTAGATATCACTAGGATAAATATATGATTTTTTATAAAGAATTACAATATTCAACCATAAGTTATTTATAAAGGTACAGTATTTAGATATCACTAGGATAAATATATGATTTTACCGAGAATTACAATATTCAAACATAAGTTATTTACAAAAATACGGTATTTAGATATCACTAGGATAAATGTATGATTTTTATAAAGAAGTCACCTGTCAATAATGACAACAAAGATTATGAACTATTAAATATAACAATTACAATAATGAACATCAGTATTAGAAGTGTGTGTGCATCATAATGAAGTCATACTGGAGTTCATGACAACAACAATTGTGTATCAAAACAATAATTATAAATTAACCAGAAATGATAGTTACACACATAGTAAATAATCAGTATTGTTAAGTGTCAGCATAAAACAAATTTTTATATTGAGAATGATAATATTTTATCAAGAAATATGCCACCATAAAATTAATATGCCAATTTTGGAAAGCAAACACAATACTGGTTATATTAAGTTAGAGGCCAAATAGATACATATAATAAATTTATGCGTGTGTTTACATACATAGGGGAAGTTAAATATATATATATATTTATTATTATTATATTTTACTGTTAGTATTTCCAGAAGGAGTTATGGACCAAAGCATAATTTTAGCTCCCTTTATTATTAATAGTTATATGATAAATATGGTTTATTTATTTCATACAGTATTAACAACAGGTATGATTAAGAAATCTAATTACAGCATTCAGTGGCGTCTGGGTTTGAATCTTGTGCTGGCTATATTATTAGCATTGGCAAAACATGGACCAATCTCATTTGTCGAGCAGTAATATATATATGTTCCTATAATAACACATCCGCATTCAGCTTGGCTTGTGTAGGAAATAATAGAGTGTAGGCTTTGAATCCCTATCGTTATAGAGTCTACCCATTCATCGGCTCAAAGAAAACCATGGCTATCTCGTATTGCCAGGACCAGTAAAATATCCATCTGGCAGTCCGCATAGCATACTCAACATCTATTCTTTATTAAAAGCCATATAGGCACAGATCAATCTATTAAGCCACTGATATATTTGCCCATTAAAAGCATTAACTTATATCTGCATAGATATTTTCCTAAACCTGTATTTAATAAGTAATAATGGAAAAATTTAAGACAACCATATCTTATAGGCTGTAAAATGCCCAAGTGTTTCAAATATAAATTTTAACCATAAAATCCTAGAGGCAAAAAAATACTACTGCTGAGATATTTCTTTCCCCAAATGCATGCATCACTAAATATATATATATATAGAGTGAGATGAATACATATCTTTGCAATAAGTAATATTGCCCCTTTTATATTTAAAAAAGAAGCACTATCATTATTATTTTTTTTATATATTTCTACACTTAAATAAACGCATATATATATATATATTATTTTATTTTTTAATTGTCACAAAGAATCAAATAAAACAATTTTAACACTCATTTATATTTTAAATTTCTTTACCTAGGTACTGTGATTATGCATATACGGGAAGAGGGTGGATTTTTTTATACAGATATTTGATTTCTTTTCTCTCTCTCCCCCTTTTTTTTTTTTATTAAATAAATGACATTTTTAACTAAGCCACGATTTAAGAAATTTAACTTTGACTGTTTCTTAGTTTACCATTATAAAAATCATTACCCCTTTCCCACTTTAGATTCGGGATAAAGCAAAAAAATTTATACATAAATTGGTTTAATATACAATATCATTTGTCGCCGTACTTGACTAGATTGGCATATATCGGCATATCTCAAAATAAAACATATAAAAGCTGTATTTATCGATTCTATAATAATCTTTTGTTCAACTTAGAATTATAAATTACACTCTCTTTTTTTTAACCATTAATAAGTAGTCTAGTTATAATTCAAATTGACTTGTTAAAAACAATAATTAAAAAAAAGTAAAATACTCATGTATATATAACTGTCCTTTTGAAACACATTTTTTTTAAGATAGTCTTTTACGAATTTTATAAATCTGGGGAAATTAAATGTTCTCAAGTTTTTATAAAAGGCATTTTTAAGATATAAATATTTGTAAAGATTGAAAGTTTATACTTGCGATGGATTACTGTGTCACTTTAATTGAGACAGATATTTTCCTACTGGTTCATTCATTGTCAGGATCAACCTTGGGCTTTACTGGACTCAGGATAGACTGGCTTTGAAGTTGGTTTTCCATTTTCTTTCTGGCACATGCATGGGATCAATTGGATTTTTCCCTTCTTTAGATGTATTTTTCTGGAGATTTTTCAGAGAAAGGGAAAGGTAAACTTTGTCCTACTCACAGATCATAGCAAGGATCTATTTTCTGCTTAAATGTAGTCAAATGGTCCTTTAGAGAGAGAGTCACTTTGACTCTTAAAAACCTTTTTGCCTTAAAAAAAACTTTTTTCACTGCCAACAACTTTATTTTTATTCTTTCACTGCTTGGCTTTAACAGTCTTGATTCTTTTTCTTTGACTAACCCCTCTCGAAAATTTAGCCCAGTATTTATAAAAACCATTGCTAAGCAACTCTTTGTCTCCTATATTTTTTTAACACCTATACTATAACTGCCTTGGTTAGAAATGAAAACAGACCACAGGATTGATCTTTGATTTAAATCAGTTTAAAGATGAGAAAATAATTCAACACTTCCATGCAACTAGCTGATCTTTGATCTAAAACAGTTGACACAATCCTGTTAAGATTACACCAAGGTATGAAAATCTTAATTGCCTTTTAATGGCCTTAAAGATGAGAAAATAAATTAACACTTCCATGTAACATCTTTCGGAATGTTTAAGAAAAAACAGAACCATCAAAATGTTATTCGCAAGGAAAGAATCACCTTTTAGGACAAATATATAAGACAAAGGATATATATTTTTCTTTCTAAATATATATAAAAAATGAATTTCAATGAAACAAGACATATATACATATGAGCCCTCTTATTCACCAAGACACACACATGCATCTGTATATTATCCCCTTAATCAAACAAAAGAAAATGAAAAATTAGATATTTGAGCTTTAAAAATCTATAGACGTATACTATTTTCAACAACTAACATGAAGCTCTGTGTGTGCATACACACTGATCGCTTCAATATCAACATTTTAATTTTACTTAAAAAGAGTGAGAGAGAAAATTTGAATTTTAAGTAATTATTTTTATGAAGCATTTATTATACACATGGAGTATATATATATAAATTGAAGTTTTTTATTAGAAAAGATGCATTATAATTCAAAAAAACATGGTTGTGCAAAAACATATGAAAGTTGTAAGAAGTTAATTAAAATTTGTGAAAAAATTACAACACATGAAATTAGAGAATAAGTTAAAGATATCCCCCCCCCCTCGAAATAATAATAATAATCAAATAAGAATTAAACTTTAGGTCTTGAGTATTGGACATTTATATTAAAATTTAGTTGAAGGTTTCTATTCATTTGTGTAAAGAAACTTTCCATATAAATAATAATTTCTCTGTTTTACTACATTTATTAATACCATTTAGTCTTTCCAAAATCTCTATGGTATCTAAACATTTTTGAGATGATCATTGTGTTTGGGTGTAACTTTTATTTTGAAGAAATCTGTATGAAACCCATACTGAAGATAATGAATGATATTTACTGCATTAATGTGCTTATTTTGTTTAACACTCATGTGATTATTTATTTGTATATGTGTGGCCTATCACACTTCATATGGAAACTCAGATTTTATGAGCTTCAAAAAGCATTACATTTTTAGACTTTATTACAATATTAATAATTTTTGATCTGTTGAAAATATTTATTGTTTTTTTATACATGTCAAATGTGTTGACCAGGAAGCAAATCTGGGCCAGCTGCTTGGAAGGCAGCTATGCTGACCACTAGGACACCAACACTTGACAAAAATATTTATTGTTGCAGGATTTTAACATAATTCCTACTGTTTTCTGTAATTCTTGTTATAGAATGAATGCATATCTAATAATTTGTTTCTTTTTTGGCATTTTAATTTGATGCATTTCTATTTTTATAATATTGGAAGAGTTTTTTTATTTCACATAAATAAGTAAAAACTATCAACTAAATTTGAATCTAATTGATTATCTACTTTAATTCAAGTTTAATTCCCATTCTTTGTTATTTCACAATTTTCATTTCTTTATACAATTCCTAAATAATTGTTTACATGTTTCAATATCTTTGCAATAACCATATAATAACACCTTAACCAGTTAAAGAAAAATATTATTTTTCTGAAACATCAATAATTATATATACACATATATATGTTAATATTTTACATGGCTGTTCCCAAAAGCTTTCATGAATTATAATCTGTTAATATATTTAAGAAAACCCATAGCTTCATCCATAACTAATTCAGTACAGTATAGGATTTATCACTATAATAGTAATGCTAATTTTAATTTTTATATAATAAATAATATTCTATTCAAAAGAATGCGATCTCTAGTAGTCATTAAATAAAATAATTATTAATATTGTCTGCACCTGTATAACATTAACAAAATTTTCATCTTTTAAAAAAAATTGATGTAATAATCCATTTTTGGTAATGTGCTCAATTAGATTTTATGGTTGCTTTTTTTTTTTTGCTGAATTATTGAAAGATAAAAATAGAAAGCAACATATTGTGAATCAGTTTTGAAGTCCCCATTTATCATATGGAAAAATATATACAAAACTAATTTACAGTAGAATTGAAGACTAATTTGTCATGGATTAAATGATAAATTCTTTAAAACAATTACATTTTATTTAGGTTATTAAAACATATTTATTTATCATATATTCTAATATTCATGTTGGATAAAATAACAAAAACACCAACAATATTAGCATTATATTTTGGGAAACATATGCTACAGATATTGTTAAAAGATATAATCCTAGAAAGAAAATAAGAAGTATGTTATTAGAAGTGGAAGTTCCTTTCATAAATTATGGGCAAAAAAAATATCAGATTTATTTATGCTTAAGTGGAATCAAGTTGTTGTTACCTAATTAAGCAACACATTAATGTCTACAACTTTTGAATCAGTTCAATGGTTTAAATCAAGTATCCCAAGACAAGTGGGTCAATTTACTAATATAGAAAATAATGTTAGCTGTGAAATCACTGCAAAGTTAGAAAAATGCAGTGTATTTGAATTGCAATTTGTTTTAAAATAATCTCTGCATTAAATACTAAAAACTGTCTTTTATATAAGGATATATCACAATTATTGTGATTACTGCTGCTATTCATAAAAAATTTCTTAAAGTTAAAAATCTAGTTAACCCTTAAGAATAGACATCAAAACATTTGAAAAAGAAAATGGCAATCAGAAGTAACGTTATTAAATTTGATTTTATAATGAGGTCTGCAAAATAGAAACTACATACATCATTTATCACATTGCTGTTAAAGCTATATAGATAAGATATTAAGCATATGGACTTCGTATCAAAATATGTTGAGGCACAATTTATTGACATGAATTAATATTTGCTTATTGGGCAGAAAGTTATTTATAGTTAAACTTATTTTTTTATAATATATATGTTTAGTATATGTGTGTGACCGTTTTTTCATACGTCTGTACCTGTGTATATGTTTATGTAATTGACATTTTTAAAAATAGAAAGAAAAGCACTGATTTTATAAAAGCCAACAAAAATCTATCAGCAGGAAAATGAAACATCTTCCTTTCATAATTCAAATCATCGAAAAGCCTGGGGCCTTTTAGAAGTTTATAAACATACCAGAATAGAATTCAGTAGAGAAAACATTATCAATATAAAGAGTTTTACAGATTAATGATTTTTCTATAAATGTATAAACAGAGAGGTTAATCAGTTCACTAAAGAGTATGTGTATATTTAGAAATATAATTTATGTGATCTATGTATAATTGTCTGTATGTGAATTTGCACATGGATGTAAAATTGAAACAACTCGCCAGACCACTAAAAGATTAAAATTAGTAAAAACAACAGCATAGTTTTATAATCCTTCATGCTAATTACGTTTATTATCAGTCATTAAGAATTGAAATAGTCAATTTATTAAGGTTCTGAAAACAGGCTAACTTTAATAATATTTTGAGCAACAATAATTCAAGATTTGTCATAGATTTGGGTAAAAAGTTTAAGTAAAACCGTCTTTAACTAGTCTACAAAAAGAAATAACTTCTCTCAGCCTTTAATAGGTCAGCTAAAGAGAAGTCATAATCCATCATTTTTTAATTA
Source organism: Epiperipatus broadwayi (assembly GCA_028023455.1). Lineage (NCBI taxonomy): Eukaryota > Metazoa > Onychophora > Udeonychophora > Euonychophora > Peripatidae > Epiperipatus > Epiperipatus broadwayi. The sequence goes on along the minus strand of JAQFVV010000351.1, from coordinate 166,542 downwards.
TCAAAAAGGTGAGATATGAAGAAATGAGATTTTTCATCTTTGTTTAATTCTCTAACTAACACTATTTGAATACTCATTTACTGACCTATATTGGATGATTATCTGGATTGGTTATGTCTTCCAAAGCTTTTCCTCACAATAATCATCCCAAATATTTTAGCACAGTGGTAAAACAAACTGTAATGCTCAAGTTCAATGAATAATCACTCAATATTATTTTCACTCTACAAACATCATAAGAACCCCTGTGTGATTTTTTGCGTTTAGCACTTAAATATTGACTAATTAATAACTAACTGTTAATATGCAAAGAGTTATATGATTGATTAAAATAATATTGCTGTATCAACCAGAAAATTAAGCTAAATAGTTATTTTTAATTTGGTGATACAGTCTTTCTACAAAGAAGTCAAAACTATTAATTTTTATTATAATTGTTGTTATTGAAGTATACAATATCAAGTCTTTCTACAAAGAAGTCAAAACTATTAATTTTTATTATAATTGTTGTTATTGAAGTATACAATATCAATGTATTTTTCAAGTCTACAAATGACCAAGAATTTTATTTTTTTTTTCAAAATTTTAAGAGTTGAAAAATTTATATAGAATAATTGCAAAATATAGTAACTATATGTTGGTGCATAATATTTTTCCAATTGGTAAAAATGGATTTTGGAAAATATAATGAAATTAGATAATATTACTCTAAATTAAATTCTTGTTTTTACATACCTCAGTGTATGTGAAATATAAAGATTTACAATACCTAATGTAGATATGAAGCTTTTTAAGATTTATGGCATTTAGTTTTGTAATTAGAATCCAGTTATTGTTTTATAGCTGTTGGGGGCAATGATAGGGTGGCAAATTCAAGAGCTAAAACTTCACACATCAATTTTTATATAAATAATGTAAAAAAATTATCTGTTTGAACAACTGAATAAAACATCTGTGCTTAAATTTTATTTTGAGTTCTCAAATATCATGTGACCCTCTGAACGAATAGTCTTACAATTATTTATTTTATTTAGTATCTTTTTCATTCACATTTTACAAATCAGCAATGATACTTGTGAAGTATAAATTGAAGAACTTTGGAGTAATTCTTATGAAAACTTTTAAATCTATGGCTTTGAATTTGATTGGTTTTAATTTGTCAAATGCTAGATTGATTTAGAATGAGTCTTTTAATGTAACCATAATAAAGCTTTAATGCTAAGAAAAGTATCCTATGATAGTAATTTGTAAACTGCAGAGGTATCCTATCATATTTGTAATTTATTTATCTTTTTATTACACAATACTTAGATATATAATTTGTTAGATTTTTGATATAAAATTTTCACATAAATCTTTTATTTTTTGTAATTTTTTTTAGATAATAATAAATACAATGTCTATGAAGATTATATACTGCTGCTTATTACTCTTGTTTTCCAATATGCATTTTCATCACATGATCACCATTTCTTATTTTTGCTCATAACTGTTATTAAAGCAGGCAAAATTCTCCATACAGTAGTGCCACTCAGTGAAAGCCAGTGTAATCACTGGATGCCAGAAGGTTTGTACATAAAATCCCTATCTAGTGCCTACTGATCCAATATCCCCAGAATATTTTCTAGCTTGTGGCTTTGTCAGTGAGGAGCATTGGATCTGAGAGCACTGCACCTACATCTTAGGATCTAATGCAACCCCCACCTTTTATCTCTACTTAACTACAAAAGTATGAGTCTAAAACTGAAAACACAATAATATTTTCAATCCAAGCTCAGTAGCTTATATAGTCATATATGTCTGAACTCAGTTCAGTACTCATACATGTTGGCATCTTTGGTTCTTCAATATCAATAGATACCACTATCCTTTTAGGGAGGATTGGTATTAAACCACTAAACATCACATGATCACCATTTCTTATGTTTTCTCATAATTGTTATTAAAATAGACTATGGTTATTAAATAACCAAAGCCACCAAAATGTATGGGTACTGAACTGAGTTCAAACCTATATGACTATATAAGCTACTGAGTTTGTATTGAAAATATTATTGTGTTTTCAGTTTTAGACTTATAGTTTTGTAGTTAGGTAGAGATAAGAGGTGGCTACTAGAGAGTTGCATTAGATCTTAAGATCTAGGTGCAGTGCTCTCAGATCCAAAGCTCCTCTCTGATGAAATCCACAAGCTAGAAACTAGTCTGGAATATTGAATGAGTAGGCACTAGATATCGATTTTATGCACAAGACTTCTGGCATCCATTGATTACTCTGGCTTGCAGTGAGTGGCATTACTGCATGGAGAGTTTTGCCTGTTTTAATAAGTTATAAGTAAGCATAAGAAATGGTGTTCATGTGATGTTTAGTGATTTAATACCAATCCTGCCTAATAGGATAGTGGTGGCTATGGTTATTAAATAACCAAAGAAACCAAAATGTATGGGTACTAAACTGAGTTCAGACCTATATGACAGTATAAGCTACTGAGCTTGGATTAAATATATTATTGTGTTTTCAGTTTTAGACTCATAGTTTTGTAGTTAAGTAGAGATAAAAGGTGGCTACTAGAGGATTGCATTAGATCTTAAAATCTAGGTGAAATTTTCTCAGATCCAAAGCTCCTCTCTGATGAAATCCACAAGGTAGAAACTAGTCTGGAATATTGGATGAGTAGGCACTAGATAGGGATTTTATGCACAAGCCTTCTGGCATCCATTGATTACTCTGGCTTGCACTGAGTGGCATTACTGCATGGAGAGTTTTGCCTGTTTTAATAAGTTATAAGTAAGCATAAGAAATGGTGTTCATGTGATGTTTAGTCGTTTAATACCAATCCTGCCTAATAGCATAGTGGTGGCTATGGTTATTAAGAACCAGACACCAAAATGTATGGGTATTAAACTGAGTTCAGACCTAGATGACTGTATAAGCTACTGAGCTTGGATTGAAAATATTATTGTGTATTCAGTTTTAGACTCATAGTTTTGTAGTTAAGTAGAGATAAAATGTGGCTGCTAGAGGGTTGCATTAGATCCTAAGATCTAGGTGCAGTGCTCTCAGATCCAAAGCGCCTTACTGATGAAAGCTACAGGCTAGAAACTAGTCTGGGGACACTCAGTGATTAGGCACTAGATAGGAATTTATGCACAAGCCTCTGGTATTCATTGATTACTCTGGCTTGCAGTGAGTGGCACTACTGTATGGAGAGTTTTGCCTATTTCAATATGCATTTTCATATAGACAGCTTCTTTCAATTGTGACTAGTATATATACCTTGATGAAGATTATTATATTTTATTTAAAGGTTATTAAGTAAGTGTTTTGCTCATAATTAAAAAAATATTGTGTTTATGTGTGTATTTTTGTCTTGCTTGCATTAATTTAGTTATATAATTACAATATTTTTTTTTTTACTTTCATAAAAATTAATGGTTATCTGTTGGGAGATCATGTGATGTAAACTTAAAATTTTGTAGCTCTGGAGTTTATCATTTAATCACTGAACTAAAGTATACACGACTTTGACTTTTATATAATTTTATATTCAATATATTTTTCAGTTCATGCTAAATATAAGTAACCAGAGGAAAAAGATTTTTTTATAAAAGTTTTAGAAATGATTACTCTATTAGTTCAATAGAAATTAAAATACAATCTGTTAAGTTTACTTTCAGCATACTGTATGCAAAAATTGAAAATTCTGACTTAGATTTAGTCTTAATTGAACATTTAAGTGATTTGATAACTTCTTAAGATTTGTATTAATCTTTTCTTAAGAAATTAACTCAACAAAAAAAAAAAACATGTTAATTAGTGTGATCTTATATTTAAATTAAACAAATAGGTATGCATCAGAGAGATGAAGGTTTTTTATGGCAAAAGTGGATATTTTATAAAGTTGTTTTTGTGGAAGTTAGAAGTTTATTGATAATAAAATAAAATTTGTAATAATAGTAATAGTGATAATTTTATTGTATGTATTTTTATTGAGATTTTGTTTATTGGGTACAAGATTGTAATATACTAATAATAATATTGATTTTGTTTGAAAAATTGTGATGATGGGATTTACAAGCAATTATACATTGAATTATTTCCATCATCTAGTTTAATAGTTAAATGTTTTTTAAAAAAATCAAATTTTATTTACTACTTTCTAATACATCCCACTGTTAGTAATAATTCACAGGTTCATATACTAGTATTATTATTCTCTCTTTTTCAGGTACTTCTGGCTGACAAAAGATGATACTAGCATGCGAATATAGGAGACACCTTATATCCATGAATTTAAAAGCCCTTAAAAAGTATAACTATGGAAAATTTAGGAAAAGCCTCAATGATAATTCCTTACTAAATATTGTTTTTAACAGAATAATCTAGTGTTTAAACATTCTGGAAATATCTGAAAAAGAGAGGCGAATGATAGTACCCAAACCACTGTTCTATATTAACAGCATGTTAGAATTGGATATATTTATAAAGATATTAAATAAGTTTTAATTTTTTGAAAAACATTTAATAATTACATTAGATATTATAATTAGTTTAACATACAATAACAAATATCGTTTGTTTTTTAACTTTTTAAATATAAAAGTTAGTGTTTATAAACATGAATACATTTTGATGTGTATAACTTTTAAATTTTACAATAAATATATCATGCATGAATATTGTTTGAAATTATTGCTGGTTTATAATGGTTTAGTTTGTCTTTGTACAACATGAGTAAGTCTGTAATGTGGGATAACAAAAATTCAAGGATTTGCATTATTCTTTCTATTGGTCCCTTTGATGTTTACAATTAAAATTATTTTTAATATGCAAAAGTAATGAAAATTTTTAACTATTGTTATTATTTTTAACAAAAGTCAAATATTGTGTATAGTTTATTGTAATGGTACCTGACTCTGAGGTATAAGATTCCTGGATTAATTTCACTTCAAGAGTTTGAACATTTTATGAATTCCTGAGAAATAAAATTATTTGATTATTTATTTCATTATTTATTTTATTTATAAATATCAATATATAATTGTATATGACCACTTTCTCCAATTCAGTTTTTTGGGGAGAACTTTGATTTTATTGTGATAAATTATGCCTTTTTTATTAGATATTCTTATAGTTGCTTTTATTAATATCAATTTATTTTGATATTGTAATGGTCATATTTGTACATTCGCATAACAAAATCCAGAGTATTAGTAAATCATCTCAAGGTTGATTGAAATGAGGTTGTTGAGATCCTGAATCCAATCTCACCTGTTACTTTACCAATGCTCAAAGATTTACTACCTTATGGATGATATATATGCGGTTACACCAGTATTTTCTTAATTTGCATGCTGGCAGTAGCACTTCGGTAAAACATGAGACTAGGGGAAATTGACATATTTCAAAGTATAGCTATAAAGGTGTAGTGTGACCAACATTACTAAATATGGACTGTGATTCATAATAACTAAATACTAATAGTTAACTAATTAATAATGAGCAAAATTGAGACACTAAGCAGAAGTTAAAATTTAAATAATATTTAATAAAAGTCAAATTATAAATGATGAAATTAATAAAAGAAAATAATAAAGTTACAATAGGGTTAGATGGATTGTCTCACTCACAGGTGAAGATTTTAGGGATTACAATTTATTAATATTTGGTCTTTTAGTTCACATGCAGGTGATGATTCTAGGGATACAAGCACTTTTGGTTTACATATATATCTAGCATTTCAAACCACTCACAGGTGATGTTGAGTTACAGGTTACAAATTGTTTAATTTAACTTTGCTTGTTATATATATCACTCGCAGGTGATGAAGATTTATAATTTACCAAGTTATATTTTCATGAGACTTATAATTACGATATTACAGATTTCATTTGCTCATGATAATCTATGCCTAGTTTATGCTATATATTTGGGTTTATATTTGCTTTAGGCAGCTAGCAGAAGTGATTATGATCATTTATGAATATTATTTTATTAAATGCATTATATGCCTATAAAATTAGATTCTGTTTCAGATCAATGCTGAAATATACATTATTATGGGAGGAGGAACTGATGATTGGCAGTCAGACTTCAAATACCAAGGCATATACAAAATATATAATCTGAGTTTGTGCATCTCGAATGTGTGCTTGCTCATGGGATTCGTACCAAGTACCAGTTCCCTTCTACTGTACCCATTGCTGTGAAAGAGACCTTTTAGTCCAGGTGATCAAACAATTATTTATAATATTCTTGATTCTCATGCTCCAGTCCTAAATATGAAGAATGGGGTGCCCCTTAAAATCTACGGCCATCTGAAGAAGAAATAGTTGTCCAAACTAGGAGTAATGGGATGGCCCTTAAAACCTACACCCATTTGAAGCATATTATGTACAGCAACAAGTATATATGCTGATGCATTTCCTAAGGATGCATTCTCCCTGCTGACTACATCATTATATAATAAATTACAATGCAAAACAATAGTTTCTTTCCATGAAACTACCATAAATCAGTTCATACTCTAGCATTTATAATTATGCTATTAAGGAAAGCTTATGAATCCACTTTGCTAAGCCATCTATATAAGTCTTTATATAACTCTAGGGAGGACTACAGCATATTTTGGATAATTATAATATTAAATTCTAGTTTTATGTCGTATTTCATCACTTCAGCTAAATATTAATTAAATATTTCATTTAAAGCAAACCTATCTTAAAACATTTATAAGCTTTTAATTATATATCTCAAATAAGATTTATTTTATCCACTCCAGAAGGGAGTTTTGTTTGTGCATTAATAAACACGAAATTACATATGTGTGAGAATATCTAATCACTTCTCACTAATCATTTAACTACAAGTAAAATTCCATTTGAACAAACATAGCATAAACAAATACACAATTAAAAAGAAAATAATTTTGGCATAGATTTAACTAAAAGAAACATAAATTTAGAAATAAGATTTCACATAAGTGGAATCTGAAATTTGGCTTTATTTGCTTAGTTTAAAAAGGGAATAAAATAAAATACCCTAAATTAGATTAATTCAGTTTAATATCAGTTTAATTTATTTATAAAATTATTAACAAAAGCAAATATTATTAGGCTAAGATATGCAAAATAAATTGGAAACAAAAATATCAGTTAAAATAAATCGGGCAAGATTTACAATTTAAATAAAAGAAAATAAAAGTTTACATTTTAATTTAGAAATTTAAAATACACTAAATTATATTGCCCATTGATAATAAATTTAGCTAACTTTAGGAGTTATGAAGTATAGTTTAAAAGTTAATTTTAGTTTGATGGAGATCTGTTACCACTATAAGTTTTCTGCTATGACAAGTTGGCTTGGTCTTGAGTGCTTTCTTTAGATGGCATCAGCTTTTGGTTCATCTTCTTCTGCATTCTGTAGACTATCATCTGGGTCTAGAAAGCAAGGAATTGCCTTTCTAGCCCATCATCATTCACAATTTTACAAAATACTTAAAATGAATTGGCTAGTAACAAATTGACTTAAAATGGCTGCAGTAAGATTATATACTAGCTCATCTTCTTCTCCCATTTCTTAGTAGTTTTTGATCTGCTTTTCTAATTAACTCACTATATTCTTGGACTCTGGGATTCCTGATGTTATTAATTTTCTTTTACAGGTGGATACTTTAAATAAAGAAATTTTCTAATGTTTTAATTCTATAACATTATTTCTTTTCTGCATATATATATATATATATATATGTTCTGGTTACACATACATAGCATGTTTACATATATTTAATCACTAGTAATATATATATATATGTGTGTGTTTCTACTGATTTCTTATATATATATGCATATGCTTTCTATACTGTATGTTAAAATATATGCACACATACATAACCAGTCTAATTAGATTTAAAATTAACATAATATACGAGGATTTGGGTATAGGTATACATAAATAAATACTATTATAGTATATAGTAAGTGAAACAGAAGGATAGATAGATCTGACTGTTTCAATATTTTTTTTATATATTTGACAGTGGTTATTCCAATTTTATAACATTGTTATTCAGTCATTTTATGGCTAGGCAATAAATTTATTAGTCTCTCCTTTAAATGATAATCAGAAATACTTTTCTGAGAAATTATTGTTGAATAGATGGAATTATATTTCCAGGCTTGTTTTTGTTTATTTGTTAAGCAGGAGTACTTGATAGCAGTTGCATTTCCTCTTTTAATCAAAACAGCTGTCAGTCTTTTCATATAATAGCATTATGCATTTTTCCTACATGGTTTAGTGCAGTTATAGAGTGTAGATTCTGGAGTATAAGATTCATGGAGTGATTCCTGTTCAGGCACTTTCTTCTCAAACTTCTTATGAATTCCTAAACAGTAAATCTATTAGATTACTTATTTATTATATATCTTGTAAATTAATGAAGTTTTTTTTTTAGTTTTCAATCTTAGCAATATTTTTTGTGAATTAATAGGAATGCATAACTATATACATATCTGTTATTATGTCCTATCCATGTACTTGTTTTTAAAAATACTCACTAAAATAGACCTATTTCAGAGTAATATTATTAAAGAAGTTGCTACTTTTAGGACACACTAATATTTTTTATTGTTCTAATTTATTCAACAACTTTTAATTAGTACTACAATGTATTTATTAAATACACAGGGGGACCCCCAAATAACTGGCATTTTGTAATAAAAAATGATACATTTATTTTTAATTTTTGCAATTTGAATCACTTTAAAAAGTATAGTCTATTTAACACAATTCATTGGTCTAAATCAGGGTGTCACTTTTCAAAGTAGTGAAACACTTGCAAAGTAATGCATTTTAATGATTTAGTCCCCCCCCCCCCCAGTTCTAAGTCTGCTAAAAAAATATTGAAACATTTTTTCATTTGAGAGGTTTAAAAAAATCACATGAAATAATATCAAAAAAAATGTGACTGATAGATAAGCTGAGTCATGCTGAATTTAATTTAAAAAAATGTTTCACATTCAAACCTTTAAGAGATGACACTGTTGAGGTGGAGTTTGCACTCATTTCTTTGCACAATAGGCAAAACTCTCCATAAAGTAGTGCCACTCAGTGCAAGCCAGAATAATCAATGGATGCCAGAAATCTTGTGCATAAAATTCCTATCTAGTGCAACTCATCTAATATCCCCAGACTAGTTTCTAGCTTGCACTGAGTGGCACTACTGTATGGAGAGTTTTGCCTGTTTTAATAACAGTTATGAGCAAGCATAAGAAATGGTGATCATGTGACATTTAGTGATTTAATTACAAACTGAATCAGAGAGGAAAGGTCATTTGCATCAAAAAAAGAAAATTGGCATTAATTTGAACATTTCAGCCATTATAAAAAAATTGATAAATATGCAAAATGCACTTTAGAAAAAAATGTGCTGTGTGAAACCATGATTTCACATGGTAATGTTATTTGGAATATAGGTGCAGAAGGGTTACTACAAGAAGTGTATAACAGCAATACTATATACTAAGACAGGCAGACATACCAGAGAATAATTCTGGTGATCTTTAGGTACCCCTCATATAAAATTATGAACAATGAACTTGGAGAATTTTTAGAAAGGATTGGACTCATAGCTAACCCAAAGAGTTATGTAATTATTTGTTGGTAAATTACTATTTTGTTGTTAACTATAGTGCAAAATGCTGATTGCCAGATAACTAATTTGGTAATGCTTTACTTTTTGTAGGGTTGTTAAAAAGGTTTTTGCTCTTCTATTACTTATTTTTAAGTAATAAAATATATTTATATTCAAGTTATACATGAAAAAGAAACTAGACTTTTTAGGTTTATTATCAGAAGATTTTGTTGATGCAATAAGCTTTTATAAAACTAATTAAAGTTATAATGGATAAATTTTCAATGAAAAATTATTTCCTAAGTATACTTTATACATCATTATTATTAAAAGCCAATAATAAATAAGAAATGCTACTTTAAATCAATAAGGATAGCAAACAAATAATGAAACGTTGAAAATATATTTTGCAATGATTATATAAAGCTATGGATATTCATATATATTGCATATAATACATAGCAATTTTAATATTGAGTTTCAAGCATTGTTATAATCATTTTCTATAATTAGGATTGTGAAAGTTTATTATCATTATTATTAGGATTCATATTAATTTTACTTCATAGCTTAAGAGTGACTCAAAAATGAATATGGTTGGCCATTTCTATTTCACAGAAAAAGTAGAGAGCAAAAGAAAGAAAAAAAACTATTCTAGAAGTGAGTTTTGCAATTACTATACACACAAATCAACCAATCTATGAATCACAAATACATCCACACATAGAACATAATGGCTCATTTTTCTGCTTCTTGATATTCAGCAGAAATTTTTTCCTTCTGAAAAATTTGACTACCATGTCTAATTTACCACTCCAATGTATTCATTATATTCTCTCCCATATCTTCCTAATGGAGAAAATTGACATTGCACTTCTCTAGAATGTCTTTGAGATACCTTATAATGTAAACACACTCCATCTTTTCTGCTAAATCTATGCTCAAGTTCACCATTGAACACTATTTTAGAAAATCCTCCAATGTTCATTTATTCTATAAGTCCAATTCAATGAAGATATGATTTTACAATAAAATCAAGTCTTAGGTCACTTGACCTATATAGTTTGCATTTACAAATATATAATATAAAGAGCATGCCAATATCTCTACAATAGTAGATATAATAGTATGACATTCAGCAAGCTGATGAACATATCGATTGGTTTTTATGATTTTGCCATTGTAATTTTAAGTTTTTACAGAGCATGCTTATGTGAAACTTTTTTAATACATTTATATTTTTATATTGTGTTGATAATGTATCCAAGTTTCACATCCATACAATAAATTAGATAGAGTGACAGATCTGTATACAGCTAACTTCATTGCAGTAGTTATTTCCCTGTGGTGAAATACTCTATCTTTTAACTTGTTAAAAGCAATAGCAGCTCATTGAAGTCTTTGTTTGATTTATTATTTAAGTCTACCTTTTTATTTATAAAACTACCAAAGTATTTAAACTGTTGTACATCCTCAAATTAAAAACTATCCAAATTGAAAATTGCTGAGAAATATTTTCCCCATCACTGATTAATATGATAAAAAACTTGAGGTTTTTTTTAATATTAAGTAATAAACAGAGATATTATAAGTTGCTTTTAAAATATTAAGAACATTCTTTAAAGTATCTTTTCAACTGGCAAAACTAATTTAATCATCAGCATACTGTAATTCCAGAATCCAAAAAGTTGATGCTTTTATTTTTTGCTTTTTATTGATTCAAATTAAATTTTTTACCTCACATCTGTATCATATCTTGATCCCTGTTTGATTGAACCATCTATAAATAATACCAAAGACCACTGTCATGCATATCTTTTTAACACCAGTTTTTTATGATAAATGCTTCAGATTTGTTATCTTAAAATCTGTACAATATGAATAAATTTTGATAGATAATTAATTTTAAACAATACCATAGACCTATCCTATTTTCTGAATCAAATGTTTTGACTAAATCAATAAAAGCAATATATAATTCAACCCTTTGTTCTTAACACTTTTCATGCAACTTGCCTGGCAATAAAAATTATATCTAGTGTTTCTTGATTCTTAAAACTATATTAAATCTTTAGTTCATCTGTAAATAAAAGCAATCTATTTAACAAAAATTTGAAAGTACTTTTACTGTTGTGGATAATAATGATTTCCATAATAATTACTGCAATCTTGTGTATTCCCATTGTTTTTAAAAATTGGAATGATAAAAGCATACTTAAGGTTGGACGTCCCAACTTCATAGGTTCATATTCCTAAAAAAATTCCAATATTTTTAAAGTTAAAATACCAACACCACATTTTAAAATTTATTCAGTCATTTCATCAAAACCTGTAGTCTTTCCATTTTCAAAATTACAGAGAAATGTTTTGTCTTCATTAAGCTGCATTTTAAAATCAATATCTAAATGAGTATATAGAATGAATGGATAGAATAAATATAACATTAAAAGTCACCATCTCAATTCTTGTCTCATTCTTCAAAAGATAATCAAAATATTTTTTCTCATGTTCAAAATGTCATTATCATCATAAATGAGAATGCCATTGTTGGATTTAATAGGAATAATATTATTTGTCAGGTCCGTATAATGATTTTAATGCATCAGAAAATATTTAGAATGACTATGAACATTGGATGTTTGTATTTTCAATGCAGTTTTAATTCATCAATCATTTTAAATTTTCTTATCAGTCATTGAACTTCTGCCTTAGTTTCACATTTAATCTGTTATTTTTCCAAGAAGAGAATGTCATATGTTTCTGTTTAATTAAATCACTAATAATAAGATTATGGTCAAAAAGTCAGTCATGATTCTTTTTAATGAACCCAAGAATAAATTTACTTGTATCCATAAAACACACCTTAAAAGAATTTTATGCTTCAGTAATAAAATAATCCTGACGATCTAAATTAGCAATTTTAAAGCTTAATAACTGAAGAAATTTAGTACATATAATGGAGTCATCTAAAGAACAAACGTTAATTTTCTTGTGAATATGAGTTGAATAATATCTATTTTTTAATGCATCTATCATTTTAATCTTGGAGTGTAAATGCTCATGTAATGTGGACTTCTTTTGCATTCTGACTACTAACTATAATGCAATCTATTAAATTCCATTGTTTTGGATGTGGATGTATCTATGTTCTTTTATAACAGGTTTTCTGTCTAAACAAAGTGTTTGTGATAATCAATCCATGTGTTTTGTGTAAATTCAATAATAACAAACCAAGTGAAATTACAGCCAATATGATTATTTCAAATAACATTTGACCAAAGTCTACTATTCGTACTAATATATGCATTAAAGTCTCCAGGATGAAATATTTGATCTTTTAATGGTATTACTGTAATAATGCTATCCAACAAGGAATAAAAGCTTTTTTTTCCCCTTGAATTCTTTGAATTTAAGGTTGTAGCATAGGCAATAATAAAATTAATACTAGTACCATTATTCAAGGTGGGTTTTTAGACCACTAATCTTTCATTGATATAATGAGAAATTCAAATAATAGAAAATAATAAATTAGATTTTATAGCAAATCTAATATCATGCATTCTTTTTTCACTGGCTAACAATTCTTTACAAAAAATCTTGTATCTATCCATATATTCTAATAAACTTCCTTTTCTGGAGGTGACTTTCAATAAGTTCAACTATATCAATTTTAAATCTTGGAAATTTCTTGACTATAAGTGCAGTTCTCAATTATGGTCTTGAAGTTCTTGTATCAAAGTATGTGCATTCTATACACATACATTTAAAAAAAGAAATTAGATTTATGATATTTATCTTTAGTATTATCATTGTTTCTTGCTTCATCACTACTGCTATTATTATTATTACTATTCTTGGTATTTTTACCACTTAAATAAGCTAGCCAGAGTGCGCAAAAGAAAAAAAATGTTTAGACCATATTTACTAGGCCATTTTATTTCTATAAAAAAACAAATGGATTTTTAAATGAGGCTGTCTAAACTTACAATCTTTTACAGCCAAAACTCCTGTCACATTTGAATATGTTTCCAAATTGACTCCTAGTGATTATACTGCTTCAAGCATAGATCACAACTAAAAACTGCCAGCCTGTCATTGCTTTTTAATTTTTAAGGATGTAAAATATGTAATTCTTAAAGATATAAAGAACCCATTAAAGTGTATAATATAATCTTAATTTTTAAGAGAGTTAATGTAAATTGCATTAAAAAAGAGGCAAGCCAATTCAAACTAGCACTAATATTAAGAAAATTATTGCTTGATTATTATATGGTATTTTTCATTTTTTTAGTCAGTTACCATGTATAGAATTTAAGATACATATCATAAAAAGCAATCACATTCTGGGATAATTTAGTGGGAAAGCAATTACATAAACATGTAAACTGGCTTTATTTTAATTATATGAATACACACTCATCATCTTTGTTTAGTAGTAATCAATAACAAATTACTACAGTTTCATCTTCAAGCATCAAATTTGTTTCTAACACATATTTGATACATTCTTTAGATACATTAATTAAGTTTGTAGCTCATATTTAGATTAAAAATGATTTGATGAACTGTGAATTTTAAAGATGTAGCAAAATGGCAGACCCTTGAGCTTAAAATCCTTGGGTCATAGCTTAATTTAGTCATTTCTGGTATTCAAACTTCTCGTACATGCCCAATAATAAACCATTTCACTATTTTTTTAAAGTTGAGATAATATCTAGATTAATGAAACACTAATAATAATCATTAATATATTTAAAGTTGATATTGTCAAATGTATAAATTCAAAAGAATTGACAATTTAGGTTAAGTTGCTTTAATTTGAAATTTTAAGATACATTTTTTGAAATTTGAAATTTCAATATATATTTTTGATAATGTTATGTAATGTTCAGAAAAAGGCATTAGTAACAAATTATTTATAATAGTAACTGCTTATTTAAAAAAAAAAAAACAGTTGCTCAGTGATTAATTTGATAAAGTTAACATGGCACTTCCATTCCAGGAATTAAATTAAAATAACTTTTTAGCTTATCTCAACAAGTATTTAAAATATTTATAATAAATATGATACTTTTATGGGCAAAAACATAAATTATTTTAGAGTAAATACATAAAAACCTAAGCAAACACATCCATTAAAAATAGTTAAGTGTGAATGACTATTCTTACTTATATACTATTAAATTACAAATGAAAAAATATTATTTATTAGAAGCAAATTCTATCTATTTTTCAATGTTTCACATAACTTTTTATGGTTTCTATATTGTTGAGGTTGGTAAAGTCTTAAAGTCTACAAGTATTAAAATGCCAGGCAATTCATCAAAGATCAGGACCTTAAAGTGATTTTTTTATTTTGATTTAATAAATATTTAGATAAAATTTATATTTGATTTATATGATAAGATCCAATGATCCTGAAATAAACAGAATCTTGTCATGGGCTTAGTTACCCTTAATGATTTTCATGATTAAAAAATATTTAAGAATAGTAAAAAATTCTTTGTTGCATGTTTCAAAAAAAAAAAAAGAGAGATTACTGTAAGAAAAAGAAAAACTCAAATTCAATAGTGAATTTAAAATTGACAGTAGTTTTCAAAGAGTTAAAAAATGTTAAATAAATTTTTAATACAATTTTGAAGAAGAAAAAAAATGTCTTTAAAGAATAATGAAAATGGGACTGGAATGAACAAGTATTTTTTTTATTACTTTATTGATTTAAAAACAAAAGAAAGTTTTGATTTGAAGAATTAAAAATTAATATTTTAGCACTTTTAAGTAAAAAAAAAAAAAACCTTAGCTAGAATTAAAAAAAGTGCATTAAGAAAATGCAAGTTTTGTAGAAAATTCATTTTCATAGAAAATAAAAACGTGTGAATCTCATATTTTAATTTCCTCATTTAAAAGTGCATAATAAAAATAAATGCATAATGTAATATCTCTAAATTTTTTTGTTTATTTTTGTATTATTTTTTTTCTTTTTCTGTCCTGCTTCTCTTCAATAATTTATACATTTATGTTTAACATGTTGCTAATTTTTCTAATAATCTTTCTTCAACTCTACACTAAACATATTTTTATTCATACTCGTTTCCATGAATCAGACTTTATCCTTTTAGCAAAAATATTTACCTAATTTTTATTTCATCGTTATTTTTTAACATATATTTTTATCAGTACATATATAAACTTTTCTGCTTAAAGCCACTACAAAATAATTAATAGTGTAATCATTACTTTATGTAGCTTGCACAGAGGGCCATCACACACAACTTAGTGATACATAATTGATTATCACTGGAAATGATTTGGCATTGCTTGATACATCTTTACCACCAAAGATACTTCTAGCGTTTTAATATTTGAAGTATAAATTAATCTTTAATAATTTTTGCCTTAAATAACATGCAGAGTCTTGCAGTAGTTATGTGTAATTCCTACAGAAACAAAAATAGTTTGTACGTTTTCCTGCAGCCCATATTTTTATATAGGCAAGTAATCCAGTCAATGCTGACTGCTAAATAAAAATTCAATTCACAGCAAATTTTTACCATATTTAAATAAGCTTGGTTTAAATTCACATTCCTATCACAATAAGAAAATTTCTGTGAGACTGACATATTATTTGAATGTAGTATTGGAGATACCTACACTCCAAATGTATTTATATTTTATGGTATAAAGTTTATAATATTACATATTTACACATACTAATAACAAATCACTATTTGATTTAAATAAATTACAGTTTTGCAAAAACAATGGCAATTTTATCTTTTTCTTTTTAAAAAAAATATTATATTTTAATAACCTGTCCATATATATTTATTTTTTTAATTTCACACTTTTTAAATATAGATGTTTTTATATTAGCTTTTGTTTTATAATGCAGAATTTACTAAGTATATAAGTTTTGTCATTATAATACATACTTTTCAAACTAGAGAATATAAGCATTTTTTACGGTGCATCTGTCAAAGGTTTTAGCCTTTCACGTTATTATTATATAATCTGCTTGCACTTAATAAATTAATATATTTACATTTGTTACTATCAATTCATTGGATTTGAAAATTACTTTGTAGTAAATCGAAAGATTGCATGTTGTTTATTTATATATAATATTTAGTGAATTAAATGTGAAGGTGTTTAAAGCTTCATGCTCTTAGGTCAAAATGCTTTAGGCTGGCTTATTTATATAAATTTAAGTAGAGAAGAAGGTAGATCCATCTTTTTCTCACAAAATCTCTGCCTTGTGTTTTTATTTGGGAGTTCCCTGTGTATTCATTATTACATCTGATTGGCTGTCATATAAGCATTTTTAAGGCACATCTGTCAAAGGTTTCAGCCTTTCATGTTATTAACCTAGAGAATTTTAAATATCACTTAATAATTTAGAATGAAAACCTAATTTAATGAAAAAATGGATTTTGCGCAAAAAGATTTATAAAAATATGATTTAAAAATAATTTTGTTTTACCTAAAAATAATATTTTACATTTAGTTATAGCTCTTATAGGAGTTGGGAATGGCCCCATAATTTGAAATTATATGTCCTAAAATTGTTATTTCTCGCATCTTCCAGATACATTTTTGGATGATCAATTTTACTCCAAATTCATTCAGTTTTTGTATATCTTATATAGATGAATTCTCAGTTCATTTTATATCATAGTGGTTACCAGAATGTCACTAAAAAACAGTAGTATAATGCCCTTAAATCCAATAAAGAGGGTCTCAATTTTTGTTTAGAAAATACTAGGTGCAAGAATGATCATAAATGGAAGTTGTTTGCATTTATATAATGCTATGTGAGTGGTTAGTGCTTATATTTTTGAAGCTCTAATAATCACTGATATGTGGTTGGTATGCTACATTAATATCCAATTTTGCAAAAAAAAAAAAAACAAATTCTGCAATAAGGCAATAACTTCCCTAGCATTAGGAACAAGGTGTATATGTGTATGTATCATCTTATTTACAAATACATGATAATCACTAAAAAAGAAAATTTGATAATTATGTTTTAGTTCAATAAGATTTCTCTATAGGTTCTAAAATGCTATTTTCGACTAATTGCAGCTTGCATATTATGCATATCATCTCAGATGATTATTCTACTGATGCAGGGCTAGTTTTTATTTTTCTTAGCTCCTCATTAAGCAATTTAGAAAATTTTTCTCTCATTTCTTTCTTCATTGTGATATTTTTAACAAGTGTAAATTTAATACCCAATTTTTAAAACCAATCATGACTTCTCTGTTAATTTTAATAGCATTGCCATTTACATCTAAGGTTTTAGCCCAGATTTTTCATTATCAGTCAGATTTTTACATTTGGAAATTATATAAGTCCAATCATCCTCTGAAATCAAAGATAAGCTGCTTCCAATATTGACCTTCTTGATAAAAACTTGCAGCAAAGTCTTAACTGTAGCATGATTATCTCACATTCAGTAATTGACATATTTCTTATACTGACTATTCCATTGCCTTTTCTATTTAATATATTTTTACAGACATTGCTGTCTTTATTAGATTTGCTCATTTTTTTATATATCCCTTTGATGTAACCTTGTTTGTTATAGAGTTTACAATGTTAATTTTTGTAAAAACAATTTTTGGTTTTATTTCCAGATTTTCCACAGCAAAAGCAAATAAAGATGACTTTATACTCTATAGAATCTTGATATCTTTATTTTGTTTTTACTAATTTACGTACCTTATTTGATATCTATATTATCTAGTTTTTTTATTATTTATAAAACTATCATACCTAGTGCATTTGAAAATTGACGTCTAACAAACCTTTTCAATTTTTAATATTCCATTTTAAATAAAATCTGATTTTATCATTTGTAGCTTTTCATATTTAAATCCTCCTATTGCGATATACAAAGCCAATGTTCAATATTATCATGCTTTGTTTTCTACAAAAATGTATCAATTCTTTATTATTTTTATTTTTAATTCTAATTTTATTTTTTAATTCTACATTATAATCTTATTCAGGTTTAGCTTGCTGTCTATTGCAACATTTTAATCATAATCATTTCAGTATTTTTAATCTTAATAACTGCAATTTCTATCATTTCAATTATGTCAGTATATTTATATGAATTGCTACAGGTTTTAAAACAGCTCTTACTTTAACACTGCCAGTTTATTATCTGTTTAGTGTTACTTATTAAACTTTTTTTTATAATCTATGACAATATTTATGCCATTCTGTTTTCAGTGACTTTATGATTTGTGATTTAAAATACTAAATAAAATATGTAAATGAGAGTAATGGGAATAACACCATTTTGTACTAAAATTAAGATACCAACCTATCAGGTAAGAAAATTAAATGAAATACAAGAAAACTCTTTGATAAGCCTTATGAATTGAAATGACAAAATTAATGGTGTGGAAATCCCAAGAAAGAGAGACTCTTTAAAATCAAATCAAAATTCAAGATTTATAAAGTACAAAAATATTGAAGCAAAATAAATGAAAGACTGTTTACATGTCCTAGTCTCAAATTCCTAATTTGCATCAATCCAATTTAAATGAATAATAAAAAGTTCTAGTTCTTGCCAATGTCCTAAAAATTATAAGATAAATACTCAAAATAATATCAGTTAAATAAAATGAATGTGTATTGAATATAAGAATAAGTTGAATTGGAGATGCTGTATCAATCAGTGACTTACTATAATTGAATAGGTGTATAAAGATTTAGCAGGATTTTATAAATAAAATAATCTATAATTCATATCAATATACCATTCAAAACTCAATAATAGATTTATAAATGATGACTATTTAAAATAATCCTTAATTTACTGTGTTCTCAATTTACTTTGTATTTTTAAAGAAAAGTAAAATACTAAAATCATTACTGATAAAATTTTATTATAAAGTTTATTAACAGCTTCAACACCAGTAAATACGTAAGAGCATGTTAGATTAGTCTCAATTAATGGTTAAACATCAGAATAATAATTATAATGTTTATTTTGGTAACAGGTTGAAGCTTGTTTATCCATCTTTCTTTTAACTATTAATTCTGATTATTATACTTAATTTATAAAATAAATAAAATTCAAAATTCCAATTTAATAACATAATAATGATAATTTATTTACAACAAATAGTAATAAATAAATAAAATTAAGAACATATTATTTAAATGATATTTAATGTGATATATTGTGTTGGATGTTTAAGCCAATAAGTGGTGTTGGACAAGATACTTATTCCAAAAATCAAAGGAAATATTATTTATAAATTAATTTTGTTAAACAAATATAAAATTATAAAATAGATCTAACTTGTTATAGTCTATTCACTATAAATATTTTAGACAGATTTAAACAAATTATTGCATAAAAATAAATTTTAGAAAACTATTGTAATTTTCCTTAGATGGTACAATCATATATTAAATTAAACTTTTAAATACAAATATAATTATAAATTTTAAATAAAATTAAAATAACATGTACATAATAAATGTCTGACATCTGTATGTTCTATTGTACTTTAGATTTCTTTCATAAAATTTAAATACAATCCATTATCATTAATTTATTGGAATTGCAGAGAAAATACTTAATTTATTTCCCTATTTATTTTCATTATTTTGACATTTTCTTTTATTTTTATCTATCATGCGGAGAGTTAATATCTTTCAAGGTATAATAAATATTTTCCCATCACTAAACTGACATTTCTCCTGTCTTTTTAGATATTTGTTGGAAGAAAAATATGGGCAGAAAATATCATGCTTATCAGACATTATCAATAACTTCAATAAGTTAATAGGAAGTTACCTTTGACTTTACTAGTATTTTTAATTATTATTTTTGTTAATCCCTTATATCTGATTAATTATAAAGACATCCGCTGAGATCATTTTCAAAGGTTTTAGGTTTATAAAATTTCATGAAAAAATTTTATTATTGTAAATTATCTTACTAACATTAAAGTATTTCTATATGAAGCTGACTAAATTTAAAAATAATTTATCTGGTATTGATATATTGTCCATAATCTATTTTATATGCGGTTTCTTTGATTTAATTTATTATTTTTATTTTTGAAAGAATGAATTCCACTTTTAATTTAATGTTAAATCAGACATGAGACAAAAATATTATTACTTGATGGCATGATTTCAATTTGCAACTGCTAATTTTAATTAGTTGCTTGCCTATTTATTTCATAACTGAAATTTATTTAGGGAAATATGCAGATTATTTACACACACACCCACACACACACACATATATATATATATATGAAAAAACACTTCATGAATCAAAAAAATCCAATTAATATGATATTATCAGAACTTTTCTGAAATTAGAATGAAAAGTGAAGAGACGATTTGAATATTAAAGTTAGGATTTATCATAAATAAAAAATGGAAGAATAACATTGTTGAGATTGATAGGGAATCAGACACAATGGGAAAATTAGTTACTCCATTTAATGGAGGATAACAAATACAAATAATTGAAGTTTTCCATCAAGTTTTCATTATTATGAAAAAGCAAGAGATTAGATGAATACAATGCTTTTGATTACAAAACAAATCATTTTAAAATTTGACATAAAAATCATTAATACCAAAACTGGGAAATGAATGAAATATGAGGTTCTAATGAATAAATATGGTTAAGGAAGCAAAAATGTAAAAGGATTTAGACTTTAACAATTTGCATAAATAGAAAATTTTTCTTTGGAAAAAAATTGTTAAGTGAAAATGGACATAAAAGCATTCACATAAAACTTCCAGCAGATTGTGATTATATTTTAACTAATAGAAAATATGTATTTTAAGATTATAATATTCTTAATACAATTATAAAGAAAGTGGATGTCCATTATTAGGATGTATATGTTAATGCAATCAAGAAACATGAAAACTATTTTTAAAAAAACGTTATTAATTTTCAGAAACGTCCAATAACTTTACTAGAATTTTCACATCATTTTAAAAATATATGTTGTACTTAATTGAGTAAATAATTTAATCCTAGATATCTATAAAATGTTACAAATATTTTAAATTCTTTTATTAAAGTCCATTTTTTTTCAATTAATCAGTTGGTAGCATTTTATATTTATCTTTTGATAAATGTACATTAAAGGATCAATTATGTAAACAATCTAATATTTGTAAGGAATATTTTGTAAATTTGTATCAAATATCAGATTTGAAAGTCATCGTATTATATATAGAATGTACCAATTTTCTAAAATTTTTGTGAATAAAATTTACATTTTCTCTAATCTAAATCTTAATTAAATTGGCTTTGTTAATACGATGACTGATAAACTTAATCATGCTTGTTGCTGTTTTCTTTTAATTAGCAGAATGAACCCTTGGGGTATGTCGAAAGCAGGATTGTAGATTTCCTGCCCAAGCAGACCCCAACCTCAGAGAACTGCTTAAATCAATTGCAATTGGTAGTTGTCATGTAGATTGAATCCTATAGATAAGGCCAGATCAAATAAATAGCAAAAATTTTGATAAGGGATTATTAAAAAAAATAGTTCACTAAAGAGAATTGATTAGTATATATAGTATATCATGCCTAAAGAATGACAGGGTAAAAAGATTGGCCATTGCTTTCCAGAGCTCTATTTTCACCAGCTCATCACTGCCATTCCAGAGCTCTCAACACCTAGCCCGACACTGTACTGTGTCAAGGAAGCCTGCTAAATGATCTGATTTTATAACTGCCTATTTCAAGCCACAGAATGTCTACTGATTGGTTGAGGTAACCTAAAATTTGCTGCAAGCCTCTGATTCTAGCTTACTTTGTTTTCTAAATCAATATTAATTTATATTATATATATCTGTAATGTTTATACAACTTAATTTTAAAATGCATCTTTTAAAAATTTTCTCTTAAATTTGAAATTATCAATTCTTATAAAAATCTCACATTATTTTGATGTGGCAAATTTATCTTAAACTTTTGTTCATTTATTTATAATATTGATTTACCAAACTGCCAAGTATAAAACACAATGAGCAACTAACTTTAAACTCTCGCCCTCTTATTTTCTCCATTTAAAAATCATTACAGGAGACTTCTTGTCCTTAAATTAATTGAGAAAGCTCATTTAGTTTTGTATCTCTTATAGTATAAATTTATTTTAAATGATTGAAATTATTTTAAAAGTTAGGTACCTTATTATTATCTCCAACTTAAAAATGCCCTCGTAATTATCTCAAAGAGAATAATGTATTTTACTAAATCGGTTAAGTAAAGTGTATTAAAATTTTTATAAAACAAATGTCTTGAAAGAAAATCATTGAAAGCACATAGCATTTTATCAGTATATGTTTCATACATACATATTTTTATGTGTCAGTAAAATATTAAGATTGTGATATATTGTGTTGTCAAATTTCACCAGAAGTGAGTTTGATATTTAATTCCCAGTCTGTTTATGTTAATTAAAAGACTGACTTATTTTGTAATCTTCCATGATGAATTATTTGATAACTTACTAATACATGAAATACTTAGAAAGTGTAGAAGACAATTTATTTTAAGTTTAGTTTTAATACTTGCCTTTCCTTTTTATATTATACTTTATGATCCATTCTTTAATGGCCCAAGGTTTCTGGGGACATTCTATTACATCAGGGAGCCAATTATTTTATTCAGGAATTAATTTATTATCATCGTTAGTCCTCCACTATGTATATAAGTCTAGGGCATTATGTATTTTGTAGTTACAACCATTCATTTATTATTATTATTCTTGCTTTGCTACATACCTCTCAGGACCTTCGGAATTTTAAATATGACCAGTCCAATCTTTTATTTTCCCTCATAGTAGACATATTTCCTACTAGGAACATATTCCAGGCATTGCCATTAAAATGTGTATGGGTATTTCAGCACATCAATGTTTATCATTACTATTCAGAGATATGTTTTGGCTGGAGGGCCAACCTTTCTCTCATTGTCTACCTGTAGATACTAGGGATTTCTTTTAGCAAAGTCACCCAGAGGTTCATAACAGACCTCATTTGTTCTTTTGTTGTAATCTATAATATCATACTGCCTTTATCATTCTATGTATATTTATTTACAAACCTGAAATGCTATCTGCCATGATGGCATGTCTTTCACCAACCAATCCCATTAATTAGTTAAATCTGATTATTTAATTTAAAAATGAACTATTTTGCTTTCCACACTCATTATAGACAACCGATTTAAATGTAATAGTGTTTTAAATACACCTCGCTCGTCTTGTTATTTATATATAGAATAGATTTATTTGTAATCTTTTAAAGAGGGCTAATGATATTTTATTGCTGATTAGTTCTTGGCAGACCAATTAACAAATTTTTACTTTGTTATCAAAGCCGCATCAAAACGAATTCAAGAAATATAATAACCTAGTTGTATAAAGAAAACTCAACTTATTTTGTATAACATTAACTCAGTTTCTTAATAAATTCTTGTAATATTATTATTTTAAATTAGCTTAGTTTGTCATCACTCTGAATCTCTAATATTAATTACCCTAGTGATTTATAGTATTTCTTTGATTTAAATTCACTTCTTTGTAATGTTGCCATAAAGAATTATAATTGTTAGGGTTCAATCCATTAGTAATCGATATCAAATCACTTCTATACCATTCTCCAATCGTCAGAATTCACTAAATCATTAATTTCTCATATAAACCCTTTATTTTGAGTCTCTTTGTGAACCACAACCTCCAACTGGGACGGAATAAAACCAAGCACTGCTAGTGTCATCACAAACATTATCCATTAGTCAGGGAAGCAATAGTTCAGGCAAATAGGTTAGGATTCACCCTTGCCCTGACATCTGTATCTTGTGCATGGTTGGATTCAAGGTACTTTTGCTTGGATTATGGGTCTTGTTGAATGAATACACGATTTTGATCGGCACAATATATATAGAGAGATAGCATTAGAGTAGAGAGCCACTCTTATTTTTTTTTTATATGTCAAAGCATTGACCGGGAAGCGAACCCGGAACAACTGCTTGGAAGGCAGCTATGCTAACCGCTAGGCCATCAACGCTCTTATTTAATAATAATTTATATATAACTTTATAGTGTAACACTAAATATTGAATTGTTAATATAAATTATATTAAGAATATGATAAAGCATACTTTTATTGATAATGATATGCTTGGTTAAATAGTGACCTGTTTTTGAAATACAAAAACTGAATGGGCTTATCCTGTTATTTATAATGTTTATAATTCATTTGTCTTTTTCGCTTTTTATATATTTAATAATATTTTTATATAGTTGATGTTCTTTTATTCATAACATTTAATGCTAAAAAAAAGAACTTTTATTTTCTTTGACATTTTTTTTTTTTTTTGCTTTTTACTTATAAAATTTTCTATGAACTTTAAAATATTATAAGCTTTATTTATGTATAAATTTAATATATTATTATTTTTATTATTATGATGTTTATTTTTGTTTTCTAATACTAAATGCAAACTATTACTTTTATTGCTGTGGGCTTAAAACAGCATTTGAAAAGGAAAATATATAGCTGATTATTTTAATGCTTGAATTTAATCCTAGCTTTAATATAATATTTTTCTTCACCTAAAGCTTTATAAATATTTAAGTTTATATAAAACTCCAATAAAAATTAATCTATTGTAGTTGAGTTATATAGAAAGGAACACACACACTATGTAATATGCGCTTTATTTTATGATTAAATTATTATGTATACATACATTGTTAAGTTTATTTTTACAATATTAGTAGTTGGTATAAATCTATGTAGCGGCCTAAAAATTATTAACATTTTAAGGTTGCTTAATTGTGTAGTCTCAGTGTAAATTAATAACTAAAATACGTGCACATACATACATCATTTAAGATAATCTTTATTCAATAAGCTAATGCACATACGCTTTGTAGATGTCACTATATAAATGAATACTCCCACTTTTTCAAACACAAGATAAAGTCTTTAGGAAAAGATAAAATGAATCCATCTATCTTTTCGACCCAAATGTATATGTATAGGCTAATCTTAAGTGTTTGAAAATGAGAGTGTGAAGTTGTTAATTGATCACTTTAAATTACATATATGTTTGAGTCGAAAAGATAGGTGGATTCAATCTATCTTTTCCGAAGACTTTATCTTGTGTTTGAAAAAGTGGGAGTATTCATTTATATAGTGACATCTACAAAGTGCATGTGCATCAGTATATTGGCTTATTGGTATTACAGTTTATAAAAAACATCGTGCAAAACATCGCGCTATATAAAATAAATGTCTTGTTTAGATAATCTTTATTATAAGCAAAGATAATTAAGGAAGATTGCTTACTTGCTATAGATATTGTCAAATGTTAAGTGGGATTGGGTTTTACTTACTATAGCAGTATTTAGCATTTAAGGGATTCTAGAGAATATTATATATATATATATATATATATTCTCTAGAATATAGATATTCTTATATATATATATATATATATATATATATATATATATATTAGTGCATTATAAGAAGTGAATTGCAAACATCTATGACTTTTTCCTGAAGTGTTATTGTGTTGCCTTTTTAATTATTTTGATAGAGTATTAATATTTGGATTTTTTAAAATAGCTGATTAATATAAAACTTGCAATGGTTAAAAGTGACAGACCTTAGAGGTTGGGATCCATAGATCACAGTATAGATCTATCAGTTTTGGTGTTCTAATTTCCAAGCAATAAAACAATTTGATTATATATTTATTAATATATATAATAAACTTCATTAGTGTGAATATTTATAAATATTTTATTAGCTACATACATTATTGTATTAAATTATTTCAAGTGCTTTTATTGTATTGTTATGATATAGTCAATTATTTTGTAATTACTGGATTTATATATGTGGGTTTCGATTTATTTTAACAATTTATATTGTTATTGTTTATTTTAATTTCATTATTGAACACTAGATGGCTTAGTCTGAAATAGTTAGTTAAACTTAGAGTGAGGAATGGAAAATAAAGTGGCTAACAGGTTTATTTGAGCATAATTTCTGAGATATTCTTGACTTCGTTTAAGGAGAAGCCACAGTACATCACATCACATCACAACATGATAGATTATTAACATTTGAAAAGGGAACTGAATCAGGTGCTGACAAAGGCTTTTTGGCCATCCACTGTCTAAGTTAACATAAAAGAAGACTGCATAATGGAGTTAATGAAATAATGCTTATTTATTTAAAAATTATTTATTGTCTGTTGCAAATACTTTCCTTATCTAAACAGGGCCGTCTTTATATGCAGATTGTAAAAAGTTTAGAGATAGAATAGCAAAAGATAAAAAAATTCCTACTTCTAATGATAGGTTTTATAGTTTCCAAACCATTACAAATTTAAAAATGTACAAATTTAACAAGTTCAAATGCTATGTCTGATGCAATTAAAGATTTTATTACAAGTTGGTGGTGATACTTACAAACAAAATTTTAACATTGACAAAATAAATTGTATTTAAAACTGATGCTATCTCATAATTATATTTCACATACACACAAAAAAAGCTTCTGGATTTAAAGCATTAAAAAATTACATAACATTATTTTTTAATGTCAAGCTTATGGTAATAAAAAATTAAATTTTATTAACTATAGAAAAAATCTAGAACTCTGAAAAATATTTCTAAATCAACTTCACCAGATGAATGAAGATATAATGTAAGCATCTGAGTCACAAGCAAATTTTTATGTATAGTTTAAAGATTATTTTGAATTAGAAGTAAAAAATATTTACAACTAAAACCCTATATTGTAAAGCCATGCTAGTTTTGGCTAAGACTGCTGTGGAGTTTAATAGATTATCTAGCAATATTAAAGATGTATTTTTACCACAGCAGGACTACATCAAGGGCTGCTGCATGCAAGTACGCAGGTTGTGTGGGGAACAAAGATGCTTCATCCCAGGGGTGCCAAGACACCAAGATAATTAATAAAATTTATATATAAATAAAAATGTTTACATTTTCAAATCATTTCATTGTTAGAAATATGTTCTGAATGTAAATATTTGTTATTTAAATGTGTGAGGGAATACTTCTCTTCTTTATTTAAACTTATTGTGACAATTGCCTGATCCTTAAATTTTAAGATTTGAGCTCAAATATACTATATATATATATATATATATATATGTGAAATAAATAAAATATGCATTAATTAAAAAAAAATCTAGGTGCAGTATTGAGAAGAGATTGAGGGAGCATGAATTGTTATATAAGCATGTAAAAAGTAAAAATAATGGTGATTTAATATCTCCTTCAGTTTTCTTTGATCATGAAAAAACATGTAAATATAAATTTAAATTTGATTTTGAAAATGTGAAAACTCTTCATGAAGAGAAAAACCATAGTAAAAAAAAAAATTAAAGAGGCATTTTTTATAAACAGGAATAAAATGCATTTAATAAATTGATTAAGCTGCTAATATTAAAATACAAGATTCATGGGATTTGAATTGATGATGTTTGCTTCCGCTTTTTTTTTTTAATTTAATGGCAGTTGAGGCAGGTTTAAGAAATTAACCGAAAGTACTTCTGCGGATGTAAGGATTGTTTGTAATAGTTTGTAAACCATTAAATTTATTATTTTAATTATAATTACAATTTTGTTTTTTAATTAACGGAAATTTAATTTATTTTATATATATTGTAACTAAAATAAAGGTGATCGAATATCCATTGTAACTAAATAATTGGTGATCAAAGAAAATCAAATACAAATAAAGGCAGAAAAGATTCAAATATAAATATTATCATTTTATACCTGGATAGTAGCTATAATAGTCATGGAACAAATATATTAAAACATCATTGGATTAAATGAAACATATTTCTATAATTAGATTTCTGAAGATATCACAAAATCAATAATTATAAACAATAATGCCTGGAGACTAGTCATTTAAGGTGTCTGGCCTATTTCAAACCCTGTTAGGAAGGCATTGTATCATCAATAAACAAGTAGAGACCATAAACAGTTATTAAAAACAAACTATTATAACTCAGGAAATAACATCAAGTGGGTCAGTACACTGGTAACTCAATAAAATATCTTCTCAGGTATACAGATGGTAGATTTTGTTCACTTTCATCTCTTGGTTTGATGTCAAGTGCATATTTAAGTAAACGTCAAGTGAATATGGTCTAACAGGGCGCCACTAGATTATTTAAACCTAGATACAGTTATATCTTATAACCTTTTCACATGTACCGTGTTTGGATCCCTTTTTGGTACTTTATTTCTAATAAAAATGGAGGATTTTGCTTTTAGACCCATATCACTGTATGCAATAACATTTAGGTAAACATAAAACATCTTTAAACTAAAGTGGAGTATATAAAATTCATTAGACAGAAATCATTTCTTACATCTTAACATAATAAATGTGTTTCAATATTTTTTTATAAGTTTTACGAGCTCAGATTATATTATTAATTTAGGATGGCAATTCACTCATCCTGGCATAACATAGATGATGTAATGGTGGTTATAATATTTATTCACGAATGTCAACTAAATACTATGAAATCACTTATTTATCTATGGCCTTTAAACATTTATCTATCCCATTAATTAAAAACGTGATGGTGTTGATGATGATAATGATAAATGATAATGGTTTCAACCACAGCTTTAGGGCTAAGCCTAATCATAAAATTTAGTTTCAGAAATTAATAATTAGTGGCTAATCTTAATATATCTAATTGGAACTTAAATAGCTAATATTCACCTTGATGATGAATGATCACAACTAATATAAAAAAATATTCCTAATGAAATATATATGCCTCATTTAATAAAACAAATTCACATTTATTACTGCATTTCTAACATATACATAAAAATTTCTATACATGAAAATTTATATTAACAATAACAACAATAATCATAATCGACTGTTTTAAAATCATAACATTAATTTTAAATTCTTCCCCCTTTCCCATAACTGGTATAATTTTATATTAAATTAGATGTCAAATTTGCTAAGATTCTCACTCCACCAGAAAATATCTAAAAAAAATACTCTTTTTTTTATCTCTTTTCTCTTTTGTACACATACCTTTATAAATCTAACATGTAAAGAAGAATGATAAAAAATAAATGTTAGTAAAATTGGAAAGAGCAAGTTTTAAAAACAAGTTTAAAGTACCTTTTTCTCCTCCTCCCTTCTAAGCTCTGAAATGCTATATTTTAACTTAAAACATAATACTCTAATATTCATAATATTGCCTATTGTTTTACATTCACACACAATTACATATATGCAACAAGTATTATATTATTATGTATGTGCGTGTTTTATCCCCATAATAACAAAAATATTATTTAAAACAAAATAACAATAACAAAACAAAATATGTTACATATTAATAACATTTCATAACTTTAAGTTAATAGACAATCATAATTTTAGTACACATAAAATCATTAGTGAAGCTTATGTTTATCATTATTAAGAAATTCTGGGCTTCAATTGATCTTGGTTGTTTTAAAAGTTCTTTAAACAAAAATATACCACTCTGTTGCTAAATTTTTACTAAGTCTCTGATATCATAAAGAAAATATATAAAAGAAAAATTTATATTATCAGTTCTATTCTTTGTAGCGACTTCCAATAATTCAAATTTATCTTGTTTAATGTCTATACTTTTGCAGCCACAATTTCCATTTTTCCTTGGGACAATCTCTTTCCTGAGGTGTGATGATGATTTTATTGAGGTTATTTACTTTAGTGGACAATTTGGAAATCATTATATCAACTTTTCTTCTCTTCCTGTCAAGCATGATTCTTTTAGTTGATGAAGTATATCAGTTGTCTTCAGGTTTATACTTTTTTTTGGGTTTAAACTCAGTCACTGGATTCAATTTGTAGTAGATGATTCAATTTGTACTAGATGAGTTAATACTTATCAGTCAATTAATCATTTTCCTTCAGCTTTCAAATGCAGGTGAATGTTTCTTTTGCTTAAAATATCGAATTTTTCTCAATCAGTCATCAGATGTAGAATATTTTTAATTTCATTTCAGACAAGACATTTTTTTTCTATGTGATAGTTCTGGGATGAATCAGGGAATTTCCCAGACAAGATTTATATTTATTTTAATTCTTCACCAAAAAAAACAACTTTATATTAAAATGATTTTTAAAATTGATATTTGCAGAATTAAAATGATTGCTTCCTTAGTTTCAATAATTTTAATAATCCTCAACTGATTTTCCAGACTGCTTTTATATCCGATTTTTTTTTCCGACCACCTCTTTTAATTAGATTTATAACTTATTTTCAACCAAATCATTTTTTAGCGGGATAGTATGAAAAATCTCACTATCCTGATTTTTAGACAAACTTTTGTTTTGAAGGAAAAAATAGATTTAATCCTTTTTCTTCACATATGTAACACCTAAATTTTGAGCTTCCTTCTTTTTGATCTTAGGATGAGACATTTTTAAAATTAGAGTTCTCACCAAGCTTAAACTCCAAAATGACAAACAATCATTTATAAAAACAAAATTGTTACAAAATATATATCTAATTCAACAGATTTTCTCCTTTAACACAAAATTGTTGAATAAAAAAAAAATTTGACAGATTTAACCTTTCTTCTTTTTCAATATATAATAAAATATACATTTATGTATGTAATGTACACACACACTCATTCAAATTATTTATAAAACAGGCCTATAAAATAATCTAAATGCCTTTTATAATCTTAATATCTACATTAAACTCTTACAATTTTTAAACCCCAAACTACAACTTTTAAACCTCGAATTATAATCATAGACAAGGAACAAAAATAGAAATAAAATAATAAAATAGAAATAGAATAAAATATTAGAATTTAGCAAATGTAGGTTAGCTTTGAAGAGAGTATGATATTTGAAATATACAATGATAATTAAACAGTTACACACACATTGCCTATATATGTGTGTTATTACTTTACTTTTTAACAAAAAAAAATTAAATACTGAATAATTAAGTGTGTGTACTACTCTTTTTGAGTTTTTTTATCAACACACAAACAAATAAAGAATATAACTGTTGCCTCACTCTCTTTTTGTCTTAAGCTTGTAGAACTGGATCTTGTAGGGTTTAACTTGGGTGCCCTACAGTTTCCTTTACTAAATGAAAATGTGATGATGATTTTTGTCCCACATTTTCTTTCATGCACATTACTACAAATTTAGCTAAGGACTAAATTGTAATGGCACAATATATATATATATATATATATATATATTATGCCAGTCTAAATTGTAATGGCACAATATATATATATATATATATATATATATTATGCCAGTCAAAACATGTTTATCCATCTAACATGAGTTGGAACTTACAAAATGTACTTCAAACCAAGTCAAGCCCAAGATTTAGGTCAGGCACCAGCCTGAATTCGCACCCACTCTCTAAACCCCAGATCAAACACCTAATGGATAACATAATAGTGATGGCCCATGAGAATTAATCTTAATCTGGCCAACTAGCAGAGCTGAGCAAAACAATGAGACATCTATTAACTATGACTACATTAAAATAATAGATAAGCATGGCTGTAATATGTGGAAGTGGAGGAAAAGGAATTCGAACTACTCAAATAAGTTAGACAATAAAATATAGTTTAATATAATGAAAAATTATTTATATACATTGATAAATTAAGTACATTAGTATGTGCATGAATGAGCAAGTGGTAGATAATTACATAGTGCCATTCACGCTATTATTTCTCATATGCTCTTTATTAGCTAAATAATATATTACAAATAAAAACACATCTTTGGTGGGTCCAATATTAAGATGCCAATCAGTTAATAAAAGGAATTACATAATATTGCTATTAACGCTTTGGATTATGGTTCTGAAACATGGTGACTAGCATTATTTCAGGGAGCGTTCTGGGATTCATTACAGATATGAGATAAATTATTTTCATGCCATTACGGTCGTGAAAATAAATAAAATACATTTGAAAACATTTGATTATATTTGAATCTAAATGACAAAATATTTAATGACTAATTATTTTAACAATAGTAAGGCAAATGTTTTATTTTCCCCAAGGCATGTAGATACTCTTAAATATAGTGAGCCGGACTGATTTCCGATTCAATGGTTTTATTACTAAAATTAATAAAGGAAAAAAACAACTTCATTTTTATTAAATGTCTATGCTAAAATTTGTATTATTATTTAAAACACATATACATTTATATTTAAAGTAGATCACTACTTTGTTTATAAAATTGATTTTAAAATAGTTTACTTTCACCGCCTGTTTTAATCAATTTGATTAAAAACAGACAAGCTTGCTAATTATATATTCCTCTTGCTTTTATTGTAATTATTTTAAAGTTAATTCTAAAAAAAAAAAAGCGAAGATTTAGTTTTGTATTTGTCATTTTTGTTTCAATTATCCCTGGTTGGAAGTCTTAAATTAGATTGAGTGGGAAATTAATATTTGCCCTGTCTGGAATATAGAATGGACACTAATAAAAGTTTTGCATGGGAAATGTAGCAAGGCAAGGATAGCCCACCAATTTTTTTTTAGAGAGAGAGAGATTATTAGACACACTTGGATTATAGCCTGCAAAGAGATACCATTGTGAGTAGCTGTTCAGACATTCAATTCTTACTAAAAACTTAAATAATTATTGACAAACTTCGTTGGTGTGCAAGATGTCAAGATCCACCACTGTGAGTTTTGCCATCATTAGAATGTCTTGCTAATTTAAACAAAGGATGGACCCATGCCTACCAGCTCTTCTTCATTCATGCCATGAACCTCTAAAATAAACACTGCCTCTACCTTGCCATTGTCAAAGGACCTGAAATATGAACTATTATCAAAAGTGCACACTCGTCACCAAATTACTAGGACTCTGCCTTACCGTAAGCTAAACTTTTTCCTATTTTAGCCAGGGTAAATAAATTGCATTTAATTAAATCTCCACTCAATCTAATGATAAATATGTTTTAAAATGGTATTGTTTTTTTTAATTATTTATTATCTGCATGTACTCTTTTCTAGTATTTAAAGTGTGTCTTGGAATCTTAGTTTTAAGATTCCAAGTTTGTTTGCAATTTTTGTTTATCAGGGAGTGCATAAAATGATTGTTATTTTATATGTTTAATATATACCTGATTATTTCATTAACTATTACAAAACACATTGGCAGTTTTTATAATCTGTGTTTATTTACCTGCCCTTAGTTGTACAATAAAGAATTTTTAAACGTGTATCGTTTGCGCTGTTTGCGCAAACAACAAAATCTTTTTGCTGGCTATTTGTTAAGTTATTTCTTTGGGTTGTCTGAAAATAGTCTATTTCTTTCTGGATTACGTAAGATCGTAATCAAATATCTGTTGCTGTCTTGTAAATGAGATCAACCATGTTTACTTTGAATGGAGTATTATGCACAGCAGTCCTGCGGCATTTTAA
Source organism: Epiperipatus broadwayi (assembly GCA_028023455.1). Classification (NCBI taxonomy): domain Eukaryota; kingdom Metazoa; phylum Onychophora; class Udeonychophora; order Euonychophora; family Peripatidae; genus Epiperipatus; species Epiperipatus broadwayi. The sequence continues at coordinate 132,386 of JAQFVV010000351.1, read as the reverse complement.
TGACAGTAATTAGAATATTACTGCTCAGACGTTCATGCTGGTACGTTGGTTTCCGGCAGTACAGTAACTGTTTTATTATCCCTGATTCAGGAAGCTAAAGTTGTTGTTTGTTTTGTAATTTTACAACTGGCCAGCAAGAAGATATTTTCCCAACCATTTCTTCTATTTTAAGTGAGATAATTTTGCTGCCAAGGTGTTTTATGCCTTCATGTTTGTCGTACTCTTGTGTATTCTCTGGTGAATACTGGTATGTTACTATAAGCCACTTTTGTATTCATGGCTAGATGTCTTCCCTCTATTGCACAACTTTTAATAAAATTAATAAATTGTTTAAACTTAATTTGGCTGATGTTTGTCTTTGTGCTTTGATTTCTCAACAGTCTAAATAATATTTAAGATATCTTGTTCCTACCTGAGTGTAGTTCGGTGCCTTTTGATTCGCGTATCCTGTCCACCCTAAAATAAATGTCTAGTTCCTATTTTCGGACTAGTGGTGCCCCTGGGGTCAGTATATGTGAATCTCAAAGATCTTTCTCCCGTTGCATATATAGTAATTTTTGGTGCGTCAATGTGGAGCCTCCGAGTTTTCAAACCCATGTGAGATTTTGTTTGGACGGTTGAGAAAGATTTCAGGTGTAAGTGGCAAGATCTAGTCAGTAGAGGTTCGATTTTTGTTCATTATTGCATGTATTGTTGGAGCAGTTTGGTAGAATGGGGTTTTGTCTTTTTCATATGACATAAATAAATAAACAATAAATAGCGTATTTTCTAAAAAAGTCTGTCAGAGTTAATTTTTTTTTTAAGAGAAATATATATAGTTCATCTTTTTCATATGATATATAATAATAAATAGTTTTTTTTTTTTTGTGGTTTAAAAAAAAAAATCGTTCGGAGTAAATTTTCGAATTTAAAAGTAGTAAAAATAGTTTGTTGTCTTCTTGCATATAAATAAATAGCGTTTTATTTGCTTTGAGATTTTTGTTTAAAAAAAAGTTAGTATAGCGAGTTAGTGTTGTATAAAAATGGAAGGTAAAGAAAAAGGTGACTGGGCGGCAGGTTTGGAAGAAAGCCCTGTTTCATTTAAATACCCCCAGATAGTAGAAAAAGAAGAGAGCAAGACACAGATGATGATGAGGTTGTTAATAGAAATGAAACAAAGTCGGCAAGCCACGATGAAAGAAATACGACAAGAGTTACTAAAAATAAAACAGAGTAAACATACAATGCTGCAGGAGCTGAGAGAAGAAATGAAAGAAATGAGAAGAGAAATGACAGGAAGAGTAGAAGAAACTCAACAAAAAGAAGTGGAGATGGAAAACGATTTGAAAAATGAGATGAGTAAAGAGAGTCAGGAAGTAGAAAAAGTAGTCGTAAAAGATATAGAAATTGAAGTAGCACAGGAGAGTACTAGGACAGAGAGGGTGGAAATAAAGTTTGAAATAAGTAGAGAGTGGAGAGAGATAGTGTGGTGGAGAAAGAAAATCTTGGAGACAGTTATAAGTTACCTCAAGAGGTTAAACATGAGTTGAGTAAAATAACTGTTAGTTGTGAACAGGGATTTAAAACTAAAAAAAAGTTTTCGGAATATGATTTTAAAACAGAAATAAAAGCCATTTATAAAGCAATCTTATTCAAGGCACGTAAAAAGTCTATGGGAAATGAAATGTTGCCATTTACTAGTGTTGATATGACTAAAAATAAAGTAGGAAAAGATGAAGAATTGGGAAGTTTCGTTAAGAGAAAGATTCAGGTATATACGCTAGAAAGCAAAACAGAATAGGAAAGAGACAAAATCATAAATTCTAGGCAGGTAAAATATAAGAGAGGGAAAGGAACTTATTTCAGAAAATTAATAAAAAGAGTAAAAGATTCACCGGACAAAAGTTAAAGGTTCGGCTTTTAGCAATCGGACGGATTGTTTTAAAACAGACAAAAAAAATTGTTAATGATTTATGAGAATGGATAAATGTAAGAAATGAAATATTGTTTTGGTTTTTCATGAGTGCTTTCAGCTGAATTTCTAGGAGTAGTTTTTTAAATGTTTATAGTTTAAAAAAAAAAAAAGTTGCAGGAATGTTTTTTTTTTTTTGATCACGTGTTGAGGCAGTTGAGCCGGACTGATTTCTGATTCAATGGTTTTATTACTAAAATTAATAAAGGAAAAAAACAACTTCATTTTCATTAAATGTCTAATGCTAAAATTTGTATTATTTAAAACACATACACATTTATATTTAAAGTAGATCACTACTTTGTTTATAAAATTGATTTTAAAATAGTTTACTTTCACCGCCTGTTTTAATCAATTTGATTAAAAACAGACAAGCTTGCTAATTATATATTCCTGTTGCTTTTATTGTAATTATTTTAAAGTTAATTCTAAAAAAAAAAAAGCGGAGATTTAGTTTTGTATTTGTCATTTTTGTTTCAATTATCCCTGGTTGGAAGTCTTAAATTAGATTGAGCAGGAAATTAATATTTGCCCTGTCTGGAATATAGAATGGACACTAATGAAAGTTTTGCACGGGAAATGTAGCAAGGCAAGGATAGCCCGCCAATTTTTTTAGAGAGAGAGATTATTAGACACACTTGGATTATAGCCTGCAAAGAGATACCATTGTGAGTAGCTGTTCAGACATTCAATTCCTACTAAAAACTTAAATAATTATTGACAAACTTCGTTGGTCTGCAAGATGTCAAGATCCACCGCTGTAATTTTTGCCATCATTAGAATGTCTTGCTAATTTAAACAAAGGACGGACCCACGCCTGCCATGAACCTCTAAAATAAACACTGCCTCTACCTTGCCACTGTCAAAGGACCTGAAAGATGAACTATTATCAAAAGTGTGCACTCGTCACCAAATTACTAGGACTCTGCCTTACCATAAGCTAAACTTTTTCCTATTTTAGCCAGGGTAAATAAATTGCATTTAATTAAATCTCCGCTCAATCTAATGATAAATATGTTTTTAAATGGTATTGTTTTTTTTAATTATTTATTATCTGTATGTACTCTTTTCTAGTATTTAAAGTGTGTCTTGGAATCTTAGTTTTAAGATTCCAAGTTTGTTTGCAATTTTCGTTTATCAGGGAGTGCATAAGGTGATTGTATTTTATATGTTTAATATATACCTGATTATTTCGTTAACTATTACAAAACACATTGGCAGTTTTCATAATCTGTATTTATTTACCTGCCCTTAGTTGTACAATAAAGAATCTTTAAACATGTTTCGTTTGCACTGTTTGTGTAAACAACAAAATCTTTTTGCTGGCTATTTGTCAAGTTATTTCTTCAGGTTGTCTGAAAATAGTCTATTTCTTTCTGGATTACGTAAGATCATAATCAAATATATGTTGCTGTCTTGTAGGTGAGATCAACCACATTTACTTTGAATGGAGTATTACACACAGTAGTCCTGTGGCGTTTTAATGACAGTAATTAGAATATTACTGCTCGGACGTTCGCGTTGGTACGTTGGTTTCCGGAAGGACAGTAACTGTTTTATTATCCCTGATTCAGGAAGCTAAAGTTGTTGTTTGTTTTATAATTTTACAACTGGCCAGCAAGAAGATATTTTCCTAACCATTTCTTCTATTTTAAGTGAGATAATTTTGCTGCCAAGGTGTTTTATGCCTTCATGTTTGTCACACTCTTGTGCACTCCCTGGTAAATATGCGTATGTTACTATAAGCCACTTTTGTATTCATGGCTAGATGTCTTCCCTCTATTGCACAACTTTTAATAAAATTAATAAATTGTTTAAACTTAATTTGGCTGACGTTTGTCTTTGTGCTTTGATTTCTCAACAGTCTAAATAATATTTAAGATATCTTGTTCCTCCCTGAGTGTAGTTCGATGCCTTTTGATTCGCATATCCTGTCCACCCTAAAATAAATGTCTAGTTCCTATTTTCAGACTAGTGGCGCCCCCAGGGTCAGTATATGCGAATCTCAAAGATCTTTCTCTCATTACAATAGATATATAAATTACGATGGTGAGATTGTATATGATTGAAATAAACTTAATTAATAAAATAGAAGTAATTGGCATTTATATATATATATCTTTTAAGCAAAGCTTAATTTTAATATTAGAGCATTAAAACTGGGTCATGAAGCAAAAGGAATAATAAATATGAAGAAGTTTGCGGTGCTGACATAATAGCCTAAAAATAACTAAAAGGAAAAGGTCGTGCTTCTGGATGAAAAATGAAATCTCACACCCCCTTCTTGGGTAGTGCTTAGAGAAAAGTGGATAGGCATGGCATGGCCCAGACTTTTGCTGGTATAACCGATGCGAAAGGCCTTTTATCTATATGAAGTGAATATGCAAAGCATGTGCCAAACTTACGGGATCACTGCCAGAGGCATTTTATACTAAATAAATGTCGTTCCAGATAGCTCAACTATCTATGGAACGAGGTAAAAAAAGAAATCTATGGGTTCAAACTTTGTCGCAACCCCCAGATTAGAAGACTAGGAGCATGTAATATATATATATATATACGAAGATAGGCTAAATGACAGAAACACAGTACGAATGAATGTCACTAACAACATTGAATAAATTTTACAGCTTTAAAATAAATGACCCTTGTTTGAATACTATAATATGCCAGGCAATTATAATATATATAGAGAGAGAATATTTACATTTCATTTACTTAAAATATACTTGAAGATTTTATTTAGCAAAAGAAACCTTAAGATTTAGATTTCGAATTAATAAAATATACGTTAAGATTTGATTTAGTAAAAGAAACATTAAGATTCACCCCCTTCCCATTCCTACTATTTAAAATAATTCAATCTCACCTTCATGGATTTTACAATAACTGGAATACATAGCATATATTTTAAGAGTATAAAAAAAATAACTAGCAGTTATATATATATATATATAAAACAATTAAGTCACCTTTTTTTAGAATTAAATAAATAATATTTTATAAGATTTCAAAGCGTTAATTAGCTTGAGTTCTGGATTTTCCCTGGTAGAAACTCTAGTGATAAACAAATATATATTATATTAAAACATAAATAGAATGTTGGCTCAAAAAACAATCTGGCGAGTATATTAATTAATAATGCATTGTTTTAAATGGACGTTTATAACTTGCTTTATGAAGGTTTACATAAAAATGACAGAAAAGATTTTTATAAATTAAACTCGCCAGTTTGCTTTGAGATTGGCAAATTAATAAAAAAAAACATATATATATAAAATCAAGTAATAGATATCTATAAATAAATGACCACACTGAAATTAAGGAAGGTTAAAAGCATATGAGATAGGATTAGATATAAAGAAATCATTTGAGAGTAAAATTACATTCACAAATATATATATATATATATATATATATATATATATGCCTTTATATATATATATATATATATATAAAGGCAAAGTTAAAGAATACATGAAAAGAGATCTTGATAGATTATTTAGACTAAATTGACTATTAGGTGGTAGCTTGGAAATTTACCTTGCAATTTTAAGAATCCATTTTAAAGTATGGCACATGCACAGTGATTGAAATGCAAGTACTTCAGTGGCAGGAAACTTCTATTAGCATTCTAAAGTTCTTTTTAGACCTTTCTTCATTTCATGGCAGCAGGATATTACGGTAGTGGCAGATGATGACCCTGACCCATAGGGTCGAGAAGAGTGGTGGATTTACTGCTACATCATTTTAAGTTTCAAGCAAAACAAAATATGTTTATAATACCTCTCTCTAAAAGTAGCTAATCTCTCTCTGTAGTAGTTAATCACTTGTGATTCAAAATTCAGTCATTTTATACTTTTTCTTTTATCAGTTGTTTTTTGAAGATGCAATTGTAAGATAACGTCCAAAAATAAATTCAAATCTATTTCCAGATTAGAAATAGATTTGACAACATGTTTTTTTAACAAAAGTATCTCTAATCTTAATCCCCTTTTAAGTAAAACTTTAATTAAAAAAATACCTTCCCCAGATTAAAACAATAGTGCTTCCAACCCCTAATTATTTTTAGACAATTAACAACACTTGCATCTTCCATATTGGATTTTGTAAAAATATATATAGTTTAATAGAAAAACAAGCAATTTAAAAAGAAAAAGTTAAAAAAATGACATATAATAAATATTTAAAACATCAATATTTTGTTAGTAAGTTTTGCTCCTATGTATATATTTGAGCCGCATCTATAATACTTTGATAAAAAAACTAATAATTAATAAAAAGGATTAATAATAATTTTAAAACATGTTATTGAAACATTAAGTTTTATAATTTAGGCGTGCATCTCAAACATATACATAAAAATATATACACAACAAAAAGGAGCGGGATGAAAAATAGGGGTTTGAACATGGGTTAGTAGGTAGAAACATGAAGCACAATCTTAAGATAAGATTGACTGCTTTATTTCTCCGGACATACAATGAAACAAAAAACAAAAACATTTTTAAAAAATGCCTTGACTAGGAGTTTTCAAGTGACGACCAAAAGAACGATGAAAATTTTCAAAATTCAATATACAATCTTGTTATATAAAACTATATATATGAAATATCATTTGTGATGTGAAAAAAAAATGCACATCTATATAATGGGGAAAAAATTTCTATGCTTGGGCTACAACACAATTTCTCCAGGCATATGGGTTTCCAAGAAAATATATAGCAATGCAAAGCATGTAAAGATTTTCAAACACATCTGTTCCTACACATCGCACATACACACCTATGTACATATATACATAGCGCTACCATATACAAGTATATAGATTTTACACACACATACACTTCTACATACATTATACAGTACTACACACTATTGGAAACGACGGAAAAAGAAAAAAAACTTTGGATAAAAGTTGAAAAAAAAAAATCCATACACGTGCCAAATTCTTTCACATTGCTTTTAAAATAAAGACAAACATTACATACTCAATTAGCAAAAAAAATTCTATACATATATTTTCTCTTTAAAAAAAAAATCATCTCCTGCATAACCACTCACTGCTCCCACACTTTTTATATATCTGCCCAACTATAGTTTAGCTGAAAATTTAGCTTTTGCTTGCTGAAAGAAAAAAAAATTGGTTTATTTAAGATTTTATACTAATCTAGCCATTTTTTTAAATTTCTCTTGGTCGCACCCATGCATCTAAACGAAAACTCATAGTCTGGTTATTACATGTCTAAAATTGATACATCATAGTATTAAGTCAAAAAAAATTTTGCTCTCAATAATTTTTTTTAATCTGAGTTCAAACCCTCCACTTCCAATATTTTTGCATTTGATTCACTACTGGTTAGAAAAATTTATTTTTATAAGAGTGCCACCTAAGACAGAGTGATAAACGATTTATGATTTATTTACACATTTTTTTATATATGTCTCAAGAACAAAAAACTTTATATATGACATTGATGAAAAAATACATTTGTACTATGGTTGTAGTACATGGGTTTTAACTTTAAACAGTGAATTTTACACTTTGAACACATTATTTTAAACATATCAAACATGGGAAAAAAAGAAAAGCTATATCTCTTAAAACTTTTTTTTAAAAATATATATAAACAGACTTCAGTATTCAGGGTATGTAGGTGTTTATATTGAAGCCCCACTTGGGAAGCCAATCCCAAGAAAAAAAATCCTATGTGCTGGTCAAAACATGTTTAACCATCAAACATGAGCTGGAACTCACAAAATGTACTTCAAACCCAGTCCAGCCCAAGATTTAGGTCAGGGACCAGCCTGAATTTGAACCCACTCTCTAAGCCACAGTTCTAACACCTAATGAATAACATAATAGTGATGGCACAAGAAAATTAATTTTAAATCCGGCCGACTAGCAAAGCTGAGCAAAACAATGAGACATCTATTAACTATGACTACATTAAAATAATGGATAAGCATGGCTGTAATATGTGGAAGTGGAGGAAAAGAAATTCGAACTATTCAAATAAGTTAGACAATAAAATATAGTTTAATATAATGAAAAATTATTTATATACATTGATAAATTAAGTACATTTGTATGTGCGTGAATGAGCAAGTGGTAGATAATTACATAGCGCCATTCATGCTATTATTTCTCATATGCTCTTTATTAGCTAAATAATATATTACAAATAAACACACATCTTTGGTGGGTCCAATATTAAGATGCCAATCATTAATAAAAGGAATTACATAATATTGCTATTAACGCTTTGGATTACGGTTCTGAAACATGGTGACTAGCATTATTTCAGGGAACGTTCTGGGATTCATTACAGATATGAGATAAATTATTTTCACACCATTACGGTCATGAAAATAAATAAAATACATTTGAAAACATTTGATTATATTTGAATCTAAATGAAAAAATATTTGATGACAAATTATTTTAACGATAGTAAGGCGAACGCTTTATTTTCCCCAAGGCATGTAGATACTCTTAAATATAGATATATAAATTACGATGGTGAGATTGTATATGATTGAAATAAACTTAATTAATAAAATAGAAGTAATTGGCATTTATATATATATATATATATATATATATATATATATATATATATATATATATATATATATATATCTTTTAAGCAAAGCTTAATTTTAATATTAGAGCATTAAAACTGGGTCATGAAGCAAAAGGAATAATACATACGAAGAAGTTTGTGGTGCTGACATAATAGCCTAAAAATAACTAAGAGGAAAAGGTCATGCTTCTGGATGAAAAATGAAATCTCACACCCCTTTCTTGGGTAGTGCTTAGAGAAAAGTGGATAGGCATGGCATGGCCCAGACTTTTGCTGGTATAACCGACGTGAGAGGCCTTTTATCTATACAAAGTGAATATGCATAGCATGTGCCAAACTTATGGGATCACTGCCAGAGGCATTTTATACTAAATAAATGTCGTTCCAGATAGCTCAACTATCTATGGAACGAGGTACGAAAAGAAATCTATGGGTTCGAACTTTGTCGCAACCCCCAGATTAGAAGACTAGAAGCACATAATATATATATATATATATACGAAGATAGGCTAAATGACAGAAACGCAGTACGAATGAATGTCACTAACAACATTGAATAAATTTTACAGCTTTACAATAAATGACCCTTGTTTGAATACTATAATATGCCATGCAATTATAATATATATATAGAGAGAATATTTAGATTTCATTTACTTAAAATATACTTGAAGATTTTATTTAGCAAAAGAAACCTTAAGATTTAGATTTTGAATTAATAAAATATACGTTAAGATTTGATTTAGTAAAAGAAACATTAAGATTCACCCCCTTCCCATTCCAACTATTTAAAATAATTCAATTTCACCTTCGTGGATTTTACAATAACTGGAATACATAGCATATATTTTAAGAGTATAAAAAAAATAACTATCAGTTATATATATATATATAAAACAATTAAGTCACCTTTTTTTAGAATTAAATAAATAATATTTTATAAGATTTCAAAGCGTTAATTAGCTTGAGTTCTGGATTTTCACCGGTAGAAACTCCAGTGATAAACAAATATATATTATATTAAAACATGAATAGAATGTTGGCTCGAAAAACAATCTGGCGAGTATATTAATTAATAATGCATTGTTTTAAATGGACGTTTATAACTTGCTTTATGAAGGTTTACATAAAAATGACAGAAAAGATTTTTATAAATTAAACTTGCCAGTTTGCTTTGAGATTGGCAAATTAATAAAAAAACATATATATATAATCAAGTAATAAATATCTATAAATAAATGACCGCACCGAAATTAAGGAAGGTTAAAAGCATATGAGATAGTATTAGATATAAAGAAATCATTTGAGAGCAAAATTACATTCACATATATATATATATAAAGGCAAAGTTAAAGAATACATGAAAAGAGATCTTGATAGATTATTTAGACTAAATTGACTATTAGGTGGTGGCTTGGAAATTTACCTTGCAATTTTAAGAATCCATTTTAAAGTATGGCACATGCACAGCGATTGAAAGGCAAGTTCTTCGGTGGCAGGAAACTTCTATTAGCATTCTAAAGTTCTTTTTAGACCTTTCTTCATTTCATGGCAGCAGGATATTACAGTAGCGGCAGATGATGATCCTGACCCATAGGGTTGAGAAGAGTGGTGGATTTACTGCTACATCATTTTAAGTTTCAAGCAAAACAAAATATGTTTATAATACCTCTCTCTAAAAGTAGCTAATCTCTCTCTGTAGTAGTTAATCACTTGTGATTCAAAATTCAGTCATTTTATACTTTTTCTTTTATCAGTTGTTTTTTGAAGATGCAATTCTAAGATAACGTCCAAAAATAAATTTAAATCTATTTCCAGATTAGAAATAGATTTGACAACATGTTTAACAAAAGTATCTCTAATCTTAATCCCCTTTTAAGTAAAACTTTAATTAAAAAAATACCTTCCCCAGATTAAAACAATAGTGCTTCCAACCCCTAATTATTTTTAGACAATTAACAACACTTGCATCTTCCATATTGGATTTTGTAAAAATATATATAGTTTAATAGAAAAACAAGCAATTTAAAAAGAAAAAGTTAAAAAAATGACATATAATAAATATTTAAAACATCAATATTTTGTTAGTAAGTTTTGCTCCTATGTATATATTTGAGCCGTATCTATAATTCTTTGATAAAAAAAACTAATAATTAATAAAAAGAATTAATAATAATTTTAAAACATGTTATTGAAACATTAAGGTTTATAATTTAGGCACACATCTCAAACATATACATAAGAATATATACACGACAAAAAGGAGCGGGATGGAAATAGGGGTTTGAACATGGGTTAGTAGGTAGACACATGAAGCACAATCTTAAGCTAAGATTGACTGCTTCAATATATATATATACTCTTATTACTGTACTAAACTAAACAGACTGATGTTATTTTATTACAATAATTTAAAAAGTTGTATAGAAATGTTTAAATTTCCAAATCACTTCATTGTCAGAAACACATTCTGATTGAAAATATTTTTTATTTAAATGTAAAAGGAATACTTTTTTATTTCAATTTATTGTGACAATTGCCCATGCCTCAAAATGTACTACATATTTACTCTACCATTACGCTAAACTGAACATGCCGATGCCCTTTTGTTTTTATAATTAATAAAATTTGTACATAAATGAAAAGGTATATCATTCCTGATCACTTTTATTTAAATTTATTTTTGAAAGAACTTTCGTTCTCTTCATAACCTGAAAAATTAGTAATATACTTTTTATAAACGTATCTGAGTTGAATTTAATATTATAGGTGAATATGTTTTAACAATAGGCTTTGTCTTCAGTTTGTGAGTTGGCCAATTAAAAGATTTGATTTTTACCTCATACAACCAATAATATAATTAGCGGTTAAAAGGTTAATGAAATATTACAAACTTAGTTATTAATAAGTCTTAAAATATAAAATAATATAATGTAAATATTTTCTTATTTAATGAAAACAAGTGAAACTATTTTTATTAAACATAAACAAGATCTGTGTGTGATATGTTCTGAATTAAAAGCAATTAATGAATTTTTGAAACAAAGAACTTTCTAACAAGTTAGTGGTAGTGGAATGAAAAAATTATATCAGATATGTTAATTTAAAATGTATCTAGTCTGATGGTCCTAATGAAATATAAAAGGTATATCAATAAACATTTTATTGTCAGACTATATATATAATAAATTATAGTTATTAATAATGGAATAACAAATATATATATAAAAAATAAGTGTAAATATTTTATTATTGAAAGAATATAAATTTGTTAATAGAAAATGTGAATAAGTTTGTGCATGAGAGATATAGAATGGGATTCCAAGAAGAACTATTTGAATAAATTAATAATATGCTAGTTAAAAGTTGATCTAAATATTGGTTCATAAATAATAATGGAGACAAGATGGACTCTCTTTTTCCTCATTATGCAGAATGAGTATAGATGTGAAGCATTTCAGAAAATCATACTCTGGCTAGAGATATTTTTAATAATCAGGTATGTAAACTAGAATTACTTATATAATATCAAAGACAGTCAAAGAAGGGGATGGGAGCAGTGCAATTTTTTCATGGGGGATGGGGGGGAGGTAGGGATTTTTTTTAAATATGATAAAAATTTATATATTTAAAAAATTATCTTAATGTAGCTATTTCCTATCTCTACTAGAACTTTTGTAGGATTGTCCAAAAAATAATGTGAAAACTTTTAAAAGAAAAATTTGAAATTAATTTAAGATTTATTATATCAAAAATTATTTTTTAAATATTAATTTGTTTTATTTAACATGCATTTTAATCTCATAAATACAATTTATTCAAACCACTTTGAACACTTTTTATCAAAACCCTTTATTGTACATATTTACAAAATAAAGGAAAGAGTGATTTTGGTATTTTAATCTCCAGCTTTATTTTATAGACATAAATGAATAAAACACATAAGGTATTTAACAAACACATTAAATGACTTAAGCCATATTTTCAAATTGTTCTTGCAAAAGTACTGGGGAAAATGTCTTTTAATTTATAAATTTTATTTATTAGAATGGGGAGAAGGGCACTAAAATTTACCTTGCACAAAGGTGCCTTTTACCCATGTGATGGTGCTGACTACATTTATCATTTAGCCAATGAATTAATAGTAATGAATGCGGTAAAATCTATGTTTAAGCTTTACGTTTGAAAAACAAATAAATAAAATAAATATAAGAAATTAAAACTGTGTCTAAAATTACTGGAAGAGTTTCAATATATCAGACTGCATGAGTTTATTGATTAAACTTGGCAACTTATCAGTGAGTATTAGAATAATTTATATACTAAAGCTATTCATTTATCTGAAATCATTATTAGTTTTCTATAAATTTGGCAATTATAATTCTTATAAAAAATGAAGGATTTTTTTTTTAATAAATGAAAAGAAAAAGATAGAACCATCTTTTTTGTTATTAACAAATGAAATTAAAAACTAAGAAAATTGGAATTGTTGATTAAATAAATGTACGGCTATTTTATAACATTATAAAAAATAAATATTGGTAGTTTTATTGTGCCTCAGTACCGATGAAGCTTTATTAATATTGTCCATTTGAAATTTATTTCTCATTCTTCACTATTGCTATCTTCATGCAACTTTCCTGGAAACAATAAAACATTGAAAAATAAGAACATCCGTTGATATTTTTTAGTAAATGAGCGATTTTTAAAAAGTTAATTATAGGGCTAAGACTCCCATCTTTTAGAAAAACAGTGTCATATATAACATTAAATATCACTTTCTATGCTGATAAATTATGGGAAGGGGGGGTAACGTTTTTTTTTTGTTCTTGTTTTATCTTGTAGATAAAATAGCTAAGTAGCTACTTTCTGATAATTAATTAGATGGTTAACTGAGTTAATTACTTAAAAAAATGTTTTATATGGCCAAAATTCAAACCCGGTTTTTAGATATCGTCTATATATATGGAAGCCAGATAACGCATCTACAGTGGCACAGCCTTGGTCATATGCCTAGTGAAATAATATTTTATTAAAGAGTATTGAAATTAATATAATAGTAAATTAAAAACTAGGCATTGTTATAACTGAATTTAAAAAGTAATCTGTCCTATTAATAAATAATTACTAATGCGCTTTTTGTTTTGTTTGTTTTTTAAAAAAGAATCATTTTTTTATTTTATTTTGTTTATGCATCGTCTTTCTTACAATCAGCATTTCCACCTGTTGTTCCGCATTAGATTTGACTCAATTTCCTCTGTTCACCTTAATATCATTACTTTAATTTAATAATAAAAAGCTCTCACTGACTTCATTCAACAAGTAAGTTAAGTAATTTGTCTTTCAAAAGAAAGTTACTTTTTAATTTAAATATATCGAAGCTCTCTATTTTTTAAGGCTTTTAATTTAATTTTCTTATAATATAGTTATTATATTAATTAAAATAATAAACTGTTAATTTGCTCCCTCTTCCTCTTATTAATTACGGGAATAAAACATATAATTTATTATTGCTTGATTATATATCGAAATGAATATAAATGATAAACATAATCCTTAAGTTCAAATACTGCTGAAGCTGGGAGTTATTTTCTTATACCAAAGATGTCGCAACTAATGCATATGTTACTTATTTTTTATTAAACAATATATTTTTTGTATAAACCTGCATTATGACTGAAATAAAATTAGTATAGCTTAAGAGATCACTTTGCAGTTAATATATTGCGTGTAAATGAAAGAATTATAATATCTTTATCTTTCTATGGTTTTAAATTTTCTAATAATATAAATGGTTTATTGGAATTAATGTTGAAACTAGAATTCAATTTTCTCCTTTTCAGACGACGTTAGTTGTACATTATTCCAAATAATACATTGAAATGAATATTCTACTCATTTTATATTCTTTGACAGCAGTTTTTATTCCAAAATTATAACAGTAAGTAGGAGTAATCAATGAATATCAGATTATAATGCCAAACATACCTCTGAATCAGTTTTTATATTATTATCTTTTATGGAAACCCTGTTTTTGACATTATACTTATCCAGAAATGATTAAGGCTAAAAATTGAAAAATTCTATAATCTTAAAGTTCAAACCTTAATCAACTTTTTTTAGCTGCATATGTCCGTCTATACATCAGTAATTATACATTTTAGTAATCTGAGTTTACACTGGAATTGCAGACATCTTTGAATTGTTACTGCCATTGAAATATAATAAACTATATGACTTTGAAAAGAGTACTTGGTATGAAATGCATCATTATATTTAATATTCTTGATATTTTTTTATTTAAGAAAGTAATTAATATTTACTAAGGCAATAAACCTAAAGCTTGTGCGGTTAAAAATGCGAAAGTAGGGACCTCTACAAGTCTTAACCACAAGCTTACGCATTGGAAGAAAGTAATATAATTGCATACAGTTTATTATTAAAATATATCACTTTTGAGATCTAGTATGGAATTTGTAAAGTTATCTGCACATATTGACCTGGGTTAAAAATGTAGGGTATTGAACTATTACAACTATTGGTTTAAATAGTCATATCGATAAAAAATGATTATTTGATTACAGTTCAAAAACATTAATTCTCACTGAAAAAATATACTAAGTTGAAAATCTGGTCTGAGAATCTACTTGAACAATGTTATGTTATCTACTAATTACTTATGTCTACAGAATTGACCTATAAGGTAAAGAGATAAAAATTATCTTTACACTTCTACTTGAAAGTCAACTGAGATTCAAGTGCATATACACCATCTTACATACTAATGTATATCTGAGAGTTCTATAGACTTTGGATCACTTAATCAACTTTTAAGAATTTCATAATAACAAAACAGAAGTGCTAATTTGAACATAAAACAATTTTTTTTTTTTAAGTTCAGTTAAATAGCTTCCAAAGTGTCCATAAGAGTGTATAGGAATCAGTGACAATATATATGAAAAGGCAGCCTATTAAACTTTTTGTTATATTTTATTGTTGATAAATTTAACTGAAACAAATTATTTATTTATTTTTTGTATTTATTAACAGATTTATTTGTAATATATATATATATTCAGATTTATATTAATATTTTAAAAACATAAAAAAATATAAATAAATTCACACATAAGTTAAATCTGTATAATAATATGCTACAAACAAATTAACATCATCATCATCAACGATTATCAATCTTGAAAATGAGAGCATGATTATAATTCCAGAAAATAAAAATAGAAAATTATGTTCACAAATATCATATTCTGATCAGTTTCTTTATTTTACATCTTATAATTTTCATCACATGACCATCATTTCCTATGCTTACACAAGCTGTCATGAGCAGTAGCAAACTCTCCATACACTAATGCCATCTAGTGCAAGCATTAATAATCTATGGATGTAGAAAAGTTTGTGTATAAATACTCTCTAGTGCCTACTCATCCAGTATCTCCAGATTAGTTTCTAGCTTATGGCTTTTATCAGTAAGGAGCTTTGGCTCTGAAAGCATTGCACCTAGATCTAAGAATATATATAGGTAAATGAGCTTGGGTTAAAAATTCATAGTTAACTAAATAGGTAAAAGATGACTGCTGGAGGGTTACATTAGGTCCTTAGATCTAAATGCAGTGTTCTCATATTCAATGTTCCTCATTGATAAAAGCTACAAGCTAGAAACTACTCAGGGGATATTGGATGAGTAGCACTAGATGGGGATTTTATGCACAAATCTTGCTAAATCCATTGATAACTAAGGCTTGAACTGGGTTGCACTAGTGTATGGAGGGTTTTCTACTGCTAATCTATTATTTTCATGATTAATCCCTACAGCAAAATTGTATTTCTAAATGATTTCAATTTCTGATTCATATTTTCCCTATATTTTTCCAATAAAGGCAAATAAAATTACATAACTTTAGACAAGTTTAAACTAATTTTTAAAATATAAATAAACTATACCTCTCCCATAATAACCATATTCAAATTTATCACAAAATATTTTTAGTGTTTTATCTTCTTCCACTTCACATATCGCTCTGATGAAAATGTGCCTTTACAACAAACATATCTATCAGACTGAAATAGGGTAACGGTAAGAATTGTCCCTCCACGTAACAAAATCTAGAACATAGGCAAAATATACTAAAGCTGATCAAATCCAGATGCTGTGATCCAGAATCCGACCAACATTCAACCCTTTCACCTCTGCTCAATGATTTACTACCCTATAGATGACATTCCTCAATGTACACAGACAATCAATTCACTCTCGGTCCAGCAGTCACTCCCGGTAAAACAAGAGATTCATAATTGAACTAATTTATCACTGATTTGATAAGATATATACACATATGGCTAAGTAATTAATTATAGAACTTAACAAACTGTCTACATATATATGAAATAGTGTATGTGTAATTAAATATAGAGTTAGACAAAATGAAATCACGGACAATAAAATATGCAAACGAGTTATAATTTTAAATATTATTACTTTAATAAAACAATAGCAAACAATAAATTAAAACATACCAAATTATATGGTGGGAACATAAGGTATAATGCCCGCAGGTGTTAAATAACTGCTGAGATTCATGTTATATATTTCATTATAAGCGTTTAACAATGCGTAGTGTGGTATTGGAATTTCATGCCTATATTAATTAATATGCCAAATTTCTAGCTCTTTTGTAGTCTACTAGATCAGGTGGAACTTTATAGTCAAAGCTATATAACTAACTATCATAACGCTCTTATGGTGTATATTTAATACAAAGTTAATTCGAGCATGTAATTAGGCTCAGAGATACGCAGGTTAACGTGTTAACCTAGATTAGGATGTATACTAATGCTAGATGAGCATTTAATATAAAAGGGAGAGAAAACTGATTTATGATAGGTTTACCTATATCCCCTATGGCACATATTAAAATATTAATTAAGCAAAAAGGTGCGAATGAGTCATTATTCATGGGCTTCAGTCTCAAAAGACTCGGTTTGCCCTAAGACTGCTCAACCTGCCGTGAATAAGAACATTAGTAGTTCAGGTAGTCGGATAAGCATTATGAATCATCTAGGTCCTTGTAACCCTAACTAAAGTGGACGAGAGTGACTTCTGCCAGCACATCATCGAGAATCATGCAGCAAGCTGATAAGTGTACATTGCGTACTTTGTAAAGACACATCCGCAACTCATACATATATAGAACGCAATCACATAACATTATATTATCGTGCCTTAAAATTAGATAGCGTATATTTGCATATCTATATAATCCAGTTCTCAAATTTAGTATTTTAAATATACTATTAAGGGATTAAATTAATTAGTACCCTAGTTTAATATTATCACCTGCGTCTCAACATAAATCAATCTAAGGAGAATAAAGCATATTTGCGGGGTAATTACGAATAAAATATTAAAATATGCTTCAAAAATATTTCCGTGGCTAGTTCCGGTGATATATGAGTTATATATATAAATAGTTATAATTCATAACTAAAATTAAGCAAACTGCATAGAATAGCTAGATAACTGATTATTATAATATTGATACCCAAAACTTAATCAGTAACATAATATGATCTCGAAACAGTGAGTGAGAATGAAGAATATTGATTCAATTGATTAATATTAAATTATAGTGAAGATTTGAAATTATCTTCGCAAATCGATAAGCTAAAATGATATTTAGAAATACTTGTGGTTTCGAGTCATTTGGCATATTAAATACACATATTATATTAAAATGATAAAATCATAAAACAAAATTGAATAGATTTAGAAATAAGCATAAAAAGACCGCAGAAAATTGTACATTTAAAATAGATTATTAGGAGTTTTACAATTTAAAAGAGAATTCGAGTTTTACATTATAAAAGAGAATTTAAATTTTATAATCAGGCAAGACTTAGCATTTAACAATCTTCTTTTTTTTAGTAAAGGTGTTTGATGAAAACAGATTTAGTGAATAGCTAGCTTTTAAAATAGAGAAACGAAAGTCACAGTTTATAGACAAGAGCTCTGAGAAAATTTTACCGTTTAGTTGTTTCCATTGCAGCTGGTTTTGAAGCACTTGGGATGATAATAAGTTGACACTTGATGATGATGCACAGTTAACAGAGATTTCTCTATGGGCTACTTTTGCTGGTGATGGCATTAGGTTTCATTGGACCAAAGCTCTCCATTCTCCGTGAGGAGAGGCGGTGAATTACGGCCTCTACTCATCAAACATTTTAAGGTGAAACCAACGTGGATTCGGCCTATAGTTCACTTAATATATATATATATATATGTCTGATCTCCTTGTTAATAAAACTTCAAGTATTTATACCTTTTGAAATCTGCACACCTGTTATTTTTTTATGTTGCTGAACAATCCATTTTTATTTTAGCAAAACATTTAATTATTCCCACCAGTAGAAAAACTCATTTCTTTATTTAGACAAACAATTTTAGTGATAACAAAGTAATTTAGATTCTGTTTTCTTGCTTATCTTGTTAACATTATATATTTCAAACAATATCCACGCTATTTTAGGACTGTTTTAGGACTAGATGCGTGACCTACATTAAATCTGTTTTACAAAATCGAATGTTATTTTTTGACAAAATTACCCTGTAATTAGCAGAAAACACTTTATAACCAGAGGTGGTAGAATAAATGCAGAATAACAGGAGATATGTATATGCGATTTCACTATTACAATAATAAAGTTGCTAAATAATTTAACTAAAATATCTCTTAAAATAGAAATGTCTATAAAATGAATTTACCTATCTGTAATATATATAAATAATTTAGACTAAAATATTTTCTAAATGAGAAATATTTATAAAATTGATACATATCTGTAATCTATACATATTCAATTAAATTGCAGACATACTGCTTGCATATATATATATATATATATATATATATATATATATATATATATATCATATATATATATACCACATATATATATATATATATATGTGATTCTGCATATATAATAATTTAATGTTATTCAGATGGGTACTCTGGGAGGGTTTAAATCTGGCATATAGATAGACATGTGGGTAACATAAGTGAAATGGGCAGATGGATGAAACTGACCGTTTCAATAGATACCAATCAGTTTTATGATCTAGGCATTATATTTTTAAAATATTACTCTATAAATGAAGTTTTTCAAGTTACTTATATTTTAATAATAAGTAGCCTATGTTTTATTTCCATGTAATAAATTTGATAGAATAATAGACTAAACAGTTCTAAATTTTCTGAAAGCTATTATATCAGTTGTGATGAAATATTTATACTTTAATTTGTGTAATGGAACATATGCTACATTTTATTATTCAAGTTCAATGTTTTCCCTAATATACAACTAAGATATTTTATCTGGATCCATATTCTAAGCATGGTAACCATTCCAGCCTAAACCTGCTAAATATTTTTTTTCCATCACTGGATGAGAAAGTACATAAGATTTTTGAACATTAAATATTAACCAACACTTTTATAGATACACTCAAAAATAAAAATAAAAAATTCTAAAAATTGATAAAAATAATACAATTGTGATTATATTGAAAATCTAGGAGCCACAAAAACAACATTTTTACTTTTTAATTAATTTAAAAAATTTCACTTCCAAATCTAAATTCCATCATCATTTTTGCTTTATGAAGTTATTATAAAATTCCAAAGACAATCATCATAAAATTATATCTATAACATCACTCAGTTTTTTAAGCATATACAAGTGCACTGATTATCTCAAACTCCATCTTTGTTTAACAGCAATTATTACTGAAAATGTCTCCACTATCACTTGTAACATTTTTTGTTATACCAACATCTAGCAGATGCATAATAATAAGAAACATTCACAGACAAACAGTTATTTAAAATTGCCACAAAACACCAGTTTTTGCTACAGTGGGCCATAATGCTATTCCATTATAATTATTCTTTCTTTCTTTTTAATAACATTTAATTTCAATAACACTTGACAATTATTTTTACTCCGCACAAAATATATTAATAGCTAAAACGGAGTTTACTATTAACATTAAATGAGATATTATTGGACTTCACACAGTCTGACAATATTATAAGAAAAAATGAAGACAAATGATTTTGAAAGAGAGAAAATAATTTATTTTAAAGATATAAATATTGAAGTACAAATGGAATGATATTCATTATAAATAAAACATTATGGAGATTTCTGGTGTATCAGATGCTATTAAGATAAATTATTAACTTATTAAAGGTTAATAAATTCAAATAATTCAAATTTATGTCTTAATGACTTTTCATTAATGCTGAAGAAATAGTGAATACTTATATAGATGTACAGATGTTTTTGATTAGATCAAATTGTTTTTTTAAAATATCATTAAAAGTGTTAATGATATAATTAAAATTGTTGAAAAATCAAATTAATGTGAGTAATTTGATTATTAAAGAGAACATAACTTGTAGAATTTTCAGGGGGAAAATTAGTGAAATTTCTTTTTTGAGAAAAATCCAGAACCCTAAAAATCAAAGAACACTAAAAGTATTTTGATTAATAAAAATATGGATTTTAAAATTATATTTTTAATAGATTTAATACAGAAAATAGTCATTGAGTGATAAAAAGTAATATACATGTTAATGCAAAATGAAAAAGACAAAAGCTATTAAAAAGGAACAGTAACAGTTAAAATTTATAACATTCAAAAATAATCCAGTAAATTTAACTTGCATTGGCCTCAATGTGGTTTTCTAACATTCAGACTATAACTAGTATCATATACTACTTTCAAAAGAACTATTTGTTTTATATAATTAATACTTCAAATTTGTTTTTGTAAGCATTATTTACAATAGATATTAAATTGTTTGTATAAAAAAATTAAAAATGTAACCAGAAACTAAACAAAATTATTTTTATTTAACTTGATTTATTTGACATCTTTTGAAAAAAATCTGTTGATTGCTTTGTTATAATCAGTGATTTTAATGGAATAAATTTTCTATTTATTATTGTTGCCATTAGTTACAACATTTTTTTTCATGTGTCATAGCATCGGACAGGAAGCAAATCTGCTAACCTGGGACAACTGCTTATAAGGCAGCTGTGCTGACCACTCGACCATTACATTTCTTGTAAAGAGAAGCAAAAACCTGTCATTTGAAAAAGATTTTTAAAATTCAGCCAAGTCTAGACTCCAAGCAGTATAAGATACTGTTAAAACAGATATGGGGGTATAAAATTAAAATTACAAAAACTAAATTCAAATTAATTTGATTTTTCCAAAATAGAGATATATTTAGAAAGGTAGTGAGAAAGACATTTGTTCAATTTAATAATTAATATGAAATTAGGTATATAAAAATTGACAATGGTATCTATCACACATTGTAGTCATAGTAGGTTAAATATGAACCTGAAAGCCATTTGAACATATCAACAAACATTGAAAATGGCTAAAGCAATAAAAACATAAGTAAACTGTTAAAAAGATATCTGGCACAAAATATCAATTCATTAATAAATTTTCAAATTCTAACAAGGCCATATTAAAAAAATCATTATGAAAGTATTTTAAAATTTCTCATTTGGGAAAATTGAACATTTTAAATTTTATAAAATTGTATAAAAGAAGTGAATAATGGCATTAGAACTATAGTTGTGAAGTGACAAAGAAAACTATAGATAAGAACAAAAGTCATCAAAATATAAAAGAACATTTTTGAATTGTAAGAAAATTTATTTCAGCCATAAAAAAGAATGATACTACTGCTAAAAATATGGATGACCCTATAAAGTGTACAAATTATTGACTAGTAATAAAGATGAAAAAGAGTTTTATACTTATGACAACAACTTTTGAATTTGGAATTATTTTTAAAAAATGTATTTGTCAAAGAATTAAATATATGAAAAGATGGAAAATTTACAAAAAATTATATTATTTTAGATATTTTAAAAGAAATAGATGAAGTAGAAAAAATTTGGCAAATCTATAGGCAAAATATCTAAATAATGAAATTATATTAGATAATTGGAAGAATGCAGTAGGTGATATTGATATTTAAGAAAGGTGAAAAAAAAAATTTTTAATTACAAAACTGTTAGTCTTCAGTCAATTCAATAGAAGATATTTTTAAGATGATTAAAATTTACTTATAAACAATTTTAACCTCATACCAATTAAAAAACAAGATGAATTTAAAGCTATTGGAGCATAAAATCTTACATGGAAAAGAGAATAAATCACTTTCCCCCAGTCTATGACTTAAAAGCACTCTTTTTAAAATTTACATATTAAATCATTTTTTAATTATTACAATCTAGGTGTTAAAAGTGAGATGTTGTTTTCAACCTTCCATTATTAATTATGAGTTTAATAACTCTTAAATGCCATATTCCATCTGGTTGAGAAATTAATTTCATGCTAAATTACCAACAATGTTGACAAACATATGCTTATAAATATCAGAGCAGCTAAAAATAGGTGGATTCATTCTATTTTTGATTCCTTTGTTCAACATAGTCTGGAGAAAAGTGATTTACTCCCATTGTTTACATATACATTAAGCTATGTTTAATTTAAAATTTGAAAAGAGAAGTAATAAAATGAGCATAAGCTGTCATTTTCCTTTGGATATAGTGGATTATGAAAAAGGATTTCATTCTAAAGGCATTTCAGCTGTGATTAAAGATTTAGATCATCATAACAAAGTGGCAAATTCGGAGGATATGTATCGAAATTCAACATATGGTGTGTAAAGATTATAAAGAAAAATAAATATCGATAATTTTATATTTTTATATAAGTTTTACAGTAAATATTCTGAGGATTAAAATAGAAAAATAACGAAATAAAAATTATTTTTGAGTGTATTTTGTACTGATGGATGCTTTTTCTAATAATGTTTAAAAAGATACAAATGTGCTAAAAGAACTATTAGATAAAAGCAGGATAAAGAATGATAGAAATCAGTTAGGAAAATGTAATAGCAATAAAAACTTTAGTCACATTATCAATGCTGATGAAAAAATTAGATGAAATTAATCGTAGAATTAAATTTGAATGTAGTGATTTTGGTAGAAATAACATTAAAAAAAATAATAATTATAAAATTGAAGGAAAAGATTTTTAACCAATTTGTTTTAACAGTGTTTATGGAAAAGTATATAAATGAAGAGATTATGTTGAACCCAAGAATAAGGATTTAAACAAAATACAATCACTGTTACCATTGAAAATATTAAGGTGCTAAAACAGAGTTGCAGTTGATTACTTGAAAAAATGTCAATCTTATACTAGATCCAAAAATATTGTATAAGACCTAGAATGAGGCCATTTATAAGATATATGAATGAGATATGGAAGTTTACTGGATTAATGGGGAAAAAATTACACCTTAAAAAGACTTCATTAAATGTAAGAAGACCATTTTGAAGTAGATTGATTTTGTCTGAAAATAATGATAATATTTATTATAATTTTATATAATAAAATAGTATTGGAATTAATCTTATAAAGTATAACAATAATAATTATATAAATAAACGTTATGCTATATATAATAGAGATTGATACTGATTAAAAATAAATTGTGTTTATATATATCCTATTGTTTTAAAATCTGAAACCACTGCTATAACTTTATGTACTCACTATGCTAACTCATATCTTTTTAATAATTATGATAAGTTCATGATATTATTAGACAGGTAGGCTGATTAAGAATACAAACATTTTTTATGGCTAGCAATCACAAATTTTTAAATAGATTTACTAGTTTACATGAATTTTCTGATAATAATCACTATTAGTTATTTGTAATTTCTTTATGTTTTACTATTTTATAAAACTGTAATACCTTTTTGTGTAACTTAGACTCCCTGTGATAATATTAGAGTGAATTATAATTTTGTCTTTAAAGTGTTATGTCTTTTATAGTCTTTTTTTTATATAATTATTTCACATTATATTGTTTTTAAAATAACATAGTAATTAAAAGGCTCCTTTTTTTTTTGGTTTTTTATTACTGATATTGAATTAAAAACATTTTACAACATCTTAAAATCTACAATACAATATAATTACTCTGTCTGTTCGGACATAGCATTTACTTTCAAGGTTTAATGCAAGCACAAAAAATTTAAGAAATGTTTAAGAACTATTTTATCATAATAAATTAAAATACATAAATTTCTTCACCATTTTATTATCTTATTTATTAATGACAGTAGTGGCATTAATTCTATTAGAGCCAACTGTAGTAAACCAAAGTATTCAAGGGATACCAGATAAAGATTTTGATTATGTTGTTATGTTATAGATGTTGAAGATGAAGATGAAAAGTTCATATAATGTTTTATTTGGTGAATTACAGTATTGAAGGATAAAAAGTAACTTTGGTTAACATAAAATTAAGACCACTAGAATCTGTAATTAATAGTCTTATATCTTATGCAAGAAGAGTTCGAAAACACAATGTATGGGTAAGAGAACAAACAGGTGTTACTGACTTCATTGAAAAAATTAAAAGACTGAAGTGGAGTTGGGCTGGACATATTTCTAGAAGAGATGATAATAGATGGACAATTGAAATTTTGAACTGGATTCCAAGAGATTGTAAAAGACCCAGAAAGAGACCACATGTGAGATGGATGGATGAAATAAGAAAGTGTGCAGGGGTGATGTGGAGAAGAGAAGCTAAAGATAGGAAAAGATGGATTGAACTTGGAGATACCTTCATTCTGCAGTGGATTGATAATGGTTGATGATGATCTTATGCAAGCATACAATCTTGGTTCAATAATTTAAAGTTTTTGAATCTTGAGATGCTGATTTGCACAATAAGGCAAAGTAAAAGATGACTTCAGAAATTATATATGCAATCCTTTTCTGTAATAGGAATACCCATTAAATAAAAATTATTAATATATCACATAGTCAAAAATGCATAAGTTCTGCTGACAGGTGGCAGTGTTAGTTAAAAAAGGGAACATGATTAACATGAAAATAAATTAAGATATACCTAAATTATAGTGGTTAGTTTTTTTATTATGCAGATTAATTTTCATTTTAAAACCTAAAATTCTAAATAATAAAGATAAATGCATCTAAATCATTTCAATTATAACTATTCAATAAGTCTAAAACAAATGTACTCTTTCATTGTATTTTTAGCAATTTTGTGATGGGGCTTGATCATCATCATCCCAGTATATAATATTTAAATATATGTATATTGTGTATACTAAACTTAATATAATTATAAGGGAATTGAACTCAGACTTTCAATCTCCCTACATCTATCCAATTTATCTTATACAACTGACACACATGACCACATACATGTGGAGATCATTTATCTTTCTTTTACATTTTCCATGTGTGTCGGTTGTATAATATGGACTGGATAGATGTAGGGAGATTGAAAATATGAGTTCTCTAATATATATATATATATATATATATATATATATATATATATATATATATATATATATATATATATATATATATATATATATATATATATAGAATAACAATGAGGCCAGAATGACACCTTGGAATATTTCAATTAAGCAGTGGAGATATACTATGATTATATTTAACAAAAGCATTTCTGTAATATATAAATGATTCAAAGAGATAATTAATTCAGGAACAATCTGTCCATATTTACATAATTATAAAATCCATTTTCCTTACAATCTATATAATATATACCTTGACATTTCAATCACACATAGAAACTCACAAAGCATATCAGCATATATATTCAACATTTATTGCCTATAATTAACAATGTTTTGTGGCGAGTTTCAGTGCATGCTACTATATATATATAAATTCAAGAAAAAAGCTATTATTGAATACTATAGCAAGTAATTTATTTAAAACAGTCAGTAGCAATTGATAGTTACCTAGCAATAACATTGGTGAAAATATTTCTCTACTTATTACATAGAATATCTCCACTCTTTTGTTTCCATCATAATTAATCCATAAAAGTATTTAATATATCTAACGCACACATATGTAATACTGATTTATTGAGCACATGAAATACTCTTAGAATGCTTTGTCTTATCTTTTTTATTTATATTCATTTATATAAGCCATTTTTAAGCGCTTGGGAAGGAAGTGCTTTCATTTTCAAAGTGTTTAAGATTGAGATAAAAAGGACAAATGGTTTATTCTTATATTTTCAAAAAATCTATCTTGTGCTCTGGATTGAGAGTATTTCACATGCTCAATAAACCAGTGTTAATATAAATAATAATAAAAATTTAGTAGCACAGCCACACACACATGTGACATACTTTAAAATTCAATTAGTGGGAATTTACTTATATTTAAAATCACGAATTGAATATTATAGTATGGTGCAACTGTTGAGGGGTGATTATCTACTTCTTAGAAACCAGCATTAAGTTGTTAATCTAATTAGTATAGAATATTAACCACTAAGAAACTTTGTATATATATATATCAAAGTTAATACCTGCTTAAAAATGAGTGAATATAAAAAAAAATTATTTCATCTAAATATTTTAGCATTTGCTTTGTAGACATACAAGCTTAATTGTCTAATATTTTATATTGATAAACATTTTATATTGCACCTCCATATAACATTAGAATTTTTGAATTTCAACTATTAATTTTATAGTAAAAAAAACATGCAGTTTCAATAAACTCCAAATTCTCATTGATAAGTAAAAACTAAAAACAAGTTTCAATGGGAATTAACTGCATTATCAATTGATAACTTATTACAAAGGTAAAAATAGATGGTGTTGGGGAAAAAAAAGAAGACCCAATAACAAATGGATGTTTTCAAAAGCTAATCATTTTAAATATTAAATCTATCTATCTTTAATTTTCCACCATTTTCTGTTCTATCTATATCATTTAAACGTCATTGTCTTTCTTTAAATCTTCTGATTTATTTCAAAGAATAAACATTGTGAATAAATAAATCGCGAATTAAAAATTGTCAAATAATATTTGCATTTAAAAATGTCTAGATACTCAATTACTAATCCATTTTAAATCATTCTGGGAAATGTGGAGGGAGACTACGGGCTGAACAACTAGAAAATATTTTTAATCTTATTTAAAATCTTTAGCAGCTTAAGAAATTTACTGTTACACTTTCGATTGATATTGTGCGTGTATATATATATTCACATTATTTAAAAATATCATTCAAAGACTTTTAATAAATACTAATACAATGCTTTTTTTTATTTTTTACCAAGTGAAAGATCTCAAAAGTGAACAAACAAACAAAATATTCTCTGCAAAATGAAAAAAAAAATGTTAAAAATGTATAGACATTTTTATATTTAAAAAATTCAAAATATGATCTCCCTTAATGAAGAAATATGTAAGGTATAAATATTTTATAACTTTCTTATACTTTTTTAATTATTTATTTCGCTGATGATGAAAAAAAGTTTTGGCAAAATAAATAATAACAAATCAGTAAAATAGTTTTCTTAAATTACTAAAGCCAGTTAATAGTGGACGAAGATTTGAAACCTTTCATATAATTTGCTTTCAGTTCTTACGAATCTATTCCAAATTTGCTAATATAATTTGTTAAAATTACAATTTGAACTTTTAAAAATAATTATTGAAAAACTTAATAATCTTTATTTATGATAAATACAGAAAGATAAATTTTAATATAGCATATAAGTGTATGTGAATTTAAACCACCATAACATCATATGATCCCATTTATTATGCTTACACCCTCTATAACACAGTAGCCACTTTTTCTATATAATATTGCTAACTAGTGTAAGTCATAGTAATCAATTAATGCTGTCTATGATATTATAATGGTTTAATACCAATCCTAGCTGAAGGATATTGTTGACTATGGTTATTAAAACACCAAAGACACCAAAATATATAGATACTGAATTGGATTTACATTTGTATGAATATTCAAATAAATTAGCTTGGATTGAAACATTATTGTGTTTTTAGTTTTGACTCATAGCAATAAAGAGTGGTTACTAGAAAGATGCATTATATTCAAAGATCTAGGTGCAAGGCTTTCAGATAGAAGGCTCCTCCCTGATGAAAGCTATAAGCTAGAAATTAGTTTGAAAATATTGAATAAGGAGGCAGTAGATAGGATTGTACATTAACCATCTAGTATCCATTGATTTGATTACTATGGCTTGCACTAGATGGCAATATTGTATGAAGAAAATTGCTACTATAATAAGTGAATTTGTAAAAAACTATGTTGAATCAATTTTAATTTTATACATGTCTTTCTATGAATAAGAGCAGCTTCTACCTATTCAGATCATTATTTTGCTCTCCTCCCTATCCCCAGGGGATTGGAATAGTCATTGATTACATCCAATATTTATTAATTTTTTGGAAGAAATTGTAAAATAATTTATCAAAAATTAATATTAAGCCAATAAACATTATACGATTACCATTTCTTATGCTTGGCAATACATATAGTGAGTTTTTGCCTGTGTTAATAAAAATTAATATATAAGTATGCAATCTATTACTAGACTTAATTTATTTTTCTTGGATTACTCAAATTTTAATAATATGAGACCTTACAGGAAATCATGTTCACTATGTAATAATTTAATTTATGAAAACCAAAAAAATATTAAATGCTTAGTGGATTGTTCTATTAAATTTCACATGGATTATTTAAAATCTAGTACTGTAATATGGATATTCTTAGAAATAATGGCCAAAATAAATTTGCATGTCATAGCTTTTAGTAATTCAGATACAGAAGTGACTTTGCGTGGAAAATATTCAACTGAAATTAATGCTGATGAGCTAAAAATTGATTGTGGCAAAAATTGTAATAAATCTTTCCATTTAAATTTCTTGATAAGAATTACAATAATTTTATATGCATTGATTGTCAAGACATTTTTCAAGAGGAAAATATTTTTTATAATGAAACAATTTTAAACATTGGTGAGTTCTCAGTGCATAAAAATAGCCATGTTTATATTTTTTGTTGTAAAACTTTGCAGATTTAAGATATTGGTTTATTGACAATTATAGCTAGTTTACCTAAAAAGATTTTTTGCTAGTGAAAATCAATATCTGAAAAGTAATATTTAAGAAATGCTTCTGTAGATAATATGCTATTTCTTTCTAAACAAGTTAAATGTTCTAAATTATACAGTCTATTGTGTAATTAATGATAACAGGGGTGTTTCTTTCCTCCTTCTCTTTTAAAAATAAAGAAACCAAATTGCTATTTTTACATCTCAAACAGAACATAATAATGAAAGGGTAAAAAGTGAAGTGAATAATTAAAAAGATAAAAATTAGAAAAAAAATTGTCTTTACAAACTAAATTAAATAATGAAAAGGTTGTTGGTAAAATATAGTTTTCATAAAAGCAGATCAACTAATTGTTTAAAGTTTATCTAGTCAACAATCTAATTTTGAGAATTGAAATAATAATATAATTATTGTATTAAGTAGTGGAATGAAGTTTAATTTGAAGGCTTGATGATATCTTAAAACATTATATTTTAAAAATAATCAAGATAAACACAATACCTATTATTTATAAAAGTTGTTGATTTACAAGGATTTGTTAGGGACATGTAAAAAAAAGATAAATCTAATTGTCTAAAAAATGCTATTTTAGAAGTCTTATAGACATACAGCTGAAAGCTTTTCTTGTTAAGGTTAAGTCCAGAAATTACATCAAAAGATGTGGTTTCTTATATAACAGACAGTCTAGATATAACTGGTATGTTAGAAGTTTTTATTTGCAAATAAATGTTATTTCTTTATAGATCTGTAAAAAAGAATAATGTGAATAAAATAATTAATTCAAGTTTTTTGGCTACAAGCATACATCTTTATTCATTTTATGGGAAATGAAATAAAAATTTGATTGTTAAAAAAACAAAAAAATCAGGTAGTTGAAAATAATATTAGTGATGCATATTGTAATTCCTAAGTCCATCACATAAAAATGGTAACAAAAAGTTAATTAGAGAAGGTAAAGACATTTTTATTGTTACATGCAAAAATAGTAGTTTTAAAAACTAAATACCAGTAATTATAACATACTATTTTTGCAGAAAAATATAATCTGATAGCCTTGACCAAAATAATTGATTGACTAATTTATTAATTATCAGATTATAGATCGTCAATATTTAATGATCTGATAGTTTTGACAGAAACATGATTGTTATGATTAATTTATTAATGATCAGATTGTAAATCATCAATATTTATTGTATAGGAATAATCATATAAAATCCAAGCTTTCAAGAGGTGGGTGTTTAATTAGCTCTTAAAAATAGTATTGTAATAAATCAAGTAAATATAAAACTGAATTTGTTGCTTCTATTTGGATTAAAATGACATTAGGATAATTAACTGTTTTTTAGTTGGTAGTATATGTTTTTTTCTGGCATTAATATAAATGAACTAAATAATTATTTGGAGCCGTTGGAAAAATACTTAGATAAAAACAATATTTTGATCTATGGTAACTTTAATACCTGCTATATAATTTCAGCAGATAAAACAACTGAGTTGCGAAATAATGATATTAATAGAGTACAAAGTATTATGGAATTCATAAATATAAACAGAAAAGTTTAAGAAAATCATTTAAAAACAATAATGAATATACTATATTTTATTTTAATTGACTTTGCAGCGTAAATATAAAACATAGTCTATAGCCATTATTGAAGGAAGATTTTCATCATCCAGCAATTGAGTTTCTTTGTTTGCATTGAACACTTCTTAAATAGTAAAGATATGATAACTTAAAATAGAAATTATAAATGTGGTGATTATTATAACTTATATTATGACATCAAGTATGCTAATTGAGAACAAATATGTTTTTCTACAAATATAAATGAGACAATAGATTTATTTTAAAAAATTATGCAAAAATTTTTACATGACAAAATATTTTTATGGAATGTATCATCTAAAAATATCCTCCTTGGTTTTCTAAAAAAATGATTAATATTTATAAAAGTAAACTTAGACATCTAATTTTTTAAAAATAATCAGTATCAATAATATGTTATAATAACTATAAATTTTATATTATTTTCAATGACAGAAAAAATGATTTCAAAAGATATATTGGAAAAGTAGAGAATAACAAGATACAATTCTAATTACATTTGGTCATTTATTAAAAAGTATTTTAGTATGAAAAAATAAATTGTCAATTGACAATAAGAATCTTGCAATTAATGTATTTACTAATTATTTCTCATCATGTACAAAAAATGCTATCTAAACCTTGAAAAACACTTCTAAAATGAACATTTGATGGGTATTGGCATGATAAATTCTAATAACATATTTTTTGTTTAACAGAGCTCTAATATAAAAAAAAATTGGGCATAATATGTTACTTGTTTTTTATCTACAAAGAATGTCTTAAATTGTTCATTCTAATTCTTTTTTACATTTTTAATATCTCTTTAGAGCAGTATTTCCCCTTTGATTTATGGAAAGTTGAAAAAGATAAAGCAATATCAAAATCCAAATAAAATAATATTGGTAATTATAAATCTATTTGTTTATTATATATAGCTGGGAAAATCTTAACTAAAGTATTTGGATCTTTACCTGAAACATATCATGGTTTCATACTATGTAGATCGGTTAATACTAATTTGGTGCATGCTCAAAATGCTATACAGAATGCACTTTATAGACAGACTGCAACTAGATGTAGTTTATTTCAATGTAACCAAAATGTTTGATTGAGGGAATCAATCCAGATTTATAAGTTATATATTATTGGTTTTACTTGTCAACTTTAAGAGATTAAGAGACACTTGTATTTTTTCTCAAATAGATCTACATTTGTTTTTATTGGTCTTCAAGGTCATATTCATATAACAGTACTGTTAGAGCACATCAAGAAAGCATACTTGGACCATCACGCTTTTCAGCTTACTGCTTAGGTTCAGAAAAGTGTGCAGTTGTTATTAATATTTTTTGTTTTGCAGATTATATTAAATTGTATAAAACATAACAATTTTACTCAGAAAATCTTGTAGTCTGATATTAAAATATGTCAAGATTGGTGTCAAAGAAACTATATGGAAATTAACTTTGAAAAATGTTGTCTTATTATTCTCTAGAAAAACCATTCACAAGCATGTTTAAACATATACTAAACTGAAAAAGTATTCCAAGGAAAAAATATTATAAATGTTTAGATATGATATTTAATAATAATGGAACATTTAATAACAAAACTATTATATTATTTCAAAGAGCGACAAAATAATGAGTTTTATTGTCAGAAAGTGAACTTTTTTTTTAAAATGCATATGCTGTACTTGTTTTATGCACTGATTTTATCCATTTAAAATTATGCATCTGTAATATGGAACTCTTATAAATTAAGGCATAGATCAGCAATAGTAAAAGTTTTTAAAACATTTCTAAGATATATTAACTATGAAATAATGCATGATGTCAATTCACTGTGCAAAAGATGAATTTTTATTGATATGATATACTTAGAAAAATTATATCAGGTATAATAGACTAAAGAATTGCCAAACAACATTATCATATAAGGTAAAAATAAAGGATGCAAAATCAATAGATTTGTATAACATTTCAAATTTTAAGAGAAACCTTAAAATTTACACTAGTAAGACTATCTAGATTATATAATAACTGCTTTAGGATTGTTAATATATTTGAACCAGATCATGAAAAATTTAAGACTACTGTATAAAAAAACTGCAATGTTTAATTAATAATGTTAACTGTGCATTTTTACTTGGATGTAAAGTTTATTAAAAGTACGAAATTAAATTAATTTAAATTTAATAATTTTTTTAGATATTTTTTCGTTATAAGTTTTATATATTTAGAATGTTCCAAAGTTAAGACATAATTTATCGTATAAAATGATATTCTAATTAGTTTTTATTTTTAGAACATTTCTAACTCATAACCTTTGATTACAATAGTGTACCTTTTATTGATTTATTTGTTTCTTACGACAACATTCTTAATGATTTTTACTAACTAGTTATTTTCTGAAGTATAGGAAACTCATCTCTTGGTGCTGTATCTATTGTATTTTTTGGGCAGCCAATCATTTATCTTATTTCAATTGTTCTATAATCAGTTTGTTGTGGGATATCATGAGGATTCTTGAGCAACAAAATTTTGAACCATCTTTATTTTTATTAATAAGAATAGTATTTTTAATTTTTGTAAGCATTAATTTGTATGGCATGTTACATCTATCTGGAAACAAAAAACATAGTTTTCTATGAGGTATAATATATATAATACGATGTATGTGAACACAAAGGCACCATACAAATATATATATATATATAAGAGTGTACAAATATATATATATATATAAGAGTGTGTGGTCAAATGTTTTCTAATTTTTATTTATTTAAAGTCAGGAAAATTTTCAACAGAGAAACCCTATTACAATTGATGTCCAAAATGTATTGCCAATAATTAATTAGTATCCCAGAGCTTTCAGGCAGAGATGAGTGATTTTGACACCTATCTTTTGATATTGGGTCATTCCTTCTAAGAAGAAAATAATTGTAATGGTTCTGAAGCATTGACAATGCATCTTAAGCATAATTCATAACAACAATAAAGTTCAAGATTCTTTTCAGAAACATTAATATGCTAATTTTTTTAAAATATATATGTAATATTGATAGTTATAAAGTATTTTTGAATCAAGTTGGTTTTAAAAGTTTAATTGTAGCTTTACATTAAATATTTTAATTTATGTGTTTTATAATTGTATGTTTGTCTTACATATAAAATATTATATATGAATATTTGTATAGCTACAAAAATTTATTCTATAAGTGCTTTATGTTTTATCAAGAACTTATTTCTTTTCATAAGACCAAGCAGTATCTTGTTCAACTTGTTAACTGTGATATTATGAAGTCTGCTATTGTAAAATCATATTTTATTGGAATGAACATATTAAATGAAAGAACAATAATAGGCTTTCTAAAAACATATTTTATGTTAAACATGACTATGATTTTTATGGGAGAAATAGACTCTTTTCACATAAAAAGTTTATCTCAAAAATATTCTAAAAAGCATAACAACATTGATTGCTTTCATTGGGAAGATATGGCTGAAAATAGAATTAATGATATAAGTTGTTGAAGTCTTTCAGAAAAAAAAAACATCTTAATGCATAAGAAGTTAAGACATCATAATATCAAATCAACAGAATAACAAATCTTGTTTTTATATATGGATGTGGTTGTAATTCATGAATTTGTGCTTAAATGTATGTATGATTCATGGATTAATTTATAAACACTTCACCAAACTTATTTCTAGTGCTGCTATTATTAGTATTATAATTGTTGTTATTATTATTATTATTATTTAATATCTAATATGCAGGCTATATATATATATATATATATATATATATATATATATACACACCTGTACAAACAATGTAATATATAGGGCATTTTGAACTCAGACTTTCACATGACTCTCAATTCTCCACACTATCTCATACCACTGATAATATGTCTAAAAGATAATCACCAATATATATATTTCATCTAAACTAGTACTTGTCAATTGGTCCAGATTATCATCTCTACACATATATACAATAAATGCTAGATTTATATTGAGATAGCCAATCTTCATACTGTAATTGACTGGTTTCAATACACTCCACTCTCCAACTCTTCAGCCATCCATCCCATTGAAAATCTGATGATGGAATGCCAAAGGCCACACTGATGCTGACATTTTTGTTGTTGTTGTTGTTGTTACTACTACTACTACTATTACTAATTTCCTTAAACTTGCCAAAGTTATACCTATTTTTTAAAATGGTTCAAAAGATAATGTTAATAACTATAGACTAATTTCTGTACTTCATATAGTTACACACATATTTGAAAGATGGGTTTATAAGAAAATTGTTAATGCCACTAAACATCACATGATCACCATCTCATACTAGCACATAATTGTTGTAAACAAAGGCAAAACTCTCCATACAGTAGTGTCACCCTGTGCTAGAGGGTTGCATTAGATCCTAAGATCTAGGTGCAGTGCTCTCAGATCCAAGGCTCCTTACTGATGATGGCCACAAGCCAGAAACTAGTATGGGGATATTGGATGAGTAGGCACTAGATAGGGATTTTATGCACAAGCCTTCTGGCATCCATTGATTGCTCTTGTTGGCACAGGGTGGCACTATTGTATGGAAAATTGTTAATGACAGAAATAAGATTTTGGTTTCTGTGCAACATTGTTTTTTACCTGACAGATCAACTGAAACCAATCTTTTAACAATAATTGATCATATTGCTAATGCCCTTGAGAATCAATGTTGTTTAGATGTTATTTATTTTGATTTATCCAAGGCATTTGATAAAGTGGATCATTCCAAATTGCTTCACAAAATGTACAAAATAGTTTTTTCTATAATTTGTTTGTATAATTTGAATCTTTTATTAAGTAAAGAATGGCTTATGTTAAATTTAATAATAATTCTTCTAATCCATGTTATTGTAATATAGGAGTATCTCAGGGTAGTATCCTTGTGCCATTATTGTTTTTAATATTTATTTTGATGATTTGGGAGAGTTTGGAAGTTTCACAAATTTTATGCTATGCAGATGATTGTAAAATCTTTATTAATACCAACCCAATTAGTGATTGTGTACCATTACAAAAAGATATTAATAATTTTGTGAAATGGTGTGGAGATAATAAAATGGATATTAATATAAATAAATGTTCAACAATTTCTTATTTCAAAAAATCTGAAATAATAATTTGTCCTTATTATATTAAAGATTTATTTTTTGAAACAATAGATCATTTCATCATCGTATTGAAAATGTTGTCAATAAAGCTTTTAAAATTATGGGTGCAATTTTAAGGCATGGTAAACAATTTATTTGTTCTATAAAATATAATTTTTTTCTCTTCTTGGTTTTGTCTATCTTAGAATATGGATCTGTTGTTTGGAATCCCAGTTCCAAACAAGATATTATAAAAATTCAATTGGCTTATGATAAAGTTTCCAAGTATATTAAGATAAATGACTCTTATCTATGCCTTGTATTTTTATATGGGACTATTTCCATCATTTAATATGTATATTGAATAATGTCAAAAGAAGAAACTTGCTAACCTACTTGGGCATATCAAAAATCATAATATTCCAAGCAATGTACCAACTTCATCTATCAAAAATCTCAGTTCTAAACTTCTAACAGATACTGAAATTTATGTTCTTGAAAAAGGATTAAACTTTGCTATAACACCATCTAATACCCCTTTATTAGATATAATGGCAGCCACTGAGGAAGTCACTCAAAAATTGACTTTAGAAGAAGCAGCAGAATTATACTGAAGAATAAAAAGAACACTTGACAAGCAACAAAAATTGAAGTGAAATATATCCTATGGTGAGAGGAACGCAATTAAATCTTTCAAAATAGATTAATCTATAATTATTCTCCTTGCTGATAAAGGCAATGCAACAGTTGTAATGGATACAACTGATTATGACAACAAAATACAAGAACTCCTCACAGCAGACCAATATAGAAAAGTGGCGAAAAAATCCAATACCGAGTACAAAAACAAAGTTACAAGCATTACTCAGAAAGCATTGCAAGTACTTCATTGATTCAGAAAAAAGTAAAATAACATCATATTTCAGCAAAATTCCTCATCTTTAGGGTCTACCTAAAATCCATAAGGATCATGAGCTATTAAGACCTACTGTTAGTTCTAGAGATTCACCTTGCCAAAATTTAGCAAGATTTATTCTCAAAGTTCTAACTCCTGGCATACAAGACCCAGTCCTTTGGCAGGGATTCTAGACACTTTGTAGAATTAAAATAGATATTGATTTAATAAATGATGACCTTTAAAGTTTAATATCTAATAAATATGCTTAAAAATTGCTAAATTACCAAATCATATTTTTAACAAAATAATTGATTAAATTTAATGATAATACACAAGAAACAATATCATTAATACATATGATAAAAAGCCATTCTAAAAATACAAAGAAGCCATTTAGATGATGTTATAATATACATGTATCATTAAATTTAATCAATTGTCTTTAAAAATATGATTTGGTAATTCAGCAATTTTCAAGCATATTTATTAGACATTAAACTTTAAATGTCAGCTATTCTTCATTATTTATTAAATCATATCTATATTGTATTTAAGAGCATTATGGTCACAATGAAGAGAGATAAAAAATCTTCTTAAGCAATGTAATATTTTAATAGAAAGCTCAATATATATTTAGGCAATCATGTCATAGTAGGCTCAATCATATAATTTTAAATGTTTTTTTTTTTTTAATTTGGAAAGAAAAATTCCCAGAAAATTAGCTTAAATCATATAGGAATCCACTGCATAGACAATAAAAAGAAAATGATAAAAATATGATGTCAAAGTACTGTTGCAATTTTTTATCTATATAACATTTTGTAATGGTTTTAATGTTGCCTTTTTTTACTTTTATTAAATATCACATGACTTTCTTCTTTGAGCTTAATATTAAAAATTATATAGTAGTGATATCTATTTCTACTTCAGGTGTAATACTTATAATACTAATCAGCTGTCATTATATTATAATACTCACTAATTTTACTTTCTTACATGTTAGTTTGAATCTCTAACTCTTTTTCCATACATGTAAATAGTTTTTTATTATTATTAATCATGAATATATTTCACTGTAATACGTAATTAACGTTTAAATAATTTTATCTTTAGTCATATAGTGGTAAACTCTGAAGTTCAAGGTTCTTCGATCATGGCCCAACTCTGATATTTCATCTCTGTACACTTGTTATGAACACCTGAATAATAAATCGTTTGATTATATTTTTAAATGAAATGTTTTATTTTATTTTTTATATCATCTAATTTTTCTATCAATAACTTGTTTAGGATTTTTCTTTAATAATTTTATGATTTATTTGATTTGACATTATTTTTTTTAGTACAAACATTTACTTTTTATATAATAAATTTAAGTTTTTAATATGCCATTTTAATGTATTAACATTTTTTTGTTGTTATTCAGATCTTGTGTTTTATAATTTACCTTTGTTTTACTATTATAGAATAATACTTTTAGTCTGAATTATGTAAATCGGATAATAGAAACATTCTCTGATGAGCTCATTGTAAAAATAAAATATATTCTAAACTTTTTAATTGCAAATTGTGACGTTATGAGGCTTACAAGAATGATTTTAAAGTAATTTCTTCACCATTTTGATAAGACCATGATGAGAATAAGCTAGAATCTTTTTTTTTAAGGTGAAGCACATTTTATTATCTCAGGATATAAACTATTTATTTTCTTGGATTTTAAAAGCATGTTTAAAAATTATTTTTCTTGTAAAAACGTTTACTTCACGCTTCTTATATATTTATAAATATTAAACATTAAATCAACCCACATGAATAAGAAATCCAGTACCGCCCTCTGAGAACTAATATATAAATACATCAGAGTTCGTATTTCAAAATAGCCGATTCAAAATGATACCATTTTGAACTGTCTGCTATAAGATGATATATATTGAAATACGAACAAACTCAAAGAACTTGAAATCTTAGCAAGCAACGATCTTAACTTCTTGCTACAAACAAACATGTTACTATTATTATATAAAGACAAACTAAACATTAATAATTTTAATCTTTAAATCATCTAACACAATGTATAGAAAATAATCCCAGTACATAACGCTATACTGAAATAAATATACAAATATTAAACATTAAATCACCCCACATTGTTAAGAAATCCAGTACCCCCTCTGTGAACTAATATATAAATACATTAGAGTTTGTATATATATATTAATAATCAAATTACTATAGAATACACCCTACAAAATTCAACATGCCTATATAATATATATACATTATGTAAATCAATTGAAGTTGTCTTTAACTCTTTAATTAGTGAAAATATTTTCTCAATCTCCCTGGTGGTTTTTTTTTAATCGCTCACCCTTTCATTTTAGTATTAAGCCTTTATTTACTCTGTATTAGAATTTAATAAATTGGACATGAATTGTTAGAAATATAAGATTACAAATGATAAAAACAATTTTAAAAATCATATTTAAACTTTGAAAATATACAAAAAATATTATTAACATGAAATATAGAATGAGAACAATGATTTTTTTTTTCATTGAACAGTATAAAGGAAAGTAAGCATTACCTTTGAAAAAAGAAAATTAATAAAATCATTAATGATTGAATTTTATTTTTAAAATGTGGAGTGAATTAATGTGAAGTCATCATAGACCAATAAAATTCTGTTCTAAAATTTAAAATTACATTTATAATTTTTAAAATATCATACCATTTACACCTTCTTAGACACTTTATCAATACTTTTATTTGTATTATTTGTATTACACTAACAGTTTTGATTGTCCTGCAGTCATCATCAGAGTTCTTGTTGATTCTATTACCAAAACCCAACTACAGAATCAACAAGAACTCTGATGATGACTGCAGGACAAGCGAAACTGTTAGTGTAATACAAATAATACAAATAAAAGTATTGATAAAGTGTCTAAGAAGGTGTAAATGGTATGATATGTTATAATAGAAATCAATACATAGGAAAAGAAGAAGTAGAAAATTATATTACTTCCATAAGAAATTTTTAAAATATCACAAATATTTTTGATTACTATGTCAAAAATTGTTTTAAAAAAGATGTCATCAGTCTATACTATTGGAAGTATTTGTTTAAAATTATGATTGAATTTGTTCATTTAATTTTTAAACATAAAACATATTTGAATAAAATCAAAGTGTGACCATATGTTTCTGTTTTTAAATAATTATTATGCGAATTTGTGTAAAAATAACCATAAATATTTAAATAAACAAATAAAAAAAAAACAATTTTTTGTCAAGTCCTATATTTAGTAAAAAAATCTTCTTGAAGCAATCTTTCAAATGATATCAAAGTCAGAGATCATGGATCTTAACAATCAATGATGTAGCTGGAAGAATTAAGTTACTTTGAAGTTTTTAATAGCTGAAGAAAATTTACTTCTTTGGGTTGTAGCTTAACTTACTTATAACTAAACGGCTTGACCATCTTGATCAGATTCAGCATCATCACAATATGGATAGATAAAATATAAACTATGGCAAAAACAAAAAAGCAGATGATGCTCAGGATATCCATATTGTTCTGATTAAGGAAAAAAATCTGGCTATAAATTGGCATTTTTTCTGAAGGTAAGGTTAGAAAACAACCAAATTACTGTCACACTAAATGACAGTATGTGTATTATCTGCAATATTGTTGAAGTAATAAGGCAAGTTTGTATTGAACTGGAATTGTCTAGAATATAACCTGACACAAGGTAAGTTATAATAGTTCAGTTGAAAGTATCACCATACCTACATACTAGGCAAGTAGTCTTGTGCTAGTATTAGGAAAACATACAGGGCCCATGAAGTTCTTTGCTTCAATAGATAGATACCTGAAACCAGATGCTATGCATAGCCAAAAATCAGGTATAATCTATATAGCAAATGTTTTATGTGAAGTATATTGTATACCTGAGTCTCTTTTTATACGGACTTATTTAACACGATTTTGAAGTTACGCAATTTGTGTTTCACCGGAAGTCAAATTCCGATATTGCACTATTACTTTAAATAATAAATTTTGTGCACGTACATTATGTTGAAAGTAATAGCACATTATTGGAATTCAACTTTCAACTTAGTAATTTCAATATTTTCAGTGCTTTATAATAGTAAAATTTTATGCAATAATGAAATTAAAATCATGATTTCCACATTTTATGTATACACACATTAAATTTTACAAGATTATAATGTAAATTTGTTCAAACATTGTGCATGTTAATTTTGCATTTTAAATCACATTCTGTTTTTGCTTTTTAAAAAAGAACGTAATCAATTATTAATCATTTAGTGTCCACAAGTTTATTTTTAAAAGGTCAGTAATAGCAGTGGGCACAATTAAATTTGACAATTAAAAATTAAAATCTGATTTTTAATTGTAATTAACAATTTAAAAATTACTTATGGCGACTTGAAATAATGTGATGTGAAATTTGATTTGTAAACGGAATTGAAAATTAAAGACAAAAATAAGAATTTAATTTTTAGTTGTTTTAATTAAATTTTTCCCAGCAGTGGTGAATAAATGTCTTTTTATTATCATAAGTCTATGTTCATAAACAATTAATAAAATCATTGTCTCAAAGATTAATTACTAATTACGTTGTCAACAGAAAACCATTAACACAACATGAGAGTGCAAACGAACATGTGTTTCGGCAAATAGCGATAATAATTAAAACGTGTATAAAAAAATGTAAATTACCGTACTGTAAATTATGCATAAAAATATATTATTTTGAATAAAATTAAATATTATAGTTAAAAAAAGTTTGTCTTGTATCAATTTTTTTCAAATTTGAAATTTTTTATTAGTCATATTTTATTTCCTTATTTTTTTTTTTGCATGAATTTTAAAGTAATTTTATGTTGGTGCTTTGCTTTCACGCAAATTTTGAAAAATCACAGACCGCATCCCTCCTTTTTCAATGTAAGTTATGTCTATTTTTGTGCGATTTCATTTGTGCGTGTTTTCTGAGGAATCTATCTATCACGTAAAACGAGACCCAGGTGTGTATATATATATGTAAATGTATATTGCATATAAGCATTAATAAAGTTCATGTTTATTCTGAATGTAAGTAAATATAATATATTTGGCACAGTAATACAGTTTGCTCTCATAAGCACAATATAATCAGACAGTTTTGCTTTCATTAGTTCGACAGATAACTAGAAAAAAAGTTTTAAAATTGCAATAATTAATTCATTAGAAGAGTTTGATATACATTATCCAGAAAATTGTCCTACTTACATAGATTCAGTGTTTTTCTACATGCAAGCTAATCATATTAAACACAAGATTTAACACAATAAAACAGTTTTTTCATGAGTTCAATAAATGTGGCTGTAGTGTTTGTAAAAATGGCAGACATGTTTGTGCACTCCAGAAAAAACTAGAATTTATTCGTAAGACTGTTTTAGATCATGCTCTGATAGCTGAGGAATTTAATTAGTGCATTGACATAATGGTGATCGACAATTCCTAGAAATATTTGCTAATTACAAATGTTTCTAGATAAGAGACGTTACCTTATTGGTCAGTGCATTGATTGATCATTGCAGTTGTCAGAGAGCGAGAAGAAGACTGGGTAACATCGAGCAGTGTAAGATAGAGAGCAGTCACACAGTAGCAAATTGCAGACCATGCGTTTGGAGAGCATCCGCTTGCAGACCCTTCATTGGAAAGCACTTGGTGCAGACCATTTGTTGGAGAGCATCCGTGGCTGAGCTTCATTGCAGACCAATTCATTGGAGAGCTTTGTTGCAGACCAATTCGTTTGGAGAGCTTCGTGGCAGACCAATTCATTGGAGAGCTTCATTGGAAAGGAACAGCATGGGAATTGTACAACGTTATTTGCTGACCGCACAGTATGACTTGCAGTTATAACCTTGGCACAGTCATAAGTGCGGATATTACAATGGCGCAGTCACATTTGGAACCTGGGAGTAGCAAATACGTTGAACTACAAGTTTTGCCGTATACGGAGAAACCGGGTGAAAATGTCCAATCCCAATTAGTAGCGTTAGCAACAAGGGTTTTTCTGGAGTGAAGGGAGGTGTGTAGTGTTTGTAAAAATGGCAGACATGTTTGTGCACTCCAGAAAAAAACTAGAATTTATTCATAAGGCTGTTTTAGATCGCGCTCTGATAGCTGAGGAATTTAATTAGTGCATTGACGCAATGGCAATCGACAATTCCTAGAAATATTTGCTAATTACAAATGTTTCTAGATAAGAGACATTACCTTATTGGTCATTGCATTGATTGATCGTTGCAGTTGTCAGAGAGCAAGAAGAAGACTGGGTAGCATCGAGCAGTGTAAGCTAGAGAGCAGTCACGCAGTAGCAAGTTGCAGACCATGCGTTTGGAGAGCATCTGATTGCAGACCATTCATTGGAGAGCAGTTGGTGCAGACCATTCGTTGGAGAGCATCCGTGGCTGAGCTTCATTGCAGACCAATTCGTTTGGAGAGCTTCATGGCAGACCAATTCATTGGAGAGCTTCGTTGGAAAGGAACAGCGTGGAAATTGTATAACGTTATTTGCTGACCACACAGTATGACTTGCAGTTATAACCTTGGCACAGTCGTAAGTGCGGATATTACAGTGGCAGAGTCAGACATTTTGCTCTCATGAACTAAACAGATTAACAACCCCCCCACCATGACTAAAGAGTGTTTCTAAAATGGTTATAATTGACTCATTAGAACAATTTGATATAGGTTATCCAGATAATTACCTAACCTATATGGATTTAATG
The DNA here is from genome assembly GCA_028023455.1 of Epiperipatus broadwayi. NCBI lineage: Eukaryota > Metazoa > Onychophora > Udeonychophora > Euonychophora > Peripatidae > Epiperipatus > Epiperipatus broadwayi. The sequence goes on along the minus strand of JAQFVV010000351.1, from coordinate 88,312 downwards.
ATTTTCTATATGCAAGCTAATCAGATTAATAAGTCTTAAATTATGAGCATTCATGATGATTTGCAGTACACAAACATATGAGATATTGCAAGATCAATTATTTTCATTCCAAATCCCCTAATGATATTGCAAAGATATAACTTCAATCTCTTCACATAAGGAGGGAGGGGAAAGTGAGAAATTTTGCCATTAAGTTCAGAAAAGTTGCATTTTGTTCTGAGTTTAAGGATTGATTAAAGCAAGTGTTAAGATATCATTACTTATCCAAGTTATGATAATCACAAGCTCATGTTAAAATTGTTAATAGATCCAAATACTGACTTTGAGTTTGCAACTTTGCAAGCAATTCTGGCTGAATCTATGATTCATATCATTTCATTAAATTAAAGTAATTCCAACATTAAAGCTATGGATTGAAAAACTGAACTATCTAAAAGTTTTTTTGATCAAGACAAACTTAAGGGATCTACTACGAATGATAATAATGTGAAAACCTATATCCTAAATGTCTAAATTAGAGTACATTCTTTAATTATAGTAAGCACATTGAACATATAGAAGCAGATTGTTTTAAAAAGTCCATTTCAAAAATCTTGAAAGTGATATTAAAGCAAATAAAATAAATGCCTGTATAAATAATGTGAGAGGCATTGATTTGGCCTTTAAACTCAGAATCATTTTTTGCACTTTGTGCAACTCTTGTATTGATATTTCCATGAGATTTCTCATAATATACTGATCTACAAGAAGCAGTACTGCATCTGATTTTATACACTATTTGGGGGGTTTGATTTAGATAACTTGTCTTTTAGGTCACTTAATAGTCTGTTTATATTGGGGGGGGTCTCAAATTCATATTATAAATGTTAGCACAGATTTTTTTCTTTTTTTGTGAATGTCTTGAAATGAAAGGCAGACTTATTCAATGTTTATTGTCAACCTGTTGAAATTTGAAGAGTGGTTGTCTTTTTTTTTTTATAAAATTGTAGCAAGTCCTTAATATAAGCAGCATTATATTTGCAAAGATTTAAGTTTTTGCTTAAGAATCCCTTAATCCATAGCTAATTTATGCATACTTGGACTTCTAGACTATGGATAAATTGCTCCTCAAATTTCTAAAAGCTTGATCATAATTCAGTGATCTAGACTATTCATATTTTGATCTATGTAAGTCTAAAAACTTCAGATCCTTAGAGGCATTTTCATGCTTAATCATCCTTTGAAGTGATATTTTCTGTGCTAGCTCTGTATGTATCTCATTCATGTATATTTTGGATGCACAAGATAAACAGATCATCCACATTGTATTTGTAAATGAAGTTGGGTTCAATGGACAAGTATTTTGTAATAACTACATATTCAAACTTAGTCAATGCATTGCTGCAATAATGCCACTTATGGGAAGGCCAATGGGCTGACCATAGTCAATCTTGTAATATTTGTTATTGAATAATGCTGTAATATTATCTATCTATTTTAATGTATCAATGATGAAATCACTCATTTTAGGGATATATTTTGTTTTTTGCAGCATTTTTTAAATTATATCTATTGATTATTTATCTGTTACTAACTATTATAGCTCTGTTATATCTAAAAAAAAGTGTAACTAAAGTTATGGGTTATTTTATTTAAATTAATATATTAGATGAACTCCAGAAAGAATTTAAAGCATATGTTTTCCAAAGCCTAGATTTGATGTAAGTTACTCAGCAATAAATGTAATGATTTTGTAATCATAAACTCTTCCAAAATCCAATTATCAAGTGTAAAGGAAAAATTAATTTGTGTAACTTTATATTTGTGAATAATTGCAGAGGAATAGCAACAGTTGGATACATTTTTAAATACTCTGATCTAATTAATGCCTGATTGCAATGCTTTCATTGTATTGACATGATAAATCTATCTTTCATAGTCTTAATTCTAGTAGTACCTATACATTTTTGGACTTAACTTATGAGACTTAAATGGTGGCTTTTTGAAATAGTCACTATTATTTATTAGGAAAAATTTATTTTCTTTATCTTCTTTAAGACAAATGATATTATTATTTAGAATGATTTCATTATAAACTCTACTAACTTGAGTCTATTATTCATGTGAAAATTAAAATAAGATATTTATTTATTCATTTATAAATCATTTTTGTTATTCATTTTAATTATTTTAGAATATACTTCAAGATTACTCTAATTACCATAGCATTATTTTTATATTTTTTAATTCATTTGATAAATTATTAATTGTTAAAGTTAAAATAAATAAATCAATTTAGTTGCACATCTTAATTAAATACTTTTAAAAATTTATTCCTAAACTGTTTTTATTGGTAAATTTTTTATTAGATATGTTTTTGTAAAAATATTATTCTTTCTTTGATTTTTAAGAATAGCATACATGAAAAATAATATAATTTATTTATGTATAGTAAAATCTATGGAAAAACAGAGTTGTTTTATAACTGAATTTCCATTAAAAAAAATCATAATCTTACTCAATTATAACTCATAAATTATCGACATACATCATAAAATGGGTTTTATAAAAAATAAAAATTATTTAGACAAAAAAACTTCTAACAAAATTTTTCTCAAATTCCTTTTGGCTATCAATGTGTTAAAATAGATGTCAATGTTCCTAGCACATTTTTAGTTATTCATAACTAATACCATTTTTTGTAAAGAATATTATATTATGAGCAAGTACATACAAACATATAAAATAAAGTTGATATACATTGAAAGATGCTTATAGAATTAGCTCTATCTCATTCAAAATTTATATTTTTTATTAAAAGGAAACTTATTATATATCACCCAATTTCCATATATCCAAGTTCAAAATCAAGTTTATTTTCATTATCCAACCTCACTTCTTTTTTACATCTTACTGAGGTTGTGAATATGTTCCTTTCATAATTTTATATTTTTTGATAACCCTAGCAGACATTTGAGTTAAATTTACAATTTTTTATTTTAACAATTTAAATTTTTCTTTTCATTACATTTTCAAAAATTCCAAATTATTTTTTAGAAATACAAGTTTACAAATAAAAATTATTTCTAGAAATAATATTTCAGCTTTGCAAATATAAAAAAACAGTAATAAACTGAAATGCTTTTGTTATGGCACAATTACTGCAATTGCTGATAAAATTGTTTTGCAAATAAAAGAAAATATATTTTAGCTCCATTTCTAAAATATGAACAAATTATTATTAAGACATCATAAAACTGTAAAATTCTGTTTTAAAATTTAAAATTTCATATATAATTTTTAAGAAAATTGCAAAAAGTAAAACCTGTGATGGTTATGAGATGCTTTTTTTTTTCAATCACTCACAGTAACTTTCTGCTTTTATTAATATATTTTTAAACTTCTACTAAAAGTTAATATTTTAAAGTAAAATCTGAACTTAACCATAAATAATCTTAAAAATATATTTTTTAAAAAATATTTTGCAAAAATAATTTAAAAAAATATAGAAATAAATGTTTTTATTTTCAAAAACATAAACAAAAGAATGAGCATTATTAGAAGCTCTCAGAAGCACTCTTGAATTTGAGAATAACAAAACTATCACTCAATGACTTTGTATTAAATTCTCTGTATGATAATGATATCTTCAGATTTTATAAAATTAGTTAACTGATCATATTTAATCAAGATTTTACTATCAAATGAATGAATTTAGGCCAAAGTGACTAAAACACATAAATTTATTTTCAATATTTAGGAAAACTCTTTAAAAAAGTATATATATATATATAATTTTAAAAGTATTTATGAACCATTATACTTTATCTAAATAAATATATTTCATTTGTTTTGAAATGTTACTGTGTGATTGGATGCATATTTTGATGAATAGACTATTTTTATTATTTATTGTTATACATATATTCATCTTTATAACTTTTACTGCATATGTAGGATATGCATGTAATGTGTGTGTGCATATATATGGATATTACACATATACAGAAGTACATCGTTCTATTTTTTCTTCAATAATTTTATGATTATTAAAATGGACTGACACTTAATATAATACATTTTTAAATCTTATTTTGTTTGTCATAAAATGTCCACCTAATTATTTGATCCTTTACTTGAGTATTGATTTCGTGAAATAAAAACAAAAAGCTTGTTTTTTAATGGATATAAAATAGTTGGAAAAAAGAAATTCTATTTTTTTAAAAATGTGAAAAAGCACTTAATAGACTTTTAACAGTTAAAGAAACTGAACAGAATTGTTTTTTTAATTTTATGATTGCATATCTCCCAGAAGATTTCATGTTTTTATAAGTCTTCTATTTTTAATTGCACATTCATGTTTTATATCTTTCTGAAAAGTGGCAATTTAAGCAGAAACATTTTTATAAACTATTGAGTTGGCTTCTTGGAGAGGTCTCAAACTAAAAGATTGGTTTCAACAATTTTTAAATTGCAAGAATATTTTTATTATATTAAATAATCAACACTGCCTAGTGCTATATTAGTCATAATAAATAAAATTGCAATCATGGTTTTATCTATTGCACAAAAAGACCTTCTCATGTGAAAGTCAATAAATCATAACAGATTTTTATATAATAAACTAATCATTCTTAGAATTCATTTCAAATACTAACTACTCCTAATTTCAAACATATTTTTCGTAAGATTAATGGCCTCAGAATTAAGAAGATTAATAATTAAGGGTTTTTTTATTATTATTTTTAATTCTTTTTTTTCCATAAAAGATAATCTTTACATTGTCGAATAATATATTATGACATATTAAGTTCATTACTATGCAAAACTAAGTTATTGAACCTATTTTTTATTTTTATAAATTTTAATTCTTCTTTTAAGACTCAATTTATTTGAAAATATATGAATTATATGATAAATTCATTGTAGTTATAACAAAGTTTATATATAAACATCACATGATCACCATTTCTTATGCTTGCTTATAACTGTTATTAAAACAGGCAAAACTAGTCTGAGGATATTGGATCAGTAGGCACTAGATGGGGATTTTATGCACAAGCCTTCTGGCATCCATTGATTACTCTAGCTTGTTGTGTGTTGCAAAATGTATAGTGAGTTTTGTCTGTTTTAATAAAGTTTATATATGTTAGAGTGAATTGAAACTTAATGGAGGAGTCAAAGTTTATAAAAGTGGAGTTTGAAAATATGTATTTGAATTCAGATTTGTAAATCATGAACTTAATACTGTTATTAGTCATTGCAGAGGTTATATTTTGTGGAAAATAATAATTAAAAAGAAGATTTAAAGAAACTTTGTTGATTATCATCTTGATTTTGAGGCCATCAATCTTATAAAAACTTCCTTTGCTATTAAGAATAGTTGGTATTTAAAATGAAATTGGTTATTCTGTTGCATGTAAATGTTTGTGTTTTATGAATTTTTACTTGAGAAGTTCTACTTCTACAATAGGCAGATTCATGGTCATGATAATATTTTAATATAAGTGGGTATTTTATTACTATTTAATGTTATATGATTTTCTATTTTATTTATTATGATGTATATATTTTCAATTTATCTTGAAATAAACAATATATAACTGTAGTTATTTGTAAGACAAACAAAATTGCAATATATGGTACAACTCCTGCAATAATATGACTTGCTTTTAAAATATTATAATGTTGATCTAATTAAGTAGAAATATATCAAAGGGCTGAAAATAAGAGAACATCTAATAAAAATATGGATGATATCTTCACAGTAATAAATGTGTGCTTGAAAGCATGAAAATCAAATGATTAAAAGATACGCCTGAAAAATTGTATTTATACAATCTTCCAAAAGTCAAAAGTTTGATGATCTCTAATAATAATTATAAGATAAATATCTTTTTTGTTAATTGTAATAAAGCTGTTGAATATCATGTAAATTACCAAATTTTTATTTCTCTTTTTCTTGAGATATTATTCTCCCTTCATCTTCAGGTATTGCTGGCCTGACCAGTGACAGTACTAATATGGGATTCGAACATAGACCCTCAGCCTCTTAAGGATTGAATTTTGAGGTAATGCTCAATGAATCAAAAATTATTGTTGAGGGAGACATGATTTCTCAAATATATTACCACTTTAAAGCTTGACTCCAAAAACATGCTTCCTAAAGTTCTTCTCATTCTACTTTAGCATTACCACAGAAGAACATAATATCACAAAGTATGAGATTGCTCTGAAATTGAACTCTATTCTGAATAACACACACCCAGGAATACATACTATTCCTAAATTTTTATCAGCTCATCTTAGTCATTTTACCATCACAGTAATTCATAATATGATAAATTACCTCTTAAAACAGATACATGACATTGATTAACTTAATCCAGTATCACTCTGGTTCTCTTTCTTAAAAAGAATACACTTTCTTCTCTAAATAATCTACAGTCTATTTTGATATCTTCTCTTATCATAAAACTTTTAGGATCTCTCTTAAAAAGTAAAATTCTACCCCTTATTCTTCCTGTAATGTCTAAATTTCAATTTTCTAGAAAGGGATATTTTACTTCAGAAGCACTTATGTTATTGAAAATGTTAATAAATGATATAAGACAGGCTAGAAAATCTGCATTAATTGTCATACAACTAGACATAGAGGCTGCATTTGATTCAGTACCTGTGGAGAAGCTACTAGAGGTCATCAATCAACATAATATCCCAATACCAATAATGTATATACTAGCCAATCTCCTTATGAATAGAAAGACTGATATTACACTTAATGGCAAAATGTCCCATGGCTTTTCTCCACACAACTCAATATCTCAAGATTTCCTCCTTAGTTCACTATTGTTCATTACATTTATTAACCCTCTCTTATTTGAAATAGAATCTAAACTATCAGGGATATATGTATCCTTTATAAAACAATCAATCTGTCATATTTCATTTATGGATGATATTGTTATTTTCCTCCCATCCAAAAAATAACTGCCTAAAAGGTATACTATATTAGAAAATTACTCTGAAGCTTATTCTTTAAAATTTCACAAAGACAAAACATCTATTTGGAGTATACTTTCTGGTAATTAAATTTATTCAGTTTGCAGTTCCCCTCCTCATAAGTTTCTTGGATTCCCAATTCACCTTGCTATGAATGCAATGACAATAATTATACAAGAGCAATTATTAATTGCAATTAAAAAAGTAATAAAATCACTTTTAAAATGTATCTCTCATTGCATAGTAAAATTTCACTCACTAACATACTAATATTTCCAAAAATAAATTATCATGCACCTATCATTAAATTCACTAACTTATTCACAAAAAAAGTCAACTCATTTTGTACAAAGCTAATATGGAATAAAAAAGCAATAGCAATAGGCATTAAAAATCTGCAAAAACATTCAAGACTGAATGGCTTTTTATTATCAGAAAACATATAATGCATTAACTAAGATTTATACTATATATCAAAATTTTCAGGTGTTCATTAGACACTCCACTTCAAAAAAATAAATGTATATATAGTCTGATTAAATTCATTTTCAAGAATAAAGAACCTGCTCCTAGTTTGTTTTCAACAAAAATTAAATATGAGAAGCTCATTATAGAGCCACTAATTCCAATCCCTTTGAATTACCTATTAGTTTCCTTAATATTTCAGATAAATCCATAATTCAAAGGTTCAGATTTTGATACTTGGAGCCTAAATACCTGGATTGTTTTTAATAAAAATCAATTTGCAAGATCTACCCACCAATGCTTTTCTTGCTGAGAAAATATTTGCAAATATTGATGCTAATTGTTCTTAATGTGATAGGAAAGATGAAATAATGGAACATTTTGTCTCCCAATGTGTTTCCCTACAGTCATATCAAGAACTTATTTCTGTAATTACTCATAATTCAAACTCCTCATTAAAGATCTTAATAGAAAATATTCAGAGAGAGTTGTTTCCAACTATAAGGCTAACAATTTATATTTTATTCCCAATTGACACTCTGGTTTATGAGATGTCACTTTGTATTTAATCCCACATCTTGTAAACTTAAATCTGTCTTTCTAAATAAGTTGATTAAAATTAAAATAAGGGACTATGTATTAGCCTCAGTAGATATAGTATCAGCAACTTGGAGCTTGGTCAAATTACCAACTCCACTGTGAAATATAGATCTTATTCTTACTGTACTTTACCTGATTTTCACTTTTTTTTGTATTTATTATTGATATTGTTATGAATTAATACTTTCTAATTTTATTTTCACATTGTTATGTAAAAATCATTGACATGTCTTCATAATTCTTGTCTTTAATTGTATTGGTCTTATAGTGTCATACAGTTTTTGTAATTCTTTTATCCATGTGCAAAAATAAATAATGGGTATTTTTGTTTCCATAGTATGTAAAAGTGGATACACACACTTATGATATCAAATTAAAGTCATTTAAAACTGCTCCTCCTATTACTTCTACTAGTAGTAGCAGCAGTAATAGTAGTAGTAGTAGTAGTGGTAATAGTAGTTGTAGTGGTGGTGGTAATGTTATTGGTAGAAGTAGGAGTAGTAATAGCAGTAGTAATATTTGAGTTGAGGATTATTTATTTTAAAATAATAACTATTCCTATTTAATGTTAGTGTTTTTATAAGACTCTCTGATAACACACTTTCTATATCCCAAGTTCAAATTAGATTTAGGAAACAAATATAAATATTTATGAGATATTTTATATTTTCTTTATTTGTTTTTATCATTTATTTATATTGTGTAATAAAGTAATTGTTATTTTTTAAAATATTTATCTTTGTCGTTATTAAAGAAACATCATCATTGCATATGCACAATACAAAGATCATATTTAAGATATTAGTTTACACAAAATTTATCTGGATTAAGTACATTTCTACTGTACTAATGCTTTCTGAAATACAAAAGTAAAAAAGATGTATATGAGAGATGATGACCTGGCCCAACTGATGAGTGCTGGTTCAGCACGAAATGTATCTTAGGATTATTTGACTTTTATTGTAGATTTATTTATGTGAAATTATTTATGAAATAAAAAATAATGGAGAAATATGGAAGTTGTCTAATCTATAAAAAAGATATTACGCGTGGGAGAAAGAAAAACGCAAATAGCCATGTGTGTGTACTGAAAATCAGATAAATTAATCTTTAACTTGGATTAAAATTTATATCTGTGCTAGAGAAAATCTCCAGTTTAATAAATGATTATTAATAATCATTACGTGTTTATCAAAAAGTTGATAACGTAAAGGTTGGGAGAGGAGTAAATTAACGCTTGAAAATAAAAATGAGACAATTTGTTCTGCATAAATACTCTTCATGTAATAAAAGATATATATGAGAAATGATGACCTGGCCTGGTTCAGCATGAAATGCATCTTGGGGGTTATTTGTCTTTTATTGTATATTTATATAAAATTATTTATGAAATAAAAAAGAATGGAAAAATATGAAAGTTATCTAATCTATAAAAAAAAAAAAAAAAGTATTGGGTAGGATAGTGTACATAAAAGGTCTTACATTGTCATATGCTAAAATGCATAAACACACTTGATATCCATGCATTAATTTTCTTACTTTATAAAACCCTGAGATAAATCATTAATCAACTTTATATTTAAAATTGCTATCTCTAGTTTTAAAACACAGATTGAGTTATTCTTAATTAGACCTTATAGTAAGAAACAATATATTTACAAATATTTTTATTAGTAAAATAGAATACGACTAAAAGTACACATGTTATTGAATAAACATGAAAAATTTAATTATTTATTTTATTGTTTTTCTTAATTTCACTACTTTTTCCTAAGAGCAAAGTTGATTAGTGTTTTCCATTATGTATAGTCACACTAAATTGACCTATGGGGTTATTCACCATTGCCATGTGAGCAGCTTCTTTGAATTATTTTCTTTGTACCTCTTCCTCTCTATTCAATATTTTTATATTTTCCCAGTTGAATATATTATATTCATCAGTACAAACATTATCTAATACCATAAATAGATCTGTTTTCTCTTTTCTAATCACTTTTCAATGGGGTGACTGGTATCATCAATGTATATTCTTCCACATTGCCATGGTATTTCATAAGTGCAGTTTTTGCTTTTCAGCATTTCATGTTTAGACATTGGAGACTTACAATTCCTCATAATTTGGTATGGCTCTGGAAAACTGTTCTGATTTTATACTTATGTCAGAGTTTCCTAAATTTGTCTATTATTTCTGATATTTTTCCTTTGCTGGATCTTTTTGTTGTCTCTTTACAGCTTTCTTAATAACATCTGATAGATAACCATTTTTCATAAGAATTTGTTCTATATAGAAAACCACTGGTTTCTGAATAAACTTCTTTTTCTCTGTTCTATAGTGATGGTATTCATTCACTGTCATTAAAAAAGTTCTAAATAGACAACCCAAAGAAACATCAAGAAGTATTGAATATTATGAGAAAAAGATTAAGTGGTGATAATTGCTTATAAACTATGGCAACTATTCCTATTGATAGTATAATAAAACTATCAACATTCTGCATAAAAAAACCTATTTAAATACAACTCTGAATTCTTTGAACAAAATTAAGTGATGGATAAGGCTCACTATTGTCACCCATGATTATCAATATTTGCATTGAAGAACTTGAAACTACAGCCATAAAGACTATTCAATATCTTCCTAAAGTTTGGCTTTCTATGTTAATGATACCACATGGTGGAGCACTAATACATCACATGCCCTTCAATTATGCACAAGCCTTCTGGCATCCATTGATTACTCTAGCTTGCTGTGTGTAGCATACATATAGTGAGTTTTGCCTGTTTTAACAACAGTTATACACAAGCATAAGAGATGGTAGTCATGTGATGTTTATTAACAATAACAAAAATTGGCATTCTTAGATATTCTTGTGTCAAGATTCCCACATGGCAAAATAAAACTATAGTTTGCTCAAAACCCACACATACAGAAAAATACTTAGCATATATATCCTATGACAGTAAAAACATGAAATATGAAGTTATCTTATCACTATGGAATAGAATAAAAGTAGTTTCTTTAGAAATGAGTGATTTGGAAAAAAATCTATGTAGAACCAACTTTTATAAAAAATGGTTATCCATCATCAGTCATTAACAAAACCATAACTAGACAACAAAAAGAACCATCAAAGGAAAAACAATTATTCATACTGTAATGTATCAAAACATATCCAAAAATAACTGACAAATTAAGAAAAATTCTAATCAGTATAACATTAGAACAGCTTTTCAGAGCCATATCACACTATAAAAAAAATTCTAACATTTAATAAAGCTGAATCTTGAAATGTTGAAAAGCAAAAACTGCATCTATAAAATACCATATAAATGTGTAAGAATTTACATTGGTGAGATGACTCACCCCATTGAAAAGCAATTGCAAGAGCACAAACTGATGACTAGAAGAGAAAAAACAGGTGTGACTAAGGTAGCAGACCATGTACAAAACAATGAACACATGAAATACAAAAATATTGGATAGAGAGGAAAATACAAAGAAGAAAATTTAAAGAAGCTGCTCAAGTGACAATGATGAATAATCCTATAAGTCAATCTAATGTTACTATACATAATGCATGAAAACTATTAATCAACTTTGCTCTTAAGAAAAAAGTGGAGAAATCAGAAAAGAAACTGATAGATAAGTATATGGAATTTCTACTGATTGTTGCATTTGGCTTAATGGTTCTGTCAGTTAGAGCATTATTTTGAAACTCAATACTCAAGAATTTGAGGGTCCAGATTTGATTCCCATCCTAGTACTAGCATGGATCTGGCTAGCAACACCTGAAGAAGAGAGAAAAAGAATTCCATTCAAAATATTGTGCAAAGATTAATCTGTGTATTATTCCTAACAGTTGAATGTAATTGAAAATTGGAAATAATTTTTTCTAAAGACATTCAATACCTAATATTAGATATTGAAATAGTCCAATCTATAAATACAAGCAAAATACCATCCTCACAAACCTTCAGGAAAACATTAAGTTACTATTACTTAGTAAACAAATAGGCAAAGTCACCAAAAATAAGGAAGCAGCTCCCCAATTCCTTTCAAGTAATCCTGTCTTATTCAGCAAATGTTCTAATGCTGTAGATCTTAAATATCTAAACATTTAGTGTATAAGCAGATATAAGTAAAAAATAGAATATAAATTTATGAATATATTTAATTGTTATTATATGATAATTTAATCTTAAAAATTAAAATTTACATAATAATTTAACAAATTTAATAATTTTATGTTTGAGGAGTGATGGTTTGGTGTTTATATGGAATAATATAATTATGCTAATATCTAAAGTTTTTCGAATTTAAAAAGAAAGCTTAGAATTTAAATTACATTTTATTTCTTTTATTTCATTTTAATGTGTAAGGATATTTTTGGAATTGTAATATGCTGATTATTATAACATTATAAAATTATAACTTTAAAAACATTACAAATATTGCATGTGCAATGCCGGTTAAATCGTTATATAAATGGTAGTTTTAAATTTTATCAATAAAGTTATATTATAATATATTAAAATAAATGTTTTTCTGAAGAGTATATGAAAAAATAAAAAACTAGAGTTTACATGGCTCGATAATGAATTTAATAGTATAGTATATGTATAAATTTACAAACTATATAAATATATAATTATCATTTTTTAAAAAAAATCAATTGCAAGCATAACTAAAACTTTTAACCTGTTTTGTTGTTAAATGTCTTAGTATTTACTTTTGTTTACATTATTCATATAAATAAAAAAAATAGCCAAATACTAACCCATTGCAAAGTTTCTCAGATATCCCTGCACAAAGGAATAGTGAAAAAACATTACTCACTAGGTTTGTTAACTGCAGTCAGTGAAGATTTTTATCTTTCTCATGATTATTGTTAATCTCGGGTTTAAAATAAGTAAATATTCACCAATAAATAATTTGATGACTAAGTGAATTAGCAGTAGGCTGAATATATAGAAAAAAATTCTAAATTTGTTAAAAAAATTAATTTTCTGTAAAATTTATAAATTTCACATTTGAATCATATTCAATGAGGGTGACAATCTGATGGAGAAGCAATATTTTATAAACTTCTTTCATTAACAGATATATATATAATATCTCCGTGTAATAATTAAAAGTTATTAAGCCATGAAAATGAATATAGTCATTCCAACTTCAAAAATAGCAAGAGAAAAAAAAAACAAATTCTGGAAATGAGTTTTTCTATACTATACATATCAATCTGAGAAATACAAATATGTCTGAAAATGTTGGTCCATTTTTCTATTTACTTAATGTTTTACTTTTTTTTCTAATACATTTTAACGCCATGTTTAATTGTAGCTCGCCACTGCTTTCTACTTTCTGTCATCTCTTTCCAGTGGAAACAATTGTCATTATACATTTTTAAAAGGTGCTTAAGATAATTCTTATAATGTGCGCGGGGGGTCACATGTCTTTAAAAAAATACCACAGTAAGATTTAATTTATTTTTCAGAAAGACTTAATAATAATAATAAGTAATAAAGTATAAAGTTGTATTAGTTATTTTCTTTAAAAAAAAACAAAAACACTATTATTAATGTAATACATTAATTTATATTAAGTTTTAAAAAACACGAACAATTAATGGTTTAGTATATAAAAGAAAATATATTTATCACTAAATATTTTAATAATTATTATTTTTTTAAAATAGTAATGGAACATTACATTTAATAATATCTATTTTTGTTTACGTATTTGTGCATTTCACAGTTATTTTAAAAAAAAGTTTCAATTGCTCACATTGTTTTAACAATCTAATTTATCAAGGAAGTACTTGACGCGAAATGGTTTCTTTAAGCATTTTGACAAGGCAGTTGAGTCCTTGGAGAAGGTTTTGTTCCTTCCCAGTCATTCTAGAATCTTATGAAGCTTCTTATTTTGCACTTTGCAGTTGCCAGTTTTCTTTGAGCTAATTAGTCAGCGACAGTGCATTTCAAGTTAGAAGCATCAAACATTTAATATTGATAAAAATGAATTGTTTTCTCATCTTTTAAAAAAGCATTACCTTTGATTAAGAGACGATAAAATTATTGGCAATTTATTATAGTAATACAATTTGCATAATATTTTTCTTAGTAGAAGACATTTCAAAATAATAATTAAAAAAAAAAACGTTATTATTTAATATTAAGACGAAATTCTGTTTTGTTTTTAAGTTATAAGAATTTATTTTATGTATCTTTATTTTCAATCTTTGATCTACTTTTTATATACATAACTTACTTGTGTAAATGGTATGTTCATTTGCTTCTTATAATCAAGATATTTTACATACCCACATTCTTCATATGTTATATATATGTACATACAACCAAATTTATTTAGAATGTTTCTGTAATGAGCTTTTTCTTCTCATAAACTATTTCCCACAAAAGAATTCAAGATCGATCTTTCTAACTATACATGTGTTTCTTGGAACATCTTCAATCACTCGTAAGCTAGATGTGTAAACCTCTGAATCTCACATCAGATATTATCGCCTGACTTTCTGTTCAAATACCATTATAATGAAATTATTTTGGCATTTAAATTTTAATATATTCTCAAATACATAGTTTTTTTCTTAATTAAAATTAAAACCGGAAATTTCCACATATTAAAATATTTATATATAGTATTAAACTTTAAATGCAGTATTATATATATTTCTCAATAGTTGTAGATAATTTTTCCCACATTATAATACCAACGGAAATATTTAGTATTACTCTGAGTTATATATATAATAACTAAATACTCATTGGTAAAGCAAATATAAACAATCAAATTAAGTCACAGTGCTCTTTACAGTCTTGTAAAATATTGAACAAAAAATCAGACTGCTTTCTATTGTTATACATGAAATTGTCAAAATAGCCTCCGATTTTTAAATGATTTCACCTGAATCTTCATATTAGAGGCAAAAACAACTGAAAAACAATTTACAGTAAAAGAGTTTGGGCTGATATCTTTTTCATAGATCATTATCGTATAAGAATTTGAAAGTCTACACCAGAAACATTATGATTTAATTATATGTATATATATATATTCCTTAAAGTAGGCTGTTCAATAATGTAATATAAATAGTTTTCAGCCATTAAAAGTTGTTTGCAGTTTTGTATTAAAATGTTAAACACTATATATGTGTTTTTTTTTAATTATATCTTTAATGCCAATAAATTTACAATCACAATATTTCAATAGAAAACTTTTATTTCTTTAACTAATTCAATTGTCTATTTGTCTAGTTTGAGTGATAATTATGTATTTTTCTGAATATATATATATATATATATGTATAGTGAGAGAAATCAACTTCATTGATGATAGCTTACAAAAATGTGAAGCTCTAACCAGAAATTCTGTGAATTAATTTGATTAGTTATATGTAAAATATCAAAAATAATATAATATATGATATCATTTATTAAACAAGTTTCTTAAAACCATATTTTTATTTGCTTTGATAATGATGCACTGTGTCAAAAGCCTTGTTTGATAATGTTTACAATTCAGTGTCCATTACTAATTATTAATTATCTAAACACTCAAGTAGAATATATTTTATATGCTTTCTATACATCAATAATATTTAATCACTATGTTATTAAGAAGTAAGGATTCATTTAAAGTTTTGGAGTAATTAATGAAAAGTTTTTCTAAAATAAACCAACCACAAAAATAAAACATAATGTGATAATTATGAAAGAACAGCCAAAATTAGATATAATTATATTTAGATAAAAATGAATTAAAATTTGAAGGAACATCCAAAAAAAAAAAAAAAGAAGTACTATTGTAACATATTAAAAAACAAGAGAAGTTTTATGAAAAATTCATGATATTAAAATAAAGCATCAGGCATGAGTGAGTTTGATGAATAAAATTAATATTATCAAAATAATAAAGATCAAATAGAATCAAAGAAATATACAAAAAACATATGTTTGTTGGATATTATTTTTCCACTGCATAGGAAATAATAGTAGAATCCAAGATATATGGTTTTAATAACTTCATAAACATTCATGGATTTCTTCTTTTAAAAAATATTTCTATTAAAAATTCTATAAAATTCTATATTGTAATGATGAAGACAAGATTGGAGAAGATTAGAATGGATTCAAGTTTAGCTACAGAAAAAAACATCAAGAAAATCTAAGCTCCACATTTCTATTATAATATGGATAAAACCATAAGACACTTATAATACATATGGTACCCAAACAACAATTGGAATTTTATAATAAAAAAATTGTTTATTTAAATATTCTTTATATATATATATATATATATATATATATATATATATATATATATATATATATATATATATATATATATATATATATATATACGAATGTTGCTAAAAACTTAAACTCCAAAATCAAATTTCTGTGTGAATGTTTAGGTGTTTTAATACTTTAATTTATCTGATGATTATGAGTTATATATATTGTACCCTAGTGTTATTGACACTTGGTTTATTTGGCATTGTTTCCACAGGAAAACAATGCTATCCTTTTTTAGAAAATAAAAAGATAAAATAATAATAATATTAAGTGATTAATAAAGTATACTATTTACTCACTTTAACGTGTTTTAAGCAAATAACTAAAAAATTTAGTAATTTGATGTCATTTTGAAGAAGAGCATGAATAATTTAATTAAAATATTAACAATAAGAGCAATTTAATATAGTATAAAAGCACATATTATAAACAGTAATTGATTTTGGATGGGTAGAGGGAGAGTAGATGAATATCTTGTCATAAAGCAATAACTTCTGGTAATTTTTAAATTAATTTAGATAATAATGTATACAGAAATATACATCACTAATAAGCATTGTTAATTAAATATACTTATTATTTTTCATTATTTGTCAATTTACTTGGTAATCCATTTAAATTATACGGAAAAATATAATTGTAATAAGTTTTTTTTTTTTTACCTTTTCTTTTGTTTATGTTATAATTAAATGATTATTTTTCTGTAAGAGGTCGCTAAAAGAAGACCGCCAAATTTTGAAGAAAGTTTAGTCTGACTTTAGTTTTACAAGGAGGAAGCAGTACTGAAATTCGGTAACAAAATTTTTATTATTTTTTATTGCAGAAATAAATATAAGTCCAGTAAATTTTTAATAATATCATGTGTGGCTAATCCTATTTGATAAGATATTCTGTTTTCTGGTGCCATCTACCTATTTAAAGCTTTTTATACGCAAAAATATACTATCGTATGCTAAAGTTCAAAATGACCGTATTAACTACAGTAATCACGGAAAGTGACATTATGTTTAAAATAAGTAATATAAGTAATTTCCATGAAATAATCAATGATTTGTTAACTTTACCTTATTTAATTATCTTCTCGTGGTATAAAAGAAAAATTATAATTAAAAAGACATATTATAAAAGCCAAGGAAAGTTAACTAGAAAATTTCGCGCTCTTTCTAAAAGAAATTGTCTGCTTTTGAAAATAATGTAAGTTCCCCACTTTAAAATATGTTTTATTCACTGAAAATTATCTAAAAATAATATTAATGATCAATGATATTTACTTATGCACCTGTATATTTTTTAAAAAGAAAATATAAATTTTCTCAAGGCAAATATCAGAAAATTTGTATGTGTGCATTTTACGGAGAATTCCTTATGAAAGACCAATTACAATTCCTAGAGTAGGAATAAAAACTACAAACATTAGTGACTTAATTATAACCATAATATAATATGTTATATTATACATCAACTGGAGTCGTTAAAACTTTATATCCACGTAAGTCAGCTGCAGTCGTTATAATAATAGTATTTTGGAAAATTCACGCATTATTTTATTCTTAAGCCAGCTAGCTAAAAATGATACGTATCGCCAATAGTAAAAAAAAAAAAGAATTGTATATGTGATCGTCAATCGTCAAATATTCGTCATGTTAAAATATGTATTGTTTTCTTGGATCCCAAAATTATATTAGTTAATTCAAGGAAGAGTTAATATCCAACGTTGCTATGTTTTCTTTGCCTAATTTATTAATTGCACCAGAATGGAGGCAACTTTTATATAAATTAAATAATAAAATGTGTTTCTTGTTTTAAAATTGCTTCGTGAACTACGAATGGATCAAGTTCTTCATCTGGATAAATTGCCCAACGGAAAAACATTTTTCTAGTGAGATAATAAGCACTTGTTAAGTAATGATTTTTTTTTTAATTTGTAAAATTATGTGTACTTTTTTTTATATCAACAGGGGAAAGGCTGTATAGTCAAGTAATATTTAAATGACCTTGTAATCATAAAGGTATGTTTTCCTGTAATTATTCTAGGTTAAATTTATATTTGACATGAAAAAAAAAAAAAAATTTTTTTTATAAAATGTGTTTACTTATGATATGCAATTATGGGGATAAATTTATATGTTAGATGCGTAAAAGAAGAAAAATTTAGATACTTAATAGGTAAAATATCTAGTTAAAATTATCAGAAGTAATTAAAGATAAGTGCTATACAGGATATTACTTATTTAAAGTTTGAAACAAATTTATACTATGTTAATTGCGGAACTTATTCCCAATTATTCTTTATTAACGCATTCACTTAATTTAGTTCAAGATACTATACTACCAATTACTTTTTGAATGTTTCTTTGGCAAAGGCGAAAATTATTATGGTTTATTCTGTGTTATCCATTGATTTCAGACGTTGATCTAAGTATACCCCGGAACATAAATTTAGTGTAATTAGTGTATTTACTTGTCTTGCCCCGATATAGCATCAGTATATGATTAATATTCGCATTAGTAATAATTGTAATGTATCTATTTTGTGGGATGGAAAATGATCTCCCAAAAGCTTTATTTTCCATGAGGGGAATAGATAAATCTAGAATTCAGGTATGTTTATAACCCAAGTGATCGCTTCTCAGAGTTAGGACGATCAGTAATTTATATCGTATTTAGTGTATTACATTCGTTAAAATCCCAGGAGAGGATTATATTTGGTGTGCGTTCCTATTATGCCCAAGTAAGAGGCAAGGACCCACCAAACTATTTTTAATGTAGTAGTTAATTCTACAGACCTTCAGTGTTATTCCATATTCCTCATGAGAAAATAGAGATAATTCCACCACGGAAGGTGTTGAATATTGTGTTTTGTTTAGAAAGTTATGGCAAGATAACAGGTATATTGGAGGTTAATTCCTTAAGATCCATTTAGTAAAAATAGCATGCTAGTATATATGATCAATGTCTGGATTGTGCGGCGGAATAGTGCTGGTAATCCACACGTAAGTCAATGGAGAAAGTAAGTTTAAAATTGCGTGATTTAGAAATTTTTATTTGCCAATGGAGGGTTCAAATACTAGGTTTAATTCGGGTTAATTATTAAGTAGCACTCACAATATAACTTATACTGAGAAAAACAGTGTGTATAACAACTTCAGTTGTTATTAAGGTAAATATTAAAAATAATAAGTGTAACTTCTGATAAATAACTCATAAATTATAATAAGTTATCTAAATAAAAACTATCATTTAATTAAAGATATGATAATAAAAATCGTTTGTACGCATTGCCTAGAATCAGATTATTTGTATTTTAAAACAAATAGTTAGTTAATAAAGTTAAGTAACCGTTCATATAAGATACACTAAATGGATGAGTTGATGTATCCATAATAATATTTATTTTGTTATATTCAATTTGCATAAATGTAAAAAGAAGATGAAGAAGTAGTTCGAATCCAGGTCTCAAAGTATAGACTAATTACTGTTAGTTATATTTTGTTTTATCCATATGGGATCGAATAAATTGTATATGTTTGTTTATTATGTTAATCATAAAGGATAGTTTTGTTAACTTGTAATAATAAATCATAATCTTGTTAAAATTTAATAATAAATTATAGTCTTGTTACAAGTTGTCTTGAGTCATTTTTCTTGTGTGCTAAATAAAAATGTATTTGCATAATACTTGCAATACTTTTCTTGAGTCCGAAATCATTTATGAAATCTTAAATTCAATACACCAGATAGACAATTGTAAGCAGATCAGAATATTTCAGTATAGTTTAATTTAATAAGAATTATTTAGGGAATTGAAAACTTCAGACCAAGATATTTTATTTTATATGTGTGTAAAACCACTTTATTCCCAAACTAGTAGGTTTTGGTTGCACATTATTTCGTACACATTTAAGTGAAGTGTCTAAGTAATAAATCTTAATTAAATTATTGTGTTGTCATGGATAATGGAAGGACACAAAAGCACCCTTGTCTTTTCATCATTCCGACTGAGATTCTGGATTAAAAAGGGCTGTATTATTCAAAATTATGCGTTGTTATTGAATATGGTTATCATCTCGTTAAATATTATAATAGTTGATATGTGGATGAAGACATCTGGAATTTAAATAAGGTAAATGTTTCCTATAGCTGACCAGAATGTCAGTCATATGCAACAACACAATACTGCCGAGCATTTTTCTTTAAAAATAACAGAGAACCCTGAGATTAGTGTCATTATTATAAGTGCTCTTAAATTAAGAATTGATTCATTATGATCAATATTACAAGCGTGGCATGGCTTAAGAGATTGAAACATCTAATTGTATAATAACAAAAATATTGAGATCATATTGGCAAATTAATGAATGTTTTAGTCAGTAATATTAACAATGACATGAAATCATCATCATCCTTGTCGAATAGTGCAAGTACTTACAGCTCAGAGAATGTGTTTTGGATAGAGAAAGAATGTTAGTTTATTCTAAATTTTCTTTTTAAATTTATTTTATTAATGATAATTTTTTTTTTATTCTATCTCTGTCTGAACTGCATATCGCTGTAGCTGAATTATTATAACTAACCTAACGTCGAGCTATATTAGATAAAAATATAGGGTTTGCTACCCGAATCATAGACGGAAGCGATTAGGTTTCCGAAGTGATTTCATAGAATTGAATCACTTTATTAGGTTAGAATATATATATATATATAATGTGAGAAAATAGTCTGAGATGTTTTTAAGTTGACAGTTTAGGATATGCAACAAATTCTAGAGGAGTTAGTGGCAAATCTGGAAGATTACTTGGTTACAGATATTTATCAAGCATACTAAATATGTATCTATACATAATATCTGGGTTTTAAAAATCAACAAAATGTTAAAAAAAAAAAGATTTCACAATTCATATTTTTAGTAGTTTGCCAAGACAATACAAAATGACATTTGCATTAACTATCCCAGGTGTATATATGGATTAAAATATCTAGAAATTTTCCAAAACAAGAGTGAATTTTTTTATATTCGAAATGTAATTATAAGCTTATGTACGCATGGTTTAATCCACCTTTCATGAAAGAATTTATTCTATTTTTTACTCAATACAATGCTCATACAAATAAAGAATTTTAAAATCAAATCTTTGTAACATAATTAAAGTGTGTTTTTCCAACATTATAAGTAATTCCAATTTTCTCCAAATAAGTAAATATTGTTAATAATATTTTTAGCACTCCTATACCTATTGATTATCAATCTAGTTTTAGAAAGTTTTCATAGCAAGAGTTAAATTCTTTACATGCTAAATATATATATATAGCTTTACTTATATACAGCTTAATGTAATTTTCGTAGGAAAATTAACAGATTTAATATAAACTTTGATCCTCAAATAAAGTCATGTAATTTATGTACTAATGCAATTCTAGATAAATAAAAATTTTTTAAGAAGGAAAATCAGTAGTGAATATTCTAATTTTCAAAATCATTCAAATGTTCAACTAAAAATAAATGAATATATAATGACATATAAAATTTAAATATCAAGTAATAAAAAAAATATGCTGAATTTAAAATTGTGTATAATGCTATAGAATATATCCAATTATTAACAACGATTATGGAATAAAGCAATGAATTTAATATTTCATTTTGCATTAGCTTTAAAGATCAAACACTTCTTCAATGACTAAAACTTTGGAAGATAATGACTACATAACAGAATATTGTCAAAATTTTAAAAATATTTGATAAAATGTACCCTCAGTGATCAGACAACATGATAACACCAAGAATATTAAAAATTGGGTAAGTTTATATGACAACCTGATTGCATCTCATCAAAACTACAATTAAAGTGAAATGCAAGCAACGTAAGTGGACATTATCTAATTAATTTATCAAACCATGATCATAGTAATGTTCTAAGGCTTTCCAAAAAGTACTTAAGAATAAATTAGAATATAAATACATTGTAAAAACTATTAATAGAAATGGAAACTTAATAGATAAAACTAATCATTGAATTAAACTTCCATGAGGTATTTTAAATAGTAATATTTTAAAACTGTGTGATTGAAAAAGATTTTAATAAATGTTTTTTATCAGTATTTATTAATATATTAAAGGCTTGGACACATTACTAAAAAGCAATTTTTATGGGGATATATTTTTTGGTTATAAGAAGAAATCAAACGTGAGGTATGTGGGTAATAGAATAAATAAATATCATTGACATTGTTGAAAGAACTATAAGGGTCAAAACAAGTCTGGAATGTCTATATTTCTAAGAACAATAATAATAGATATGCAATTAAAATTCAAGATTTCTAACAGATTATGAGAGTTAGAAAAAGACATGTGGTTTGGATGAATGGATTTATTAAGAAAAAGGCAACTCTGGGTTAGTAAAATTGAATTGAACAAAGAAGAAATGATAAAATCATAGTATATAAAAATAAGCAATGATGGATTTTAAGGTGCAAAAACTATTTTTTACAAATCATTATTTTATTAATGTCAATATTATGAGAATGAAAGCTTAGTATTTTCAAATATATATATAATTGTAAATTAAAAAGTAATTTTAATTATAAATTATAGACAAAATAAAAGTGTCTTAGCTTAAAAACAACTAATAAAACATATGACATATTTATAACATATCTTTTGTTAATAGTGATAAAACTAATTTCTCATTTGTTTTAATTTCATAATTGTATATATATAATTAGTTTAAAGTAAGTTTTATTTCCAACTTTTTATTAAATGTTCACTGCTTTTACAAAGTTAAATAACACAAGGTATCATTTGTCCAATAAGAGATCAGGAGTACAGAAAAAAATTATTCCTGATTTTTAGTTTTAACTTTCTTGATCTGGAATTAATTTTGACATCAGAAAACAACCATTTTACAGATTTTTCAACAGTAAAATTTACCATTACATCTGATCAAAGAAAAAATATCATATGATTCTTATGAAAATTTATTCCTTACCATCCATACATTTGGGAAATAATAATTTATACTTTTAAAAAAAATGCACAATTTTTTGAAATGATAATTTATTCTTGTTTTAAAAAATGCAAATGATTTAAAAGCAAAATCGCATTAGCATACATACTGAAGTTAAAATGGTATTAATAAATTAATTAAATGAAATAATCTGTTTCTGCAAAGAATTTACTATTCACAATATATATATATATATATATATATATATATATATATATATATATATATATATATTGTGTATTTGTAATGTCAAAACCATTACATATGTAGCACATTTTTATGCAATATTGTGAATTAGTGCAAGTCATAGTAATGAATAGATGTCAGTAGGTTAGTACATCAAAATCACTACCTAATGTCTATTCTTTTAATCCCCCTTATTAGTTTAAAGATAGGATTTATGATGCCCTAATTTTATAGCATTCATTAATTATTATGGCTTGCACTAAGTGGCAATATTATATGGTGACAGTTGCTACTATTTTAACAGATTGTGCAAACATAAGAAATGGTGGTCATGTAATGTTACAGTGGCTAATATTAATATAAAAATCACTGTTATATTTTATTATTGATGGATTTAGTTTAAATTATAATTATATAATTTTTTTATCTAAAATAGATCTTGTAAAATATAGAAATCTGTCATACTTGATAATGTAAATTTTTCTGATTACAGATGATAATATTCCATTTGTTCTGCTTTTATGCCATTGTATTTCTTAAATTATTTATTTGTTCATTCATTAGTAGCCACACATAAATTAAAATGGCTATTCTAACTCCAGAACAAAAACAATATACACAAAGACATACAAACCAATTCACTTAACACAAGTATGTTCTTTATATCACAGTCTATCTTTGTGAAATTCTGTATATAGAATTTTTTACAACTAATTTTCTTATTGTTTTAAGTTTGAACAGATTTAAGATTTTTTGTACATATTTAAACCTTAGTTAACTCATTCAATTTTGCAGAGGTCATAGCAGATTTGAAAGATACAAATTCTTTTCTTAAATATATATATATATATATATATATATATATATATATAGTAATAATAACAAGTCAGATGTCACATGACTTATATATAGCTTGCACTTACAAATATGTAAAATTAAGAGCGTGCTAATAGCTCTAAACAAGCTTTTTTTATTTTATTTATGATAAATGCTACTACAAGAGAAGGCATTCAAATCATTTTTATCTTGGATTGTCCCCATCCCCAGACCGGTTTCGACCTATGGGTCTCTTCAGTGAGGAGTTGGGACATTAGATCTAAAAAACCAACTCAAGCAAAGCACTTATCTAAAAGATAATTGTTAGAAGAAGATCTGAAACTTTTAGACATCTACATGGCTTTAGCTAAATTAAAGAGCTAAGCCTACTAATATATGGAGTATCTGAATTAAGTTCAGGCCCATATGATTTTTTCAGTTGGAGAGCTGATTTTAAAGACATGTAGATGTCTAAAAGTTTCAGATCTTCTTCTAACAATTATCTTTTAGATAAGTGCTTTGCTTGAGTTGGTTTTTTAGATCTAATGTCCCAACTCCTCACTGAAGAGACCCATAGGTCAAAACCGGTCTGGGGATGGGGACAATCCAAGATAAAAATGATTTGAATGCCTTCTCTTGTAGTAGCATTTATCATAAATAAAATAAAAAAAAAGCTTGTTTAGAGCTATTAGCACGCTCTTAATTTTACATATTTGTAAGTGCAAGCTATATATAAGTCATGTGACATCTGACTTGTTATTATTACTATTATTATTTTGCTGTTGTGGCTTTAGCTAAATTAAAGAGCTAAGCCTACTAATATATGGAGTATCTGAATTAAGTTCAGGCCCATATGATTTTTTCAGTTGGAGAGCTGATTTTAAAGACATGTAGATGTCTAAAAGTTTCAGATCTTCTTCTAACAATTATCTTTTAGATAAGTGCTTTGCTTGAGTTGGTTTTTTAGATCTAATGTCCCAACTCCTCACTGAAGAGACCCATAGGTCGAAACCGGTCTGGGGATGGGGACAATCCAAGATAAAAATGATTTGAATGCCTTCTCTTGTAGTAGCATTTATCATAAATAAAATAAAAAAAAAAAAAAGCTTGTTTAGAGCTATTAGCACGCTCTTAATTTTATATATATATATATATATATTAGATATGCACATTCAAAGGCATGATTTGCTATGTACTTTTATATGACTAATGCTATACTATAATGTTTATAATTTATAAAGGTGTGTACTATTTGATAATAAATTTGATCTGAGAGATTCCACAAACTCTGAAATTCGTCTTAGTGTAGGTGCAAAAAGTATTTATTTCTTAGGTATAGTAATATTGTTGATGATAACTGATAAATGTGTTTACAAAGCCCAATATTGACATTTTTTATTAATTCATTTAAAAAACGTTTGTTAATTGTATTTTTTAGCAATATTCATGTTTCCATTATTTAAAAAATTGTTTGTCTTTATAATTTTATATTTTTTTGTTTCATAATTTTTAGATTGTAATTGAAAATAAATAAAAAAATCTATGTATTTATTATATAAATATAATAAATGCAAATTTGCATTGCTTTTATTTTTTATTTTTCACAATTTAGCAAATACTACTAATGTATGTATCTTTTGATGCACAATCAACCTTTGCTATAATCCCTATATGATTAACATCTGTTATTAGCAAATAAATAAGTATTTAGCTAATTTTACTCAGATAGTAAAACAAAGTAGAAAAGCATTTAAGCTCAATAATTCAGTTATTGGCACATCCTGTAAGTAATGCTTCTCCTTTATCATTGTATATGCTCTAGAGCAGATTATGTAAAAATAAAATTAATTGATTTGAATTAATGATAAAATATTCTAATTTAAAATTGCTACATGAAGGAAAAAGCACAATAGAATCTGTGTTATACTTCAACATCCAAGTTGTTTTTTCTACTTAAAACATTATTAAAATATTCAAATAGCTAAACAGATATGTTGGGCTTTTAATTAGTTTATATTATTCCAAAATCAAGCCTATATCACATGCATATATAGCAGTATACGTTATAGTTAATATGAGTATGAAACTTCTATTAGTATTATTTATTCACTTTAAATAAATACTAAAATGTATATTTTAGGACTTTGCAACCATTCTCCATTGTCATAATTTAATACTTAGGTTTTTATATCAGTAACATCAAAATGCATTCAGTAAAAATAGCTTTCATTTAAAGGTAAATATTTTCTAATATCGTAAGTATTTGCATGTAGAAATTAAACTATAATAATACCGAACCAAAAAATATGGTTTTAAAATTAATATTATGTTATTGTTTTTAACATTATTTCTAGCTTTATACTTTTTAAAATTTTTGTTGTAACTTCAAACTTTATTGATGTACGAATTTTTAAACAGCTGGTAAATTACAACATAATTTTTATTCCATATTTTAAAACAATATTATATTTAAAAGTAGTAAATATGTTATTTTTAAAAAACATTTATTTATTATATAATTACGACTTAACTTTCCATTTAAAAAAATCCGTATTATATTCCAATATGAATATTATTAAATTTCTACATCGAGAGAGAGCATTTGAATTAAGTGGAAAGTCATATACATACTTTCTACATGTTAAACATCGATTGATTTTTTATGCAATCACTAAAATTTAAGACTGCTCTTCTTCTTGCAATCTTGATTCAGATAATTTTCATCCTTACACTTAGCACCTGCATTATTTTACCATTAATATTAAAAGTATGCAATCTTTATTAATTAATAAATAAAAATTATCACTCAGCATTTTCTTGTCAAAATAATCCAACCACTGATTTAAATAAAATAAAAGATATTTTTTTAAAATAAGGTTGAAAAAAGTTTTTATATCACATTTATTAACTCTATAGCTGTCTATTCTTGGCTCATATATATATAAACATGAATGATAAATGGTCAATGGACAGTAAATCTTTAATCTAATTTTAGGTAGTGATGTTTATCAATGAGATTATTAAGTTCGTTTTAGTTAGAGGTGTTTATCAGTGAAGAGTCTTAATTAATATATATATATATATATATCC
This sequence comes from Epiperipatus broadwayi, assembly GCA_028023455.1. Classification (NCBI taxonomy): domain Eukaryota; kingdom Metazoa; phylum Onychophora; class Udeonychophora; order Euonychophora; family Peripatidae; genus Epiperipatus; species Epiperipatus broadwayi. The sequence continues at coordinate 60,851 of JAQFVV010000351.1, read as the reverse complement.
AGCTGTAGCTAGAGATGTTTACTAATAAATAGTCTTAATTTAGAGACATCCATCAAAACAGATATCCAAACTAGTTTCAGCTAGAGATGTTTATCAATGAAGAATCTTAATTTAGATATATCCATTAACTATATCTCCAAATTAGTGTTTTTTAGAGTTGTTAATCAATAAGGTGTCTTAATTTAAATATATTTATTAACCAGATCGCCATCTAGTTTTAGCTAAAGATTTTATCGATGAAGAGTGTTAATTTAAATGTATACATAGATCCAAACTAGTATTAGCTAGATATATTTATCAATAAAGAATGTTAATTTAGATATATCCATTAACTAGATCTCCAAACTAGTATTAGCTAGAGTTGTTTATCAATGAAGAATCTTAATTTAGATATATCCATTAACTAGATCGCCAAACTAGTTTTAGCTAGAATTGCTTATCAATAAAGAGTTATAATTTACATATATCCATTGACCAGATCTCCAAACCAGTTTTAAGTAGAGATGTTTATCAATAAAGAGTTTTAATTTAGATATATTCATGGAGCAGTTCTCAAAACTTATTTTAGTTAGATATGTTTATTAATGAAGAGTCTTAATTTAGATATATCCTTCAATCAGACCTCCAAATTAATTTTAATTAGAGAAGTTTATCAATGTAGAGCCTTAATTTAGTAATATATAAATCAACTAGATTTCTAAACCATATTTAACTAGAGATATTTATCTAAGATGAGTCTTATTTAGATCTATCCATTCAGATTCCAAATTTCAATCTGCTATTGAAGGATCACATTCATCTTCTTAAACTGCTGTTTAAATCTGATGTTATATTAGTACCACAGAAGCAAAGAATGACTTTTAAATGGAAATGTACAATTTAGTGGTTTTTATTAGTAAAGATATTGCTAGATTCTGTCTGTTGTCCATTTATTATTCATTCTTCATCATTTTCAGCCATTATCAATCTACTATAAAATAAAAATCTCTCCAAGTTTAATCAAGATTATCTGATTTCTAGCTTAACTTCTCCACATTATCCCAAAACAATTTCTTATTGATTCTTCTAACAAATAGTCTCTTTTTAGAACTTTTAAAATCTTTTCAAATCCAATCCAATTCCACTTCTCATTAAATTCTTTTAATGATGTCAGTAAAATTTGTTTTATTACTCATGTCTTTTATTTTCAATTCCTTCTTATTTTTCCTAACATACAGTTCTCTATCTGAAGTCTTAGTTGTATCTTCTTTTAAAATGTTTTTAGTTTAAATAATTTACTTTCTGAAGATTCTAGAATAGAATTATATGAGGTAGTGTTTTTTTTTTTATAAATATTCATCTTTGGGAATAATCTGAATTCTATACTACATATTTTTTTGATTTGCATAAAATATTATTAATATCTATGCTTATTATTTAATTTAAATCATTAAATATTTTTTTATTTGTTCATTTTGTTTTGTTTATTTGTTTTGATTTTTTTTTTTTTTGAAGTTAAAAAAAGATTGCTTCTTAGTTGTTGTTGTTTTTTTTTTTGCATTATTCTTTTTCTTTTAAATTTTATGCTTCAAATAATTATAGGATTTTTTCTTACATGTGATCTTTTTCTTGTTTATCTTAGATAAATTTAAATATTTAGTATATTTAAGAATTTGTATATTTTTTGTTAGTCGATTATGTAACCGTTGGTAATAATCTATGTTAAAACAGTATTTGATAATAAATAATCATTTTCAATTTTTGATTAATATAAAATCCACAAAATGCATTCTTTGTGATTACAATATATTTTTTTTTAATTTAAATTAACATAATAATAGTCAACATAATTAATTTTGTTTAACATTCCTTAATATTTTTAAACTATCTTATATCTATTTTTAAATAATATTCATTAAGGCTGTAGCCTCAAGCACATGCGTATAAAAATGCGATAGTAAGGACCTCTACAGGTCTTAAACCACAAGCTGGCTTTAAGTTCTGTTAAAAATATTGAAAAAAAATATAAAAAGTAAATATGCTGGAACAAGGACATATTATAAAGTTTTTATTAATAAAGATTATTTTATTGGTACTTATGCAATGATTCTATTCAACAAAAAATTAAGTTCTACTTGGAATCTAAGTTCATAACATAAACATTATTAGAATTGTCCCAGATACTATAGTAAAAAAATTATTTTTAAATATTATTGACTAATAATTTTAGGAGTTCAGAAATAGATGATATCAAATTAAATTTTTCAGGAAAAAAACAATATCATACAGTCTATCTAAAACTAGGATATATTATTCCAGACAATTTTACAGCAGTTCACTTAACTTTTTTCTCCTTGGAAAAATGTTCACTGACAGCCAATATGCAACTATTAAATATTGACTGCTTTTAATAAATAATGGCTGATCTTATATTCAGTTTCACAACTCTCTAACAGAAAAAGTTTTCACATTTTTTTAATCATATTTTTAATAAAACTAAAATACTAACATTTCTTTTTATTGCTATCGCCACATTTGCTACCATTACTATTAATGATATTACAACTCTTTCTATTAATTCATTTAATAATCTTCTAGTTATTATAACCTAAATAGATTTTTTAAGATAGGCTATTTCATGCCTTTCTTTTTTTAGATTCTTCAACATTTATAAAAGTCAGTCAGATCTCTAATTAGGTTTGCCTAAACATATCATTTGGTTAATGAAATACTTTTCTCAAACCTAGTTTCAAAGTAAATTATTGCTAATAAACATATCTCTTGTTAAACCACAGCTAAGGATTTCCATCTGCTGTTTTTTTTTTTTGCCTGTTTTCTCAACATTAAAAGTGTCACTTATTTTGCATATTGACATATTTATGCATTAAAATGTACTGAACTGATTTCCAAATTGCTCTGCTTATAATTAAAGCATAAAAAAAATTATAGCTAATATCATTGTTACAGTTACTGCCTAAAATTTATAATGATATGTAAAGCTCAGTAACTGCATAAAGACAGCAAAGTAAAGTCAACATATTTACTAATGAACCAAAATTATATCCTACAAAACTAGAAAAATATTTTCAGTCAAGTTTTATAGATTTTCATGATTAACAATATATTAATATTAATTTACAATACTCCATTCCTCTCCAATACAAGATATAGTATTTATGCAGGAATAAAATGAATCCACTTATTCCTACAATTTTATGCTTATATATGAACAAATCTGAAGTACTGGCAAGGAAAGCATGAAAATGGACCACTCACTTTAAATTACTATATACGATGTCTGAATGAATGATGTCGGTGAAATTGTCTAGAATTTACTAAATGTCACTCTAACTGAAACTTAATCATATGTAAATAAGCATTTATTTTTATATAGCACATGTTTACAATTGTATTACATTCAAATATCAGCCTTTGAAGCTAATTGTGCGTACGCTTTTGTGAATGTTAATAATAATAAATGAATAATTTCCTCTCCAATACAAGATATAGTATTACATTAATAAACTTTATTTATAATATAAGTGTAAGTTAAATATTGTTATTAACTAATCAAAAAGTCTGATTGTCCATGAGACTTTAAAATAATTGATAATTTTTAATGTGCACTATTTTTGTTATTCATTTATTAAGTAAAAATGGATAGACCGCTCAACAACATGCTACAAATAATAAAATGAATTTACCGGATTTCATTTCTGAATTTAGGACTAAGAAATACTATAGATTTATATTTATTCCAATATCTGATAGTTCATAACTGATTGTGGTTGGTTTTAGTTGCAATGAGAGTATATATCTGTACAAAAATGCCTATATTGAATTTGTTATTGATAATTATAAATGATGAAAATAAATGATCACTTTTGTAATATAAACATTGTAAAACCATAAAACAAAGTGGTTATTGTAGATCAAAGACAAAGTGTTCTTTTAGCTGCTGAATTTCTATCCTTTGTTATCATTTGAAGCATGTAAAAACTATTAAGTGAGATATTGTCCAACATTGTGATTATAAATGATGAGACAAAAGGCAATTTATTTGAAAAAAATGAGTGTACTTTGGTAACCAGCCACAAATATTATTAAATGGAATTTTGAATAAATAAAAGATTGTAAAGCAATATTTTGAATATCAGTAATATATTACACAAAGTAACAATAAGATTAGATATGACATTCTCTATGATGATATCAATTATTAAAAATTCATATTTATGCACCAATAGATTATAATTCTGATGATGAGATAGAGTAATTTTATACAGCTGTCAATAAACAAGCCAAATGACATTTTTAAATTATACTATATTGAAGTAATAAAACCAGAAAATGTTTCAAAGGAAAATAGACAAGGATACATATTTGAAATTAGAGTTGGGTTTAAGTATAATTAATAGAAAATATATATTTTAAGACTGTATTGTTTTTTAATATTCAATATTAAAAAGGATCAATAATTAAAAGATGTAAGGAATACCAATAGCTATTTCTTAATATACAAAAGTTAAATTTACAAACATCTACAGACTTTGAGGATAGCTTAGATTTAAATGAGAACAATAAGAGATAATGAATATTCTGCTAAGAACATTTACACAAATAGCAGGAATAAATAGAAACAAGACAAGTATGAAGAAAATAAAAAATATGAAATATAATATTTAATAATGATTTATTTAAAAGAACAATATCTGAATTTTTTTTAATGGATATCAAAAAAATAATCATAAAATAAGATGATATAAAATTGAAATGAAAGAAAAAATAAAGAAGAAATAAGAATAAAATATCCTGGCATTAACATAATAAATTTGTTAAGGGTTTATAAGAGAGTGGTTCTAAAACTTTGACATCTGTTTTAAAGTGAGCTTTTTATTGATTAAAATAAAAAGCAAAAGCATTAAAGATGATGCTGTTTTCATAAATAATGCTTTAAAGCTGCACTGTGAAAGCTAATATCACATATCCTTAATTATTACATTAACCATAATAATTATGACTGACATTATAAAATATTTCACTACTTTATAAACAGAAATACTAAAGATGTAGAAGTTCCTAAATTAAACCCTTTCACAATGTTAAAAATCTAGTAAGTGTACTAATAAGTTGTCATATGATGACATTATTTTCAATGTTATAATATATATATAGTCATTTTATACTATTACAGAATAGCATCAATATCTTCTAAACTTAATATAAATGCTATATATAAATATAGCTTATATGTAAAATTAAAAATCATCAAAAATAAATAATATATATGTATTTTTTGCGATTTAAAAATTCAACTGTTTTCAAGGTTACTGTTAACATAATAGGCAACAGACAGTTATTATCTGAAACATTTAAAATTATTAAAATCAAATAGTAAAAATAAAAATTTAATGCTTGTTTATTCAAATAATATTAATTTCTGGGTGCTAAAGAAATTATATTCTGAATTTAATTTTAATATTGATTTGATACAAAAACTAAAAAAAATTTTTTTTTACAATTCTCAAGCTTAATCTTCACTGTTTGTCACTAAATTATATGTTGGTGGTACAGAGATTCTATATGTCGATATTTAGCATTAGTTTGCTAATTTTGTTCTTATATGATAGCAAAAACCTGGGTCTAAAATAATATTATTTTTAAAAAAATTATTAACATGTCAATATCAGTAGATTTCTTTTTCAAAGGAGCTGACAGAATGTTGCTGGTTCCTAGTTTCTAGTTCTCTCCATATGAGAGCACTTGCAAATGCTTTCAAGAATATTTTTTCTTTTGTTAGATTTCAAAATGTAAACTTATTTTCCATAGTTTGTTTATATATTTATGATTATTTTTTTACAAAATATTTGTTTAATATTTTTAGAAGAATATGGTTAGATCAGATTTTATTAGAAAATATTTATTTTTTTTAAAAAAATCAGGAAAAACCAATAACTTACACAACAATTTGAAATGCTGAATAATAATCCTTTTATATTGCTCACTGCAGATTTCTTTTTGTCATTTTTTAAAAAACAAATTAATTTTAAATTTTAAATAAAAATTTTTTTAGTATTAAATAATATAAACAAAAATTCATTTGGGTTTTACAAATTAACTTCAATCAATTCTATTTTTTGAAATTTAATTTTGTAACCAGAAATGCTAAAATGTATCCAAAAGTATATATGATAACACTTCATTTTTATATGTATATGTTTTATTTTTAAAAATAGAAAACAAATTGTAACGTAACATACTAAAAAGAAAATCATGGCTGATATTACGACCATACTGATAATATCTTGGTGGAATCTTTTGAGATATTCTAAAAATTATATATGCAATTTTAAATTTCCTAACAGATTATAGACTTTTCAAGGTTTCACATTATTTGTTCTAGTTTTAAAAATAAATTTTAATCAATGAAGATTTCATTAATTTTTTGGAGTCAGTCACTTGACTGCCTTTCTTTAGACCAACAAACCAGAAAAAAATTCATTGTTCTCATTATGCACTTATATTATTATTAGTTTCAATATTTGCAAAGTTTAAATATGATTGCTTAGAATGTTTTTTACTTATAAATTTATATTTCTAATAAATTAAGTCCACTTTATTAAATTTTAATATTAAATAATGATTTATATTAAAATAAAATGTTAACTGATAACAAAAAGTGCCAAGTGGGAGAACAATGGAAATGTTACCCTATGAAAAGATTAATTAACAAACAAAGTGCAAATATTAAAATTCATAAATCTTGATATCCCTGGTGATACTTTTTATAAGCTTTGAACTTTTGATTTTAGTATTAAACTTTTTTCTATATCACAATTTAACAAATTGAATTTGATTTGTTAATAGTATACATTTGCAATGAACAAATTCTAGAAATTGGCATTTGAACATTGCAAATGTTGAAAAAATGAAATTGTCTTGATACAAAAACATGATAGAGCAGACTTCAGAAAATGAGTAAAATCTTTTTTAATTGAAATTTGTTTTCAAAATGCAAATGAAAAAATAATCTCTAATAAATTTTTCAAATTATTTTTTAAAATATTAAAAATGCTTACTAATTTTTAGAATATCAGACAGAGATGGTAATAACATACTAGATATACTTTAGTTTTCATAAGGAAAGCTTATCAGAATGCCATGACTTTTTTTGCTAATGTTACATTAAAAATGATTATATATATATAAAATGATTATCTTTTATTTTTTTAAATAAAATATATGCATATAAAATACAGTATAATAATGTATTTTTTGATTTTTAGTAATTACTACATAAATATTGGGTAAAAATAATCATGAATCTTAATAAATTTGTCAAAAAAATAACGTTTTTAATTATTCCAAAAACATTTTCAAAATCATCTCACAAATGGTATGGACACTTATTACAAAGGAATACATCAATCAATGAAAAGAAGTCAGTGCTTAAAACATTTTACTTTGCTGCTATTTGATTTTATAGCCTTTTATATTTTTGAAATTAAAAAATCAATAATTTGAAATAACACAAAGTTATGAATTTTTTTAAAAAGAAAAAACAGATTAGTGAAATATTCAATAGATGGTTCTATAAATGAAATATTTAAAAAAATCAATGACATCATTTTTTTAGATTTCTATGACTGAATGTGTAGTTTTAACAATTTTTAATAATTGCAAAAAAGTTATGAAAGTCATTAAAAGGCTGAACCCTGATAGTTGAAACAACAAAATAAACAGCTTCAGGTATGTTATTAAACTAGTTACTAAATTGATAATTTATATTTAAAATATATTTTAATAAATGTATTTTTTATTATTTAATACCTACCTTTTCTATTTCTTTTATCGTTTTCTTCTACAGACTATTTTAATTAAGTCTTTTCAATAATTTTAAAAATGCATTTTTAAGTCTTGCCTCAGACCTAAAAATTAATTTATCATGCTCTGTATATTCATTGTTATAAATATTTTTATTACATTATGTTTATTAGAGAATTAAACAATATATGGTAAAGATACCTTTGGCCTCAATGCCAATAGTAGTTGGAGATCCCTCTGATCAATAATAAAGTTTAAATTATATTACAATTGTATGTTTTTGGTCATCTCACTGACACTCAAGTGACTTATATTATGAATGAGTGAACCTCTATTTTTATACAATTTTAATTTTAGCATTCATAACACCTGGAAACTACTCTTTAGCTAAAATTGGTAAATGTTATTTATGGACCATTATTAATAATCTACCTAGAAAGAAAAATCCTTTCTGGAATTTTAAAAAAGCTTAATACTGTTTGCAGTCAAATCCCAGCTTTCTAGAATGGTAGAAATGTTCAGGTCCTTAAAGCACCATAAAAATATCTTTATGAAATTTTAATGTTAATGTTATTATTGTTACAATAAATGACTGATGGTTTACTATTCGGGAATTCATAAGAAATTCATGCATTTGAAGTGTTAAATTGGGTTGTGATCTATTGAACTTAATCATCAGATTTCCATCATTCATAATAAAAATAAGTCTATGAAATTTTAATGAAGAAGTTCTTATGTTTACAATGTTTTATCAAATGAGTGATTTCAAAACAATTTGAGTTGTATAGTGACAGATTGTCCCTAATCCATGGACTTTAATCTATATATTTTTTCACTTTATCACTGAATAAATTCACACAAAGCAATAATATATTATTTGCTGCATATAACTGCGTGTAGAATTTTTGAAGTATCAATGCTTGATTATTATTATGTAACAAATCAAAGGTCAAATAAAAATGACTTTTTATCTGACAAAAATGATTTGCATTGATATAATAAAAGATAAGCATTATTTATAGATTTATTTGACTTGTTTGTTATATTTATTTATAAATCAGTAACTAAAAATAGATACTACATATTTTTTTTCTTTTTCTTTTTTTAGCAAAATACCGGTCAAAGTATCAGATTTATCCAATATGTATTACATTTCAATGTCCGAGTCATTACTTTTTTTTGGACACAAATGTTTAGTTAAACCAAGATTAAATTATTTTACATGTTCAATATCCGTATTTATATATTTTTATTATCAATAAAATCCAAATTAACATTAAATCTTTTAAAGCTCTTAATTGTAACATGTATACATAATCTATTAACTTTATTTTTATGTTTGTACCTATAACAATGTTTGATGACAAATCAATAAATCTTTTGCAGGATACATATTTTAATCGGTGAAATATGATGTCATTTAGCTGCTCAGGAGATCAATTGAGATTTCATCCAAAATAGTAACTCAGTTTTTATTTAAATAGACATTTTTAATCCTCAATTTGATATTAAGGCTTGAAAATGGATTTTAATGGTAATTTAACCAAAACATGCTTTGTATCAACCAAATTGATAAGGCACAGCATATAATTCAACTATCTAACCAAAATACTTGAGCTGCAAGAGGCTAATTGATTTTTTATCAAATGCTTTATATAAGACTAATTTTTTTATAGAGGGCATAAAAAATATCATCAATAGATATATTTTCATAATATTTAATTATTTGTATACATTATTTATATATGTAGGTTATCAATTTATTTTGATTATATATATATATATGTGTGTGTTAAAATGATTTATTAAAAGGCAATTTATTGATACTAAGTAGACGACGTGATTAACTTATTTTGTCTGTGTTATTTTATACACATTGAAGTGAGTATCTATAAAGCAGTTGATATTAAAGAGACTTTTAGCAACAGACTCAAGAAAACAGTTCTTATTACCAGAGATAGTTTACCATCATTTCCATCTATAATTTTTAATAATGATTGTTATTTAATAACCCGATATTAATTATACAATATATATACATATATACACACATAAAAAAGTTTACAACTTTTTATCTCTTTTTTTTTTTTTACAAATTAGTTGTTAAAAGTTTTTTTTTTCTTAAAGCAAATTAATTCTTCGTTGACAAAATGACTTGCACGAGCTCTTCATTCCACCTTTAGTGAATACTTCTTATTACCAGGAGATTCTAAGGTACTGAGGCATGAATGTAATAGGACTTTTTATGTAGCAAGAAAAAAGAAGATAAGAACACAAATTAATAGACAAAAAATAGAATATAGAAAGAAAAAAAAGATTTAGCTTTTTTTTTCAAAAAAAGAAAAGAAAGAAAAAATTGTAATACTACTACTAATATATACAGTATATAGAATGTTTGAAACAAAATTTTAAAAATATGTAGTTAAGATTTTAAGTTAAAAAAAATACTCCTTTATAATTAAAAAAAAACAACTTAAAAATAAATGGAAACAAACATTTTAGCAATAGAAAACTATTTTAATTCTCTATTTATACACTGTTTTATCCTATAATTTATCATATATACTGTTTTTATCATATTAAGGCTACTGATGATTTCAAAAGATGGTGGATAATGGAATGAATTTTAAATATGAAGGCCAACCGTAACTAGCAAACCACCAGTGCAGTGATCAAGAACACCTGCTGTTCTGTGGGGGAAAATGTTGGTTTATCAAAGACTAGATACTGCTTCTGATACAAACAGACATTTTGTCTCCTCTTTTCCTTTTTTTTCATTTAAATTATTGTAGGTCCCGATTGTTTTGAGCTTATCCTATCGGACATCATATCCTAACTGAAATACTGAGATTGTATACTTGTCCACCAAAACTTCAATTCTTTAACTACAGACATAGTATTTCTGAATCCCATTCTCTTTTTCTTTTTTTTTTAGATCAAACCTCAAGAATTAAAAAAGAAATTATGGGAAGAGACTTAATAGGCTGGCAATGCTTAGTTGTGGCCCTTGCTTGGGACTGAACAATTACTAATAAGTTAATTTAGAATTGTATTTTAATGAAATATAAGTTTTACTGGAAAAAATTGTATGTGTAGACAGCCCTATTTTGAAAAACTGCCTGCTTACCATTGAAGTGAAAGGATCTAGAAAATGTGGGTTAAATATGGCCTTTCTTATTAAGTCTGATTTGGTTGATGCAGTTGGTAGATTACTCATTATAGCAATGAACATGATAACAATGGTAATAATATTAATATCACAAGTGGTTGCAAAGCAGTAGGAAATAATAGTTCAGAAGGTAAATATTATAAATCTATTATTTTTTTCTAAATATAGGTAGATAAAATATGTAAACTTCATTTGATACAAATTCTTCATCATTAGAATGGGAAACTACATTGGTGGCTAAGAAGCTGCCAAGATTTTAGATTGATATAGCTGCTTTTATTGAAATTTGTCTTTTAACCAAGGAATAAATAAATATAAAAGTTTTTTTATTTTTTTGAAAAGGTAGGTCAGTCACTGAAAAGAGAATACATGGTGTTGAAATTGCTGTGAAGTCTAATTTAATATGCACAATTGTTGAAATTGCAGTTAAAAACTAGAGGCATTTAACTTGATACTAAAAGGAAATATGCCTATGTGTTTGAAAAGAAAGGTTTTTAATAAATGTGTTTTGCCAGTTCTTACTTATGGATCTGAGACTTGGACACTTAATTGAAGAGCAATATAGAGACTTCAGACCACTCAAAGAAGTATGGAGAGATGCATGTTGGGAGTAACAAGAAGGGATCGAAAATGCAATGTATAGGTAAGAGAACAAACAGGTGTTACTGACCTTATTGAAAAAATTAAAAGACTGAAGTGGAGTTGGGCTGGACATATTGCTAGAAGAGATGATAATAGATGAACAATTAAAATTTTAAACTGGATTCCAAGAGATTGTAAAAGACCCAGAAAGAGACCACATGTGAGATGGATGGATGAAATAAAAAGTGTGCAGGGGTGATGTGGAGAAGAGAAGCTAAAGATAGGAAAAGATGGATTGAACTTGGAGAGACCTTCATTCTGCAATGGATTGATAATGGTTGATGATGAACTTTAGGTTCAATAATTCAGAGAGAGAAAGCTTTTATTTCATGTTCAATAGCATTATTACAGAAATACCATTAAAATATCTTTTTTTTTTTTGAAGATTAATACACATGTTGGCACAAATAGTGGATATTGATAAAAACTTACTGGAAATAATAATATTTGTGTCATAAATTAAATGGTTTATTACTATTGAATTTTTGCACAATACATCAATTTACTATTACAAATAATTTCTTTAGGAAGAAACACTACTAAATAGGAATGTGGATGCATCCAAAATCAAAAATAAGGGAATTTAATAAAAATATAAGTTTAGTGTTTATTTCATATAAATGTACCATAAACAACATATTTAACATTCCTAAATATCACCAAACTAGTATCTCATCATTTTTTGCCCTCATATAAAGGTTCAAGAATCTTTAGGATAATATGCTTTCCTCTACTGAATGAGTAATTATGCCATTTGATTTATATGTCATAAGATAACCATTTTATTTTTTAAAACAGGCAAAACTCTCTATACAATAGTACCAGTGAGAGCAAGCATAAGAAATGGTGATCATGTGATGTTTAGTCTTTTTATTTTTTGTTATTTCTTGAAGAATTACTTTTTATTATTACATTTTTGTCATATGGAATATAAGCATTTTTTAAGCAAGTGGTGGTCTTATAACAAATAAACAAAAAAATATAAAACAATCTACAAGTAGCTTGTATCAGAGTAAAGTCTTTCGTATACAGCTCACCAAAAAAATTAAACTGTGAAAGAGAAGGGATGATTTTCCAGATTTGCCAATCAGTGTGTTAAAGTAATGGAAATTACAACAGTGTTTTATCTTTTTTTTATAAATTAAAAATATCTAAATACTTATTTATATATAAATTTAGAAATGTTAGGTATGAACCAATTATATAAAATAAATTGTAAGCCTATTTCCAACCTAAAAAAATACTTTTACCTAATGTCTGAATCTCAAGTTAGGATCATGACAAGCCAATATATTTAGCATTACACTATGAGATTATTTATAGTTAATATACATATATTGAGATACATAGTGGCTTATTCTCAACCTTTAAATTATTTTAAAACTATAGCAGTTGTCCTTTATGAATCAAATTTCAGTTTCATTACATTTATATATATAAAATATAAAAATAAAATGTCCATTAATTAAAACAAAATTGTAATTACAATAAAAATAATAATAATGGTAACAAACTATTATAAACAATCCTTAAATTCACAGAAGTACTTTCAGTTAATTTCTTGAACCTGCCTCAACAGCCATTAAAATTCAAAAACAAAAAAAAGAAAAAAAAAAAAAACAAAGTGGAAGCAAATGTCATCAATTCAAATTCCACGAATCTCATATTTTAATATTAGCAGATTGCCTATTTATTAAATGCATTTTATTCCTATTTATGACTTAATTAACAGGCAAGCAGCAAGTGTTAAGATCACGGAATTGTGGGGAAGTTAGCATTTCAAAGCTTTAGTTGACACAGATTACTGGGATAATCGAAAGTGCTCCTAAGTGGATAAAATTTTTTAATTATTTAGTCACTGTATTTACAAATATTCAGTTTTATAATTACGTATATTGCTTTAAAAATACAGATATCGAATCATAATATTATATATATATATATAATCCATTGCAGATAATAAATAAATGAATATTTGTTGCTTGTGGGTTGAGAAAAAATGTCTATTGTCTTGTACTAGCTTATAGTTTAAGTGGATATAATATTTCTTTTATACATTAATTTAAATTATTACATCATATTAAAGAATTATCATATCATTAGTGTTTGTGAATCAAATTATTATTTATTAAATTTGAGTTAAAAATCTTATTCAAATTAATAGATATATGATATAGTAATCAAGATTTGGAATCCCTTTGCAAATATACACATATATAATCTAATACTAGTTAATAATATTAATTTCATTAATTTAGTAAGTTTAATAGTGATTAAACTTTGTCTAATGTTTATGATTATCCATTGTATAAGAAATAGTTAATAAATTTTATTGTAGTAAAATATTATATAATCTTTAAGCTTAATAACTTTATTCATTCTTGAATATATCATAAACTTATCACATAATAATAAAAGGGTTATTTATGAATGAATATTATTATAAACAATTAATATATTTATAATAATTTTCAAATACATTATTTTATTTTGTGTAGACAATATTGGTGTCCAATTAGGTTGATATATTATTAAGTATACATTTTATGATCACTAGATGGAACTTTACCAATAGCCCACTATCAAGCTTTGTTTACATAAACACTGAGAGAGATAGAATTCAATATCTCTTTCAAATTGTCTCCAACCTTTAAACTATGGTTTCGAGCTAGTTGGCTCAGGGTAGGAAGACTACAAACTATATCTAAACACCAACTCTCCAATTAACATTTATGAAACACATTTCTATCAGCTTGAAAGCATGAATTTTTCAGATACATAAATATCTTCAAATCCAGTCAAACAAACTAGATAGTTATATGGGTCTGAATTCAGTTCAGTTTCACCATATAGTAAAAGCCTCTGCAATCTATATCATTGCAAAAACCTTCAAGGGTACATTTATGATAAACAAAACAAGTTATAAATTTCGTAAACTTGCTCATAGCTTGCATTTTATTAATGAATTTTAAAACATTCTAATATAGATTTTGGATTATTTTATTAGTAGAGCTTGCTTAACCTTTGCTCATTTTATTCCATTATAGATTTGTTTTACCTAACTTGTACAGCACTATTAATTTTAACTAGCCTATATAAATTATTATAGATTTGGTATTGTACAATTATTATTATTATTATAGACTTTATATGATTTATAGTGTATATAAAATTTACCAGTCCATATGATCAATTTATTCTGTTAAAGATTTTAATATTCATCATGTTAATATTTTATTTTAATAAAAGATTAATCAAACCTTTTCTTATTTTATACCATTGTAGATTTAGCTTGGTCACACATCTGGGGCAGTAACAAGAGGAATTCTCATGTTTTTATTTTTATATTCATATAGATTTCGTATTCAGAAATAAGACAAAAAATAGAATTTTTTAAATCTTTTGTTCATTTTTCGGTTATCGCCGATTAACCACCAAACACCACCTGATGTTGCTGTTGCTAGTCAAAAACCAATAGATATAACATTACTGGGTTGATTTACAATTTACTTGTTTTACAATACTACATGTCAGTGTGTAGTGCTGGAATTCTCAGGGAGGGGGATCCGATGTCTTTGCTGATTCGAAGGATCGTCCGTCACATGCGGGACAATTTTTAAAACATTATCCATCTCAACACATTACCTGGCTGATTTACAATAGACTTTTTTACACTACTACAGTCAGCTTACACTTTGAAAGTCTGGTATCTGTCCCTGTGCAAAATATGTTTTACGCATGATTTTTAAATAATGACCAAAACATACACTTTTGAAATTCATTTAACCTTAAAAATATGTGTACAGAAGTGTGTCTTTTGTCTTACATTTAATACTATCTAAAACTACACCAGGTCATATAAAAATAAGTACTTCAAATGCACATGCAAACACTTAGGACAACTTGAATTCTACACACCCTCACATCAAACTGTAGCAATCTGTGAAGTGTGTGATAGTACCATGAAGCACAAAAGCTGCTTAGCGGCCAATATGAACAGAACTGTTCTATAGGCCATGTGAGCAGTATATTTCTGTGCTTTTGCATGGAAACAGCAACATCAGGTGGTGTTTGGTGACTAATCGATGACAACCCATTTTTTTCAGTTACAGATTTGATACCTCAATACATGGTGTGTAATATAGCTTTCCTTAATGCTCTCATGTTTCCACCATTACTATATATATATAAACTTAAGAGCATGCTAATGCTCTAAACACTTTTATTATTATTATTATTATTATTATTATTATTATTATTATTATTATTATTATTATTATTATTATTATTATTATTATTATTATTATTATTATTATTATTATTATTATTATTATTATTATTATTATTATTATTATTATTATTATTATTATTATTATTATTATTATTATTATTATTATTATTATGATAAATGCTACTACAAGAGAAGGCATTCAAATCATCTTTATCTTAGATTGTCCCCATCCCCAGACCAGTTTCGACCTATGGGTATCTTCAGACTAGCCAAGAAAATAAAATATAAAACACTACCAATGGTTTCACTGATACAAGTAGACTTCTAAAGTGTAAAGAACTACAAAATGACAACATATTTATACTAAACATTACCCACAATTCCATTTGCTTCCCATCCACCTTAATATTAAAAGAACTTTTAAATAAGTTAATTGCTTCAGAATCATAAAATGTTAATAATAAAGATTATTTAATTCTTCTTTTTATTTCATTTCTCTCAAAGAAGACAACCTTAGCTTCATGTCCAGGAAAAAGATGCAGGCTACACTATTAATTTTGATGAAGCTAAGGTTGTCTTCTTTGAGAGAAATGAAATAAAAAAAGAATTAAAGAATCTTTATTATTAAAATTCTATGATTCTGAAGTAATTAACTTATTTAAAAGTTCTTTTAATATTAAGGGTGGATGGGGAGTAAATGGAATTGTGGGTAATGTTTAGTATAAATATGTTGCTATTTTATAGTTTATTACATTTGAGAAGTCTGCTTGTAGCAGTGAAACTGTTGGTAGTGTTTTTTTTTATTTTATTTTCTTGGCTAGTCTGTTTGAGTTTTGGATTTGGGGTAATTTTGATTTTTTATTGACTAGTTTAGCTTTATTCTTTTAATGTTTACATTTTGATGAGACTCTTTGCATTTAAGTATAGTGTTGTGGATATAGTTTAAATGTTTATGCTTTATTTTTATTTTATATATATATATATATATATATATATATATATATATATATATATATATATATATATATATATATATATTGTTGCATGAGTGTTGTTGGAAGGGTATATGTTTATGTTTATTTACTTATATATATTTATGTTTGTTTTGTAATATTTGTTGGTTAGAAGGTTGGGCTATACAATAATTTAAATAAAATAAAGGGAAAAAAATTAAATAGATATAAATAAAAATTGTGTATGTTTGATTTTTTTGTTATTTTAGAAGTGTATTTGTAGTTGATCTTTATTATGGGTTTGTGGGATTTAGTTTTTAATAAGTTTCATTTGAATGATATTAGAAAGGATTAAAAAGTTATCAAGATTGAATGATAGGATAGAATCATTAAGATGGCAGATTTATTTTCTTAAAAAATGTAGAGAATTTAATATTTTTCCTAGGAGTTGTGTGATTAATTTTAAGAAGAATAACTTAATACCCTGTACAGATTTACATATACCTGCACATATATATGTAAGGGATTCAAACTCAGACTTTCACATGACCCTCAACTCTCCATACCATCTTATATTGCTGATTCACATGATCACACACATGTTGAAAAGATAAATAATCACCAATATTCATATTTAATGCTAAACCAGCACTCATCAGTTAGTCCAGATTACCATCTCCACACATATATACAATCAGTGCTCAGCTTTATATTAAGATAGCCAATCTTCATACTTTAATGGATAGGCATCAAATCACTCCAACCCACAATTCTTCAGCCATTCATTTTATTGAAAATTTGATGATGGAACATTCAAAACCCATATTAGTGCCAAGATTATCATCCTACCCATGTTGATGTTAGTCATTCTGACCCCACATGTACTGGAGAATAATCCATTTTTTACATACGTATGTGAGAGAATGTTGTTTAAAATAGGAATTTAGTTTTGAATTTACAAACATATATTTTGAATAGTTTTTTTGAAAGAAAATTTTATTAAATTTTACAAATTTATTTATAAATATAAAAGATATAGGTATTGTTTAGACAAGTGGCAAGATTTTAATTATTCGGTTTTAAATTTTTCACAAAGCAGTTTAGGCAAAATAGATAAATTTCTATTGTAGGAAGTATAAAAGAAAATTCAAATGGTTGTTTGGAAAAGTGAATAAAGTTTATTGTAGTGATAGAGTGTTTGAGAATAATATTTCTATTAATAGAGTTGTTAATCTTTCTGATATTAAGTTAAATAATAGAGAATTAGAGATTCTTGGTAAAGATCCTAATTTTGTTTTTTTTTTTCATTCAAAAAATATAGTTTTTGATATAATTTCATCTATTGAATTTAGTAATTTGCATGATGAGCAGAAATTTGGCATTCAATTGGTTTTGAATAAAAGCTTAAAAAGAAAAAAATATTATTGCTAATCCTGCTGAGGTTAGACATTTTAAGGATAGGTTAATTGCTAATGATATGATCATTTTTTGTGAAGACAAAGCTGGTCAGTTTCAGAGAGAAAATGGATAAAGAATTAAATAATGCTAAATATATGTTTTTTAGAAAAAGATCCAGGTAATATGATTAAAAGGAAGTTAATAGATATAAAAAAAATCATAAATGTAAAAAAATTTATAGAGTAGGTTATTTAAAATGTTATTCAAATGATTTCATATTAGCTAAGATGTTTATGAATATTAAGACTCACAAAAATGGTTTTCCTTTAAGATTTATTTTTGATTTTACATGTAATGTTGTAGAGAGTATTTCTAGGTTCTTGAATAATTTTTTAAAGCAATTTATTAATTTTGGTCATTAGACAGTTTCTTTTTGTTTTGAGGCTTTTGATAAGATTAATAATTTTAAAATAGAAAGTGGGTATTTAGCAGTTTAGATATTGAGAATATGTATCAATCTGTTAATAAATTATGCAGTATTGATATTTTTATGTCTGGGTTGGTTAAGCATGGATCATTGTCAAAAAATAAAATTGAAGTCATTAAAGATTTGCTTTTATTATTAGAAAATTCTATGTATTTTACTTATAATGGTAATTTTTATAAGAATAAGGAAGGGTGAATACTGGGTTATATTATTTCTCCTTTAGTTTGTTCAGTTTATATTGATTATTTGGAAGAAATTATTAAAAAGAATTGTTTATATTTAAAGTTATTTGTTAGATATGTAGATGATTGTTTGTTTGTAGTTGACAATGATAAATTGAAGGAGTTGGTAAATGAGTTTAATTGTTTTAATCCTTCTATAAGGGGAGGGGTGTTAGATTTTATTAAATTAAAATTTTTAGATCTATTGGTGATTAGAAATGTAAAGACTAATTGTTTAGTATGTAGTCTTTATGCTAAAAGTAAAGAGTTAAGGTCTATAATTAAACCTGATATCTATCAATCTGTATCTCATAAAATAGCTGCTTTAAGAAATTATTGTTATAGAAATAAGAGATTAAATAATTCTAGTGGAGTAGCTTTGTTTCAGAAAGGTCAATTTTAGAAAGATTATTTGAGTGTTGGCTATTCTGATAAATTTGTTAAAAGTATTTTATTTAATAATAATAATGTAAATGATAAAGAAAATATGATTTTATTTCTTTGCCATTTAAATTGCCTTTTTATAAAATTGTATGTAAAAATAGTAATTTGTTTGAAAATAAGAAAATTGCTTGGAAAAGGGGTATTACTTTGAAAAATTTATTGAATAATGCAAAGTAAATTTTTGATAGGAGGACTATTCCTGGAGTAGTGTATGTTATCCCTTGTTTTTGTAAGAATGTTTATTTAGATCAGAGTAGCTCGAGTTTAAATGAAAGAATAATGGTATATAAAAGTAGGGTTAGAAATAAATATCTTAGTTCTGTTTTGTATGTCCATGAAAATGATACAGGCCACACTATTAATTTTGATGAAGCTAAGGTTTCCTTCTTTGAGAGCAATGAAATAAAAAAAAAGAATTAAAGAATCTTTATTATTAAAATTTTATGATTCTAAAGCAATTAACTTATTTAAAGTTCTTTTAATATTAAGGGTGGGTAGGAAGCAAATGGGATTGTGGGTAATGTTTAGTATAAATATGTTATTATTTTGTAGCTCTTTATACTTGAGAAGTTGAGTTATAGATTTGGGATAATTTTTATTATTTAATGACTAGTTTAGATTTATGCTCTTAACCCTGCTGGATTTTGCTATTTTTCTGATATTTCTGATGTTTTTCTCTGTCTCACACATCACCATAAAATATATGATGAAATGATTATTACTTATCAGGAAATAAATTTGACTTCATTTGATACATATTTTTGTTTACTACTGAAATAAATTTTAACTGTTCACATTTTGTTTCTGGAAATATTAAAAAATGGGATTGCAATCAAAACAAAGACTTTACACATCATTGTTTTTAGAAAGATTATTTTCAGTTTATAAATCAATGAAATATTTTTTAATTCTTATTATTTTTAAACATCAAAACGAATAATTATTTATTTCTCTTATATCTAACAAATTATGCTTTAAAAGTTTAAATTTTTAAAATATTTATTGCAAAATTGTGATATTTTCTTACTTGTAAATATAAAATAGATTGTTTACATCAAAACTAGTCTTATAAATTGCTTCAGGTCATATTTATGTTAGCTACTAATACAATGTTATATTTTTGGAAATAAAGTATTTCAAGTCAAAATAAGTTATTAATAATATATATTTCTTGATATCTAATAAATATAGTGCAAAATTATTTTTAAAAAAATATCTAAAACCATAATAAATTTGCAAATAAACACATTTTTGCATCATTGGAAACTACAATGTCAAAAAATGCTGAACGTTTTACAGCCTTGGCAACAGACAATAGCTGAACATGTCAGAGCAGGGAAATATCTTTTGTTAGAGTGGGAATTTTGGATTTTATGCCTTTTAGTGCAAAATTTGTGGCAAAAAAATTTGTTATAATAAAATATACCATTTTACATGCATTTTAATGTATAACAGTTACGAAAAAATTCATCAGGGGGTGAATTGGCCAAAAGGCAATTTTCTGTAGTCCTGAAATAGATTATCGTTAATGTATATATATATATAGGTGTATTATAAATGCACACTCATTAATAAAGGTATGCATTTATAAATAATTTTAGTCAATTTAACTTTAGATTTAAAAAGATAAAGAAACTTTTTTATAGTAACTAAATTTATTATTAATATAACTGTTTTAGATTTTTGTTAAAGGAATAATACTTAATTAAATAATAATCCATAAATCCTTTTCTCACTTATTTTGGGGTTTTTTTTATTAGTTAAAACTCTGAAAAATCAATATATTTTTTAAGTGTTATTTCTAGCTTTAAAAATGTTTAATTTCTTAAAGAAATATTAACCTTCCATAATTTTGTAATGTAGTTTTATGTTTTTTTGGTCACTTTTCCCCATGGTGAATTTTTCTGCAAGTATCATATGTTAAAATGTGTACTTTTCTGTATCGATTATTATATAAAAATTTCATTCAAAAATTATGATACATGGTAGGAAATTAAAAAAGCCCTTACAATAGACATAAGCACTACCCAGACATGTTTCAGCCATTGTCCCAAGGTCAGGTGGTAAAATGTTTGACATATTAATACATTGTTTAAATAAAATAGTCCCAATGACCAAAAACATGTTTATTTGCTAATTTAATATGGTTTTAGATATTTTTACAATAATTTACAGTATATTGATTAGATATCAAGAAATATAAATTATTAATAATTTATTTTACTGGAAATACTTTATTTTTAAAAATATAATGTTATATTAGCAGCGAACATCAATATGGCCTTAAGCTATTTACAAGTTTAGCTTCCATGCAATCTACTTATACTTATGAGTATAAAAATATCACAATTTTGCAATAAATATTCAAAAATTTTAAACTTTTAAAGTATAATTCATTAGATATAAGAGAAATAAATATTTATTTAAATTTTTAAAAATAATCAGAAATAATGAAGATTTCATTGATTTTGAAAAATTGAAAATAATATTTCTGAAATAATGATGTGTAATCTTTTTTTGATTATGACCTCATTTTATTAATATTTATAGAAACAAAATGTGAACATTTAAAATTTATTTCAGTAGTAAACAAAAATATCAATCAAATGAAATCAAATTTATTATTTTCTGATCAGTAATAATCATTTAATCATATATTTTACACTGATGTGTGAGACAAAAAATGTCAGAAAATGCTGAAATGTTTGAGTCTATGCTGCACAAAGAAAGGGTTATGTATAATCTATAAATAAGTACATTTATTTAATTAAAACACTAAATTTAATGAATGAAAATAATTATTGGCTTATTTAATTAAAGAATTGTGTAAACAGGTAATTAATGGATTATTTAATTAAAGAGTTTTGATAAATGGGTACTAAAAGAAATTAATGGTTTGTTAATTTAAAAATTTGGTAAATGACTGGGCCTGTTAATTAAGAAATAGTAAATGATATAAAAGGGTCTGTTCAGATTATTCCAGTTATTTTTCTATTCATCAATGATCCTGTTCCTTCTTGTGATCATTGTTTTTGCTTGTTCCACATTAAGAATACCAACAGTTGAAAGAATCAATATGCATAGATAACCTTCCCATGAATGAACTTTCCTTCTTCAGCATGTTGCCCATAGCCATTAGATTTTCATGTTTACTTGCTGAGTTTGATCCAACACTATTCCAACTGTCTTCATATTTGGAATTCAACAAGAAAACATTTCACGGAAACTCTCTATAAGATTGAAAACTGATAAATGAAGAGCCTTTATATGAAAACTATTAATGAGCTCCATTTGCATACATATGTATAGTATTCAACTTTTTTGGAAAATAATACCTTCTCCATTGTCTTTTCTGTTAGTCTTAAAGATATTTTTTATTTATGAACTATTTTCTAAGATATTACTTACATTACCAACAAGACATTCAATTCAGATGATTTATGGGTTTATGTATTTTTATATTAACTAATATTAATCTGTGTATTTATCTTTTGATATTTATAATTTAAATGATAACACTTTATCTAACTCACTATATTTGATATAGAGGATGGTAGCTTTACTTTACATTTTCTTTTTGATAGTTGTGATAATGAAAACCAATTTACTTCTCAAATTTTAATTTTTTACTTCTCATTCATCAAGATTTGTTACCAAAACTACTCCCATGATTGTTACAATATAGTTTTAGTTCAATGTTGCTTCTAAAGAAAAGTTTTAAACAAAAAAGGGGTTTTTTTAAAAAATAAAACCAAAAGGAGAAAATACAGATTTTATTTTTTTATATATTTTATATTTAATAATTAATTTAGTGTCTCTGAAGATATTCAAACATCATTAATATATATATATTGTGCCCTTTTCTATAAGTCAGAAATAGGTCACCACAGTAAATTATTAAAAATTTTAAATTTTGGAATATGTTCTCTTGATGTGTTAATTATATTGTGTTAATAATATCTTAAGGTACAATTTAAAGCTAAATGAAAATACGTAACACATAAAATTATAATGAATAACTTTAAAACAATTAAATAAAGCTAAAAATATTATTTCATATGGTTGCAAAAGCTGGCCATAATAAATAACACAGCTATAAATATTTAAATGTTTAAAAGTTCATTTTTAATAGTTTTAAACTGATAGTTAAGTAAATGTTATATTTAAATTTGTAATCATATTTAATAATCATAATTAATATCGTATATTTTAAAAGTTAGTTTTATGGTAGTGAAAATTGTATTTAATTCTATATTTTCCAAATTATATTCTTCCAAATTATATAATTGTATTATTCTATTCAATACAACAAGTGTAGCAATTTATTATTCCTAGACAGAAATCGGAAATAGCCTGTCTTGTTTATTAATCATGTGATTTATGTAATATAGAGTTGCACAAACTTGCTCGCTAGAATTTATTAGTAAAATTTGAAATATTGTAAAATTACATTGTGGAATTGAATAGAATTATTGACCTATCATAAAGCAAATAATAAATATTGGGTTAACTGTCGTTATAACATGTTTAAACAATGTAATAAAGACGAATACAGTTAATAAAAAAGTTAATATTTTGTTTTAAAATAAACTCGATAAATTAAATATTAAAAATAGATAAATTCATTGAATATTGTTTTAAAAGTTATTTTAAAGATATTTAATCAATTTAGTAAAGTAATAGTTTATTTAAAAGTAATATTTTTATATAATATTTGTAAGTTTTAATACGTCATAATTTTTATTTTGAAATTTAATTCTGTAAAACTGAAACTTATGCAAATTTGGTATCGAACTAAAAATAAGAATCAACCAATAGGATTAAGGTATTCTTACAGGCTATATATACCATTGCAGTTGATTTATCAAGAGGTGATTGAAATGTTTTATAGGTAGCTGAACATATCAGAAGCTATCAAGGTGATCATAATTTTAACTTTATTATTTTAGTCAATTTAATTCTCTCTTCTAATTTTTATTTGCAAAAACTAATTGATATTTAAAAGTATTTTGCAAAAGAGAGTTTAACTTAAATATATTTTAATAACTTCATTTAATATGTGTGGCTAAATTTAAAAGTTCCATTACCAGGAGTATTTTATCAAAAGTCTAATATATAACTTCACGTTAATAAATGGATATGCCAAGAAGTAAAATATATTCAGTTTATATTATTTTTAAAATGTATATAATATTTGTTGATACAGTTTCATTAATGCTGAACCAGAGGACTGTTCTAATGAATAAAATAGCAGTGTGGGCATTATACAAAAAGCTCAAATGGAAAGACTATTTTACCGTCTAAAAGTAAAGGCACATTATTTTTATATAGAAGATAAACTTGTCCAAAATTAAGAAATAATAAGACAGTTATACTTTGTGATAATTTGATAAAAATATATTAAAAGAGTAAAATGTTATATCCTTTTTAAAGGAAACATTTTAAAGAATATTTTGCAAGAAATTATTTAAGAAAGTGAATCATGGAAAATATTTGCTAGTGTGTTTGGTATATAAAAACCTACAGTCTTAAAAGGGTTAAATGCATTTAGAAAGATTTAAAAAAAACTTGGAGTTTTAAAAACTGATGGAAATAAATACTAAATGAAAATAAATTCACTAAGGAAAAAACCCATAAAGAAAGTGAATATATGATTAAATAGAAGGATGGATTCATGGAAAAATAAATATTGCGCAAAAAGTTTATCGGCTAGATTAAGCTGAGCCAAACAGAACATAATGCATTACTACTCCAATATGGATTATAGAAGCTTCACGGGATTATTTTAATATTATGATTTCAGTAACCATCATTCTGGACTACAGAAGTTATAAACTATTATTGTATTAATTATTCCAGAATAGATTGATGATTATTTTGTTTAATTTTCAAGATTTAAAAAGACATTGTCTCATATTATTTTTACTATGATTTTTTTTAATTGCTCACTGCCGACCACCCTACAAATGTTCATTGTCAAGCAAAAGAAACATAGCAATGGGGAAAGGTGACTGCTCTTGAAGAAATAAAGTGCTTTTGAGGAGAACATTTTTAAAAAAAAAAAAAACTCTCAAGAAGATAATAAACATTTTGAACTTTAAAGAACTTTTGTCAATTGAAGATTTAACTGAAGATATATGTAATTATAGTTTTGATTGATTTTTTTTTATTTATTAACTTAGTTTAAATGTAAATTTTTATTAAGAAGTATAGGAACGTAAATATTAATTATTTATGGTATTAGAATCCTATAGTAGAATATTTAATAGCTTAAATTGGAATATTTTAAATAGAAGCATGGATATATTTTTTTATGTATGAGATGTTATAGGTAGTTGGAGAAAAGAAGACTGCAAAAGTGATACTGATGAGCTAATGTCACTTGGTAACAACTAATGAATTATTGATATTTATTATGATGTATTTTCTTGTTTTTCTTTTTTACAGATTGCCTATGTAATAATGTTTGATGTATGAATGTTAAAATATGCATTATACAACACATTTTATAATATTGTGAGATTAGGATTTATTTGGAATATGCATACTATGATTTTATAATGATAATATAACCCAACATGATAATAAATATTTATGTGATTCTTTTTAAAGAACTTTCATATTATCTGATGATCAAAATATGTGTTTAGTTTAGAATACAAAAGTAAAGCAAACTTTTCTTATGGTTTAGTAAGATTGCTCTAATTACAGTTGAATCTTATTTATTATTTGAATATGCAAGCTAGTAAATTTGTCAATGTAAGACCTGGTAAATCTTAGGAAATAAGAATAGGATAGTGACCTGGTATTAGTAATATGGTTAACATGTCCAGGAGATTATTAAGTTAGGATATTTGGGAAATATGAACAGTATTTTATAATATTTGTAGACATGCAAATGCAGTTAAAAAAAGCCCTATAATTGTATATTTATTTTGGACAGTGCTTATTTTTCTTGGAGTATTGATTGATGTTCAATAAAGCTAAAGGAATAGCTTGACATCACTTATAGTATTTGAGAATATTAGACAGGAAAAGGTCTTGCCTCTAGTTTTATAAATACACTGCCATGATAATATTTCAATATGAGTTATTACTCTAGTTTTGTTCCCATCCTATAAATCTATTCATTATCTAGATTTTCCAAAAAGTAGCTACATCATACAGTAAGATATATTTTAAAAAATATAATAGATGATTTAGAGTTAAAGATATGCAATTGTTTGGAATGAGATGAGTTCATTTACTTGGATGAAGAAATAGAATTTGTATGAATTGAAAATCCAATGGACTTCAAATGAAAGTATCATAAAATATGTTATAGATTTATTTTATTTTGGAAATAAATATAAGATCTTAAAAAAAAAATATGTAAAGCAAAGTCGCTTTTGTAATATTAAATAATATTAAAATATTTGTTTCAATCTTTTTAAAAATAAGTGCTGCATATTTTTAATATAATACTATGAAGTAAAAATGATCTACACAATAAGTTTAGGTACAATTTATATTTATTCAAGAATAGAAAATGTATCAGTAATTATAGTTATATAATACTATAATATTGTTATAATGGAATATATTATAGTTAATTAATACAGTTTTGTGAACAATAGTATCCATAATTTAGATATAAATTATCAATAGATATTTTACATGATATCGATAATATTGCTAAAGTGAAATCGTCTAGTAAAAAGGATATCCATGTTTTTCGATTAGTATTATTTTATGTTTATCCATACTATGTTTCTATGGATGTTTAATAAAGAAAAAGAAGCATACTTGAACAATAGCTAAAGGATGTAAAAAATATTTTGAGTAATCATTAAATAAATGTAATTTTGTTTATATAAGATTGATCAAACAGGGATTAATAATATTGTATTATTTTATCATTTTGATTTAAGTCAGAGTAAAGACTTAACGAGGTTTGAATATAAAGAATGTATAATGGTACCAATCTTTAAGATATTTTAAATGTACATATTGTACATAAATTGTTATATTATTAAATTATAATAAACTTTGTTAAAATTTGTTTTCTCAAAATTTGTGTGTTAGTTTGTTATTTTTTCCGTCTTCATGAATTTGAACACAGAGTTAATAAAATTAAATACAATATTTTTTGCACAGAAATGAATAAAGAATTATTTAAGAATTGGATTATTTATTAAGTAATCACATTTACATTATCTTATGGTCATAAATTAGTTATCATAATAATACATTGAATTATATGCTATCCATTGCCACACACTTTTGTTTGTCAGATTATCAAATGCTACCACGTATTTATTATATTATTACATGAAGATAAAAGATTATATTATATTATTTGATTATTTTATTATGGTAATAAAAATATAACGAAAAGAAAAGATATACAGAATTAGTTATACAATGAAGAATATTATTATTATTATTTATTATTATTATTAGTTTAAGTGTAGTAGATTATGACATAAAATTCCCTTCTCATATTTTACTACCATAATTTTATTAACTTAGAATAAATTTTATGAACCTGAGATTTTATAGAGCTAAATTATAGTAGATAAAGATTAAGATTCAATTATTAGTTTAATCTTAGTGAGTAGGATTTATTAAAGTCGTAAGAATACTATAAGTTTATTTATTTAAAATAGTAATAGGGGGGATAGTGTTCTTATGCCATTGAGGTAGTATCCTGTAGGATATTAGCTCAATGTAATCTATCTTGTCACCTGTATTTTCACTTCCAAGTCTCATGAAAATATTAAATATTTATTTAATTTATTTTTATAATATGAACCTTATTTTATTTTAAAATTTGAGCTAGTGAAGCATTTAATTTTAATTGCTGAATGTTTTATTTATTAATTATTAACTGAGCTAGAACCCATTTATTTAATATAATATACTTATCCGGAAGTGAGATGCACAACATACACGGTTAGATTTTGATGCCGCAACTAGGGCTCGAGATGTTAGTAGGGTTAGCCTCAATATGTGAAGAGTCCATAATTATAGTTACAGTTTAGGAAAGTAATTAAAAATATATAATACAATAGTTAGTATTTAAATTTGTTAACGTAATTTTGGAGATTATTGATAGGTATATCTCACAGAAATAGATAGCTGAATATTTTATAATAGCAATAATTATTTGGGATTTGATTATTATAGTAAACTAAGTGATTATTATTAAAAATATTACAATTTTATGTGGTATATAATCTGACTGTTTAAAATAAAATATTATTATATCGTTTGTAAAACAATTAGCAAATAAATATTTAAGATATGCATATGTGGCTAACAATTATCTTATTACATATTATGACCATGTCAATTATTAAAATATTGAAAATATATTTGAAAATGCTTTATTATATGCAAATTATCTGTGGATCATGCATGTGGGAAAATAATGTTGTAACACACATAATTTTAATTGTTATAGTTATACTATTTAATTAGTATTAGATCGTATAAAGTCTTAAAAGGTATTATCTATGGTTTATTGTGGATGATATTTAGATGGAGATAGAAGAAACTGGTAAGGGACTATTTATGAAAATTATTCTATGGAAATGTTGATATAATAAAAACTAGTATTATTTGAGTTGAGATTTTTAATTCTATAAGGCAAACTATTTTAAAATGAATAGTAAGAATAAGAATTTAAAGGCAGGAATGTTTAATTCTGTCAGTAAAGATAATATTGGTAAAAAGACGAAAGTGGAAAAGAAAATTATAAAAGAAGAATTAGCAATAGCTAATGTAGATGATATGATTAAAGAGATGTTAGATTCTTTTGAAAAGGAGATGAAAGAAGATAGTGATAGAAAATTTGATTCTCTCAGAGAAGAATTGAAATCTTGTCATAAAAATATGAATCAATATAATAAAGATATTGATTCTCAACTTGATTCTCTTAATAAAGATATGAAAGAACTTAATATGAAATTAGATTCTAGTTTAGAAGATAGTAAATCTTTTGGGAGAAATGCAAAAGAAAATAAATCTTATAAGGAAAAACCTTGTAAACCTACTGATTTAGTTCATAAAAATGTTGAAGATGAAAAGTCATCTGTTGGGATAGTTAGTCGAGATGTTAAAGTAGTAGATACTAATTTGAAAAATAAATTAGAAGAGAATAATAAATCTCAAAATATTGAATTAAAGATTATAGAAACTGAATCTAAGCCATCAGTTGAGATAATTGATAAGAATATAGCAAATGAGAAAACAGCTTTCAAAGTAGTTAATAAATCTGTTAAAGTAACTAGTACAGATTCGAAGATGCGTAAAGAACCTATTAATTTAGTCAGTAAAAGTTTGGTAGAAAATAAACAACTTGTTAAAATAATAAGAAAATCAAATCCACAAGTAATTAAAATAGTTAATGAATATATTGGCTTATGCAGTAATTTGGCAAAAGAAGATAAAGATTATGTTAAATTAGTTGGCAAAAAGGTAAATGATAATGTATCATTTGTTAAAATAGCAGAAGATGGTGTAGGGAAGGATGAATCTTTTATTGAATTAGCTAGTGAAGAAACCCAGTTATCTGTTGAAAAAATTAGTACAGATAGTGATTTAATTCATGAAGAAATAAAGATTCAAAAAGAGTCTATTGAATTAGTTACTCGAGAATTAAAATCAAATATACAGTTTATTGAGGTGATAGATGATATGGAAAAAGATAAACCATTGATGGATTTAGAAGATGTGAAAGATTTGCAAAATGTAGAATTAATTGAAAAGGATATTGAGTTAGTTAACAAAGAACCAAAAGAGTTAAAAGAATCTATTGAAATTTGTAGTAAGGATTTTAAATTAGTTGATGAAAAGATAAAAGAGTGTAAAGAACCTATTGAAAGGATTGATAAAAATATAAATGTGAATGTGGAGGCAGATTCTCAAAAACAAATTGATGAAATGAAGGAAACTATATTAGAGATAAGGAGATATCATCAAGAATTAGAAGTACATAAAATGGATATAGCTGAAAAAATTAGGAAATCATGAGAATTATCACAGAGATAATTAGAGATAACTTCAAAATTTCAAAGTTCTGTTAAAGAAATAGTAGTGAATGTTTCTAGTAAAAAAGGAGAGGACTTGATTGTTCTAAGTCAGAATAATAAAAGTGAAGAATTTGTTGAAGTAATTAATGAGAACCATAAATCATGTGATGAAATTGTAAAGGAACCTGAAGAATCTTTTAAGTTGTCTAGTGATGATAAAAGAGTTGATGAGGATTTAGGAACAAAATTAAATTCATTAGATGAAAAACACCCTGAGTTATTAGATAATGAATTGTTGAAGATTACCAACAATACCGGTAATAAATTTAAGGATAAGACGCAAAATATTATTCAGAAATCTAATATTAAGTATGAAAATATTTATCTAAAATCTGATATTTACAAAGAAATAGTATTTACAAAAATTAAAGGTACAATGCCTAATTCAAATTTTATAAGATTAGAGATTGATCGGAATAGAGATATAGGCAAACCCAAAATAAAACTTAAAACTAACAATAAGGAGAAAATTAAAATAGATTTTCTCAAGGAGATATTTAATCATAACAAAAATCTGAGGAAGATTAAAGTGAAATTTAAAGAATTGAGTAGAGAAAAGATTAAGATAAGTTATCTTAGTGAAGGCATAGATTATATAAGGGAGATTGGGAAAGCGAAAGTGAAATTTAAAGGGATAAATGAAAAGGTATTTAATGTAAATATAGGTAGAAAGGTTATTGATGTAGAAAAAGAGATCGGAAAGGCTAAGATCAAACTTAAAAGGATAAATAATGATTTCATTAATATAGATTTTCTTAGGGAAAGTGTAAATAAAGAAAGAGATATGGGAAGGCCAAAGTTAAACTTAAAGTTATAAAAAGAAAGGATAAATAATATTGATTTTTTTTAGAGAAAATGTTGATAGAGAGAAGAGTATAGGAAAGCCCAAGGTAAAACTTAAAAGTATAAAGCAAAAGAGTTTTAAAGTAAATTTTCTTAGAGAAAATGTTGATAGAGAAAAGGATACAGGAAAGCCCAAGGTGAAACTTAAAGAAATAAGTTTAAAAGAGAATTAAAGATCTATTTAGAAATAAAAGATACAAAATGATTAAGACAAATAATTTCTAAGTAAGATATATATTTAACAATATATTGTAACCTTATTTTGAAGAACAAATATAAAGACTTTAGAGTAATATAAAGTAATTATTTTAATATGATAAAGTGTAGAATTTTTTTTTTTTTAGTATTTCTAGTTGAGATTCTGAGTAGAATGTCCAAATGTTCTTTGATTTTATAAATTAAAATAGTATATTAGTTATATTTCAATAGTGTAAGATAAAATTTAGTTATAGCAAATTATAAAAAATTGTAAGTATCATTGAATAGAATGAATATTAAGATAGATGTTTAATTTAAATTTTTTATTAGAAGGAGGAGGTTATGTGCCCTTTTCTATAGGTTAGAAATAGGTCACCACAGTAAATTATTAAACATTTTAAATTTTGGAATATGTTATCTTGATGTGTTAATTATATTGTGTTAATAATATCTTAAGGTACAATTTAAAGCTAAATGAAAATATGTAACACATAAAATTATAATGAATAACTTTAAAACAATTAAATAAAACTAAAAATATTATTTCATATGGTTGCAAAAGCTGGCCATAATAAATAACACAGCTATAAATATTTAAAAGTATGTTTAAAAGTTCGTTTTTAATAGTTTTAAACTGATAGTTAAGTAAATGTTATATTTAAATTTGTAATCATATTTAATAATCATAATTAATACCGTATATTTTAAAAGTTAGTTTTATGGTAGTGAAAGTTGTATTTAATTCTATATTTTCCAAATTATATTCTTCCAAATTATATAATTATATTATTCTATTCAATACAACAAGTGTAGCAATTTATTATTCCTAGACAGAAATCGGAAATAGCCTATCTTGATTATTAATCATGTGACTTATGTAATATAGAGTTGCACACACTTACTCACTAGAATTTATTAGTAAAATTTGAAATATTGTAAAATTACATTGTGGAATTGAATAGAATTATTGACCTATCATAAAGCAAATAATAAATATTGGATTAACTGTCATTATAACATGTTTAAACAATGTAATAAAGACGAATACAGTTAATAAAAAAGTTAATATTTTGTTTTAAAATAAACTAGATAAATTAAATATTAAAAGTAGATAAATTCATTGAATATTGTTTCAAAAGTTATTTTAAAGATATTTAATCAATTTAGTAAAGTAATAGTTTATTTAAAAGTAATATTTTTAAATAATATTTGTACATTTTAATACGTCATAATTTTTATTTTGAAATTTAATTCTGTAAAACTGAAACTTATGCAAATTTGGTATCGAACTAAAAATAAGAATCAACCAATAGGATAAGGTATTCTTACAGGCTATATATACCATTGCAGTTGATTTATCAAGAGGTGATTGAAATGTTTTATAGGTAGCTGAACATATCAGAAGCTATCAAGGTGATCATAATTTTAACTTTATTATTTTAGTCAATTTAATTCTCTCTTCTAATTTTTATTTGCAAAAACTAATTGATATTTAAAAGTATTTTGCAAAAGAGAGTTTAAATTAAATATATTTTAATAACTTCATTTAATATGTGTGGCTAAATTTAAAAGTTCCATTACCAGGAATATTTTATCAAAAGTCTAATATATAACTTTGCGATAATAAATGGATGTGCCAAGAAGTAAAGTATATTCAGTTTATAATATTTTTAAAATGTATATAATATTTGTTGATACAGTTTCATTAATGCTGAACCAGAGGACTGTTCTAATGAATAAAATAGCAGTGTGGGCATTATACAAGAAGCTCAAATGGAAAGACTATTTTACCGTCTAAAAGTAAAGATGCATTATTTTTATATAGAAGATAAACTTGTCCAAAATTAAGAAATAATAAGACAGTTATACTTTGTGATAATTTGATAAAAATATTATATTAAAAGAGTAAAATGTTATATCCTTTTTAAAGGAAACATTTTAAAGAATATTTTGCAAGAAATTATTTAAGAAAGTGAATCACGGAAAATATTTGCTAGAGTGTTTGGTATATAAAAACCTACAGTCTTAAAAGGGTTAAACGCATTTAGAAAGATTTTAAAAAAACTTGGAGTTTTAAAAACTGATGGAAATAAATACTAAATGAAAATAAATTTACTAAGGAAGAAACCCATAAAGAAAGTGAATATTTGCTTTTAAAATTATCTATGCATCTGCTTCATATAACTATATTCCAGATTCCACTTTTTAAAATTATTTCAGCTCTATCTACAAAGTAGGTTACTATATGTCTCAATAGCTTATTAGCCATTGAAATTGATTTTCTAACATTTTTGTCATTATAAGAGAAAAATTTGTTACATAATCATGTATTACTGCTTCAGTACACATGTGTATATAAACATGCAACTTAACCATCTAGAATTGCGTGTACAGCACACACATATAAAAATAAATATCGATATACATAAGCATGTGGAATAAATGTTCACTTCTACATATGTATATAAATATGTTCGTGTGTATTCTCAGGCGTATACACCAAATTGTACATGCCTATACTCTTAGGTAATGCATCAATTCTTTCTTACAAAAAGTTGTAATAAAATATTCTTCAAAAAATGTCTTTTAAATATCAAACATAATTTTTTTTAGTGTAAAGAATTTTAAATAATATCTCTAATAACCGTTCATATTTTATTATTTTATAATTAACTGAAGCAAAAAGAAAAAATAACAACGCTAAAATAAATTTATTATATTAAAAAAAAAGTATTGACGTTCTTTGTTAAGATTTGAAACAGTTGCTGTTAATTTCATTCCATTAAGGTAATCTTTTAATTCAGTTAATCTTTTAAAAGACATTAATAGGAAAGTAGATTAGATATTTTTTCCATCCTTTAAAATTTTATTCATCACTTCGAGCATCCTTTGAAAAAGAAATCCAATATTGATAACTAATCAGCTAAATCAGAAACTAGAAACATATTCAGATAAACTTATTATTGTAACTCTATTGCGAATAAAGACTATTGCTTATACATTAAAGTGGAGTATTTATTTTAATATAGTTTATAAATGGAATTTGTATACGTTATTAACATTTTTATAAATCCCACTAAAACTGTAACTATAATCATTTCAAAGCTTTTTTTAAAACTTTGAATAATTACAATACAATGTCTTGGTAAAAGTTATTGTTTTCTTTATTATCATTACATTTAAATTCGTTATATCAATCCATTTAAATATTTTTACGCATTTTAATCTTCTCTCCCCTTTTAAATCTTTATCTATCCTCTCCTTCTCAAAAAAAAAAAAAAAAAAAAACATCTAAAAGGATTGAATATTGTGTTTTACCTTGTATTGTGACTTACAAATATATTTACATTTTATACATTACTATCGATATATCCTCGCTCATTCAAGTCGTTTTATGTTGTAAATAAGATTTTAGTATGTTCATAAAAATAGTTTATAATATATAGTGATTAATTAATCAGCAATAGGATTTGCTGGTATAAGTTTTTTTTTATCTCATGTGTCATAGCATCAGCCGGGAAGCGAGCCCGCTAAACCCGGGACAAGTGCTTGTAAAGCTGCTGTCGCTGACCTTTCGACCACCAATGCTTGACTGCTGGTATAAGTTATTACATTAATTATCAACCTATATAAAATAAAAATTAATATTTTTAAATATATCTTTACATATATTTCATTTAGCTTGTCTCAAGTCTGGCTACCATTATATCATGCTTGTAAAATTACTTTAATGACTTTGGGTTTAAACGAGTAATTGAAAGGTAAACAGCCTAGCATCTTTCTCATGAACTGTGTTATGCATGAAAAAACATGGTAATAAAATAAAAATAAAGTAATTAATAATCTAAAATCCCTTGATCTATGTATATAAAAAAATTACCAAAGTGGTCCTATTAGATTCTGAGCTGCCTGATGAACTTAAGTCCTCAGTGGTCAGTTTATATTGCAAATGAAATTTTTACTTTAAATATAATGGTAATAATAAAAATCCAGATGTCACATGACTTATATATAGCTTGCATATACCAATATGTAAACTTAAGAGTATGCTATAACTCTAAACAAGCTTTTTTTTATTATTATTATGATGACTTTAAAGACATGCAGATGTCTAAAGGTTTAGATCTTCTTCTTGAGAAATATATTTTAGATAAATGCTTAGCTTGAGTTGGTTTTTTTAATCTAGTGTCCCAACTCCTCACTGAAGAGACCTATAGGTCAAAACTGGTCTGAGGATGGAAACAATCTAAGATAAAGATGATTTGAATAAAAAAAAAAAGCTTGTTTAGAGTTATAGCATACTCTTAAGTTTAAATATAATGATGAGTTTTAATATATCAAAAACAAATAAGCAGTGTATGATTTAAAATTGTAATTTATAGTGTATCACATACTTTATATATATATTGTGCCAATGCCAAATTGGCACATGTATATAAAATAATTTTGTATAAAAATTATTATCAAAACCTTTCGGAAAAAAAAGAATTTGAAAGTGACAATTAATTACTTTAAAGAGGGGAGAGGGAGTTTTCCTATAAAAAAGAAAAAAAAAAAAAAACAAAGAGTTTCATAAAAGTTAAAATTATTATAAATTAAAAGTTTAAAAAAATATAAAAATCTCTTTTCATTTCAGTTTATTATAATAGATTATATTAGTGCGTGAGAATGTAAACAAAAGTATGCATGTTAGAATAATATTAAAAAAATAAATAAATATTGAAATGAAATGTATTTAGAAACACAGTGGTGGACTGCTAATTAAAGATATGAAAACAACACATTTTAAAATAGCTACTACTAATCAAATATTCAATTGAAAAACACGTTGTCATATAATTAATCTAAAGGAATTTTGACAACACGTATTGCTGGAGGATATTAAAACAAAAACACTTGGCAGGTATAAATAGACTTTTTTTCGTTTTATTTTCATTTTCAGTTGGAGCTTGAAATTCAGTCTAGTTTTACTGTGTCAGTTTACAGAAATGCACTGCTGAAAAGCCTTTGGAAATATACGCTTGTGCTCCAGCCCTTTTAGTCCAATAAGATCATCAAAACCTGCCTGAGAAATAATGTCTGGATAACAACACAGAAACCCTCCGTCAAAACGTGCAGCTGTCTCCAAGAAGAAACCAACGGATTACCATAAATTCTCTTCCATAAACAAAATCTAACCGGTTAGATACAATCCACCAGAAGCAGCAGAAGTAGCCACCGACAAGAAAAAAAAATCCTAGGTATCTGTTTTATTATTATTTACAAGTAGTAGTCACCACTGTAATCCGTAAATATTGAGGAATAACATTATATGAACTCTATCATACATAAAAGGAACTATTGATGTGTGTGCGTGAGTTTCAGATGTTATTAATGCTTTATTATTATGTTTGCGAATGAGAGTTAATTTAAATGTCTAAGATTATGTTGCTTTGTTCATGAAATATCCTATCATATGTTAATGTAAAAAAAAAAAAAATGTGCGTGTGTGAAATTTGGATTTATAAAATGTTTAGAATGCGTTTATGTTGGTTAGTAAATTATATTTAAACTTAATTGATGTTGATTGAAATAAATTATCTTTAAAATTAAACTTGATCTGTCGGTCAATTCTTTTTATCAATCTCTTATTAACCATAAATATCATTGATTAAAATTAGACTGGGCTGGTTAAGGGAATTGTTTCGAGCGCTGGATTATGAGCCTACCACCCGAATATGTTAGTCTTCAGACTAGCTGGCGCCCCGGGGTTTACCCCGAAACAAATAAAGTATTTGGATGGTAGGGGTTTGAATCTAGCAGCCGAGATGGGCCATTATTGATAGTTAAAGCTATTAATAAGATCTCCCATTTTGCTCGAACGTGCCGGTTCGTTCACCAAACTTTTTATAATATTATAAATGTATTGTGAAGGAGTTTGAAACCGGCCAAAACTTATATATACGTATAAGTAGGTGGGTTTGCTGTACGACCCGGTACAATATATATATATATTGAAAAACACATTAATACATATATAGAATGCAGGGAAATGTATCTATCTCTCAAAACTTAATTACCATAAGCCTGTCCATTAAAGTGTATAGATTTGCTATCTTAATATAAACCAATCACTGGTTATATTTATGTGTGGAAAATGATGAACGAGACCAACTGATGCATGCTGGCTCAGCATGAAATATATATATATTGGGGATCATTGATCTTTTTCACATGTATGTGTTCATGTGTAGTAGTTATATTGGATAGAGTGGATGACTATAGGGAGTTTAAAAGTCTAGGTTCAAGTGCCAATTAATTACATATATAAATGAATATTATATGCAGTTATTAAAATTAAAAATAAATAATTCTGATCAATAGAATAAAATTTCATAGTAATAAAATTTTTGAAAAATATGCATATTTAAATATAACTTCTAAATAGCATGCCTGGAACAAATTCCATGACACTAATTATTATTAACAAAATATTATTAATTGTAGTCACACAACTTTATTACGTTTTTGCGTTTTGAGATATATATATATCAGTGTATTCTTAATAAATATTTAAGTAATGATACTAATTATTTTATAATGTAAGAAATATATTTAAAATACATTATACTAAAAGTTGATAAGTTATGTATTACTATTTCGTTTAAATATGTAAATACAGAAGCCATGGTAACAATTAACTATTGCATTGTATTATTTCATTCTTTTAACATGAACAAAGTTACAGGTATAGCAAGTTAAATTCTATATTTAGCAATCAGAATGAACATTCATTTATGAACTTCTTTGAAAGATAATATTCTTTTTATCTATTCAAGATAGGAATTTGGAATGAGATCAAATGACATTGTATTTTAGTTGCAATAGATTGAAACCAGGACTCTTAAATATAGATGTGATGTAAAGCACTGTGATTTCTCCTTAAACAGAGTCAGGAATCTCTCAGCAGCTATGCCCAGAGAAACTTGTTAGCCACTTTACTTTCTCTTTCCATTCTCCACCCTAAGTATTACCATAATCTGCTCCATCACATTTCCACAACATAATCTTTGTCAACTCCATGACCTTCATATCTAAATCCCCCTTATATTTTCCCAAACCTAGCATAAAAACCAATAACTCACTTTATCTTCCATAATTTTATTATTTGCATCCTTTCTGCTTCCAAGCATTTACATTTAAGTAACAGATGCCTAATATTTTCTATGCCTTTACATCTTGCAGACTAAATCACCCATATTTTTCCACTTACATGTATATTCCCATGTTGCTAAACA
Organism: Epiperipatus broadwayi; assembly: GCA_028023455.1. Taxonomy (NCBI): domain Eukaryota; kingdom Metazoa; phylum Onychophora; class Udeonychophora; order Euonychophora; family Peripatidae; genus Epiperipatus; species Epiperipatus broadwayi. The sequence continues at coordinate 22,110 of JAQFVV010000351.1, read as the reverse complement.
TCCTGTTCGAACCTTAAACAATAAACTACTTTTTTTAGTATTATCGTAAATTAACTCACACCCAATGTTTCATTTACTTCTATATATATTTAAACTCATTTTACTCTCCATACTAGTTCTCCATCTCTCCAACTCCCTATTCTTTATTAATGCATCTATTCTTCTATCCCACTTCTTACCACTAAAACACTCAACAATCCTCCTAACACAATCTCTCAGCAGCTATGCCCAGAGAAACTTGTTAGCCACTTTACTTTCAGCATCTTTAAAACTTTTAAGCCAATTTGGTTCAAATTAGATATTATAAATTTTAGTGTTGCATATCCATCTGTAGGATTATAATTTTTTTTCTTCACTATAAGTACTGTTGTAAAGACAAAAATAGATAGTGGTAATAGTGATCAGTGGATTTCTTTTTAAAAAATGAAAGCATACGTGATACATCATCTCTTGGGTGATGGATGATGAACTATTTATCTATTAATATTATTAACTTTAACTCAATATTTTAACTAATAAAATCCATGAAATATCATAACTGGAACTCTTTTAACAATTTATCTAAGCAAGTTATTAAAAAATAATTCGTTCAAATTCCGTTTTTATAAAATATTTTATTTTTTATAGCTGAAAGATTGAATTCGCAATTTTTTGTAATCTTATAATTTGTTTCATTTTCATGTTAAGAACTGCAATGTTAAAAAAAGAAACAGTATAATATGATAATCATATTTACATAATGGATTATTCCCATCATCTGAGTGTTGAATGTCTTCAGAAAAATTTAACTTTATTTAAATATTCCAAATACATTCAACTTTTAATAATAACACACAAGTTAGTACATGCCCAATGTTTCGAGAGGTATTATTCTCTCCTCTTCTACAGAAGTTGCTGGCCTCACCAGTGACAGTACTAGCAGGCAACCAACACTGAATTCTTATATTCTTGAGTATTGAACTGTAAAATAACACTCTAACCAACTGAAACATCCTGGTTCAATACTCAGAATCTAAAAGTCTAAGTTTGATTTCCATTCTGGTACTATCACTGGTCATGCCAGAAATACTTGAAGAAAAAGGTGGGAATAATGCCTCTCAAAACATTGTGTATATACTAACCTGTGTGCTAGTACAGTTGAATGTATTTGGAATATTTAAATAAAGTTATATTGTTTTAAAAACATTTTATTAGTTGGTGAAAATAGTTCAATATATAAATACAACTTAAACACCATAATCACAAAGCTTGAGGAAAATACTATAATATGATACTATTATTTTACCAAACAGGTAATATTGAAATACTAGTATTTGCAAGAGCAGAGACATTATATTTCATAATCTAGTAAATGTAATTACTGATACATTGTTGCAAAGGTAAGGCAAGTGAATGTTCCAAGCTGTACTTCATGATGAAATGATTTTCAAAAAGATGTATGAATAGAAATAATGACTTATTTATTACAATGAAACAATTGTGTATATACATTGAATACATTTCAGTTGATATATCAGCAGATGTATCAGTAGGTTACTTTTGTACACCTGGGTCTTGTTTTATGTGGTAGATCAGTTCCTCAGAAAATGCGCACAAAAGAAATCGCACAAAAATAAATGTAACTTACCTTGAAAAATGGGGGATAAGTTCTGTCATTTTCAGTAATTGCATAAAAACAAAGAAAAATTATTTTAAAATTCACATTAAAAAAATAAGAAAATAAAGTATGACTAATAAAAAAATTCAAATATTTGAAAAAAATTAATACAAGACAAACTATTTTTATCTTTTTTATTAAATACAATATTTAATTTTACATTTTTTCATACATATTTTAATCATTACTGCTATTTGACAATTGTGTTCATTTGTAAACGGGTAAAACATCAGATTCATGACATGATGTACAACTAGCGCCACTTTCAGTCATGTGCTATTTCTATATTAAAAAAATGAGATCGCAATCAAAACAAAAAGATTATCATTAGAAAGATTATTTTCAGTTTATAAAGTCAATAAAATCTTCGTTCTTATTTATTTTTAAAAATCTAAAAAAATATTTATTTCTGTTAATATCTAACAAAATACGTTTTAAAAGTTTAAAATTTTTGAATATTTATTGTGATATTTTTATGTACATATAAACCTATTATTATTATTTACTCAATAGTATAAGTAGGTTATTTACATAGAAGCTAAGATTTTAAATACAGCTTTAGGCCATATTCATGTTAGCTGCTAATATAACGATATATTTTTGTAAAAAAAAAAAAGTATTTCAAGTCAAAATAAGTTATTAATAATTTAAATTTCTTGGTATCTAATAAATATAGTGAAATATGAAAGATATTAAGAAGAGACATGAATTGCATAACTTCAAAATCGCATTAAAATAATCTGCATAACACGAGACCCAGGTATATATTATAACTTCCATCATTTAAGTTGCACTGTGATTTTTTCTGCTGAATCATAATTTTTCATATCTCCATCACTTCAGCATTGTTTTACTTTCATATAATTCTGAATTCAAACCATAATAGGATACATCATTCAATTTCTAGTGAGCCTAAGAATCACTTTTAGTGCTCATTTTTGAGATATATTTTGAATGAAATAAATTATAATAGATATGTATTTTATTAGTTAATTGGTTCTAAAATAAAATGTTAATAGATATAAATGTAAAATGTTAAAAAAGTTTGCAAATACTAATATCATTTACTTTATTACTTTTACAATGTTTTTACAACCCATTATTGATTGTTTCAATTGCTCTGACAATCTTCCTCAGAACAATTCAAGTTGAGTAGCTGACAGAATTAAGTTGTTATATAATTTTTAACATAGATACAATTATATCACAATATAATTGTGGCAGCTAGTCAACTTGAATTGTTCTGAAGAAGATTTCCAGAGCAATCGAAACCATTAATAGTGGGTTGTAAAAAGCATTGTAAAGCTAATAAAGTAAATGATATTAATATTATATAGATTTGGCAATGCAATAAAAACATAAATTTATAATACTAGTAAACTTTTATGTTATTAAGTCATTGAAACTAAACAAATCGAAATTAGGTACGATCTGATAAAGATGTGATAGTAAACAGGACACAGAAATATTGACAGAATATTTTGACAAATATGAACTTTTATTTATGGTTAGATAAGTGAGTACAAAGAGTTATCACTAGATGTCACTCTCTTCAAAATGTTTAAATTCATTTATTGCATCTAATGGCTCTGATTTTTTTTTTCAGAATTAATTAAAGATGTAAGAATAAATTTTGAACATTATAAATTATGTGCAAATTTACAACCAGGTGACAATGGTAACTAAAGAAGTAGAGTTGAAAGATAAAAAATATAGTACGGTAGATAAATTATCCATTAATGGTAAATGATTAATAAAAAAGAGAATTTAGTTGTAAATATATACATCATTTGTGAAGGATAAAATAACAGTGACCTACTTCTTAGAAGAAAATTTTAAAGCATTTTGAAATATTCTTTATGATATAATTAATGATAAACTGAATAATCATTATTTTGCAAGTATATAAAAGATATTTGCTGAAGATTATAATTACTTGTATTACATTAAAATATAGGGGATTCGAACTCAGACTTTCAAGCCACTTCAACCATCCACAATATTTTGTACTACTGATACACATGACCACATACATGCAGAAAATATAAATAATCACCAATGACGTATTTTGTGCTGAACCAGCACTCATCAATTTGTCCAGATTACCATCTCACATATATATATATAATTAAGAGCATGCTAATTAGCTCTAATCAGTGCCGAGTTTTTATATATGTATGGGAAATGATAATCTGGACCAACTGATGAGTGCTGGTTCAGCATGAAATATATATATTGGTGATTATTTATCTTTTCTAAATGTGTGTTGTCATGTGTATCAGTAGTATGAGATAGTGTGGATAGTTAAAAGTTGTTTGAAAGTCTAAGTTCAAATTTCCTATATTTACAAGAATAGTTAATGGAAAATTGTGTTATTTTAATATTCATTTATCTTTTATAGTTTTAAAAGAGGCCTCAGATATTCTTATAGCTAAAATATAACACTGATTACCATCACTGATACAAATGCATTTAATTCAAAGAATTGATGGTAATATGAATAACTTCAGCTTTCTTTAACTTTTTTACTGCTGTCTGTACTATTAATTTGCTGATTTTGAATTAATTTAACAGCAGAAACTGGAACTAAAATTTAAATAACTGAAGATGTTAGTATTATACAATGAAACTGATAAAAATGAGATGATAGTGCATCTAATTCGTAGATTTTTTGTTCTCAAGTTTCAGCACTGCTTGTTAGAGTACTTGTAGGCTTTTTTCTTTTACATTACTTTGGGTATAATATTTAAACAGCATTGAACTGTTGCACATGCGCTTTGGATTTTTAAATATAAAATGAATGAATACTAACACTTCAACCACATGATAAAGTTTTTGGAAAAGATACAATGGCCATCTATCTTTTCGAACCCAAATGCTTTTGTATGGGTGAATCTTAAGTGTTTGAAAGTGAAAGCGTGAAGATATTAAATAAACACTTTAAATTACTTTTACATGCTTGAATGAATGACACCATTCTATCTTTCCCAAAGACTTTATCATGTGGTTAAAGTGTTAGTATTCATTCATTTTATATTTAAAAATCCAAAGCGTATGTGCAACAGTTCAATGCTGTTTAAATATTATAGTTTATAAAAAAACATTGCGCTATATAAAATAATTGACTTAATTACTTTGGGTAGAAAAATCATATATTTTTTATTATTTGTCTGAAGGTTTGTAATGATGGTATATTATAAGATGTAATATGTTGGACTATTTCCATCATTTATGAGTGAATATTGAATGTATAGAAAATTTTAAACTTTATTTAAACTTTTCAAATACAAACAACTTGTTAGTAATAACACACAAATAGACAATACAGGTTAGTAATTACACAACGTTTCGAGTAGTATTATTCTCCACTCTTCTTCAGGTGTTGCTGGCCTATATGCACAGTGACAATATTCGCTTAGAAGTTGAACTCGCACCTTTAGATTCTTGTATATTGAATTTAAGGCAAACGCTCTACCAACTGAGCTATTCTGTCAAAGGCAACATATAGTAGAAATTTGATATATTTATACTTGAGGGTTGGTTCAAATCCTCCTGAGTCCTTCAATTTTTTTTTTTTTTTTTTAACAAGTCTAATTATTATTTTTTTTTTTTTTATTTTTTCCTAAGAGCAAGATTAATTAGAGGCTTCCATACATTGTGTATTGCCACACTGGGTTGACTTATAGGATTATTTACCATTGTCATATGAGCAGCTTCCTTGAATTTTCTTCTATGCATTTTTTCCTCTTTATCCAATATCTTTGTATTTTCCCACTTAAGCATGTGGTCATTAGTACATACATGATCTGCTATGGTAGACACATCTGTTTTTTCTCTTTTAACCATTAGTTTGTGTTCCTTCAATCGTTGTTCAACAGGCCGACAGGTCTCACCAATGTATTTTCTTCCACATTCACATGGTATCTCATAGATGCAGTTTTTGTTCTTCAGCATTTCCAGTTTAGGCTTAGTGGAAGTAAGCATTCCTCGAAGTGTGGTATGGCTTTGGAAAGCAGTTCTAATATTATATTGACTGCAGATTCTTTTTAGTTTGTCCGCCATTCCTGGTATGTATGGATACACCACCGTACCAATAACTGTTTCCTCTTTTGGTGTCTTTTTCTGTTGTCTATTGAAAGTTTTTCTGATGACTGCTGATGGATAACCATTCTTCATAAGCATTTGTTCTATGTGAATCTTTTCTTTTTCCAAATCACTGCAGATTCTTTTTAGTTTGTCCGCCATTCCTGGTATGTATGGATACACCACCGTACCAATAACTGTTTCCTCTTTTGGTGTCTTTTTCTGTTGTCTATTGAAAGTAGGTAACACTACAGTTGTAATGGATAAAACTGATTATGATAACAAAATTCAAGGACTTCTCACAGCAGGCCAATACAAAAAAGTAGCAAAAAATCCGATTCCAAGTACAGAGGTAAAACTACAAGCATTACTCCGGAAGCATCGCAGGTATTTCAGTGATTCAGAAAAAAGAAAATTAACTTCGTATTTCAGCAAGATTCCTCACCTGTATGGACTGCCTAAAATCCATAAAGAGAATGTTCCATTAAGACCTATTGTTAGTTCTAGAAATTCACCCTGTCAAAATTTGTCAAGATTTCTTCTCGAAGTTCTTAGTCCATTGGCATATAGAACACCATCTTTCGTCAGGGACTCTAAGCACTTTGTAGAATTAGTCAGGAACATGAAAATGGAAAGAACTGACATATTAGTAAGCTTTGATGTGGAAAGTCTGTTTACAAATGTACCATGTGATGAAGCATTGTCTATTGTAAGGAAAAGGTTATATGGCGATAACAGTCTACAAAGTAGAACAGTTCTACCTATTGATAGTATAATGGAGTTATTAACATTCTGTGTAACAACAACATACTTTCAATATAACTCAGAATTCTTCCAACAAAATCGAGGGATGGCCATGGGATCATCACTGTCACCATTGCTCAGCAACATTTACATGGAAGAACTTGAAACAACAGCCATAAATACTACTCCATGTCCGCCTAAAGTGTGGCTTCGATATGTTGATGATACATTTGTAGTATGGCCACATGGCAAGGTAAAATTACAGTCTTTCTGGATGCACATTAACAACATATCTCCTACAATTAATTTCACGATGGAAGCAGAACAAGAACAAAAATTGGCATTCTTGGATGTTCTTGTGACAAGACTCCCTCAGGGCAAAGTAAAAACATCAGTATATAGGAAACCAACACACACTGGAAAATACTTGGCATATACATCCAATCATACAAGAAGCACTAAACAAGGAATTGTACTGTCACTATGGAACAGAGCGAAGGAGGTTTGTTCAGAAACCAGTGATTTGGAAAAAGAAAAGATTCACATAGAACAAATGCTTATGAAGAATGGTTATCCATCAGCAGTCATCAGAAAAACCTTCAATAGACAACAGAAAAAGACACCAAAAGAGGAAACAGTTATTGGTACGGTGGTGTATCCATACATACCAGGAATGGCGGACAAACTAAAAAGAATCTGCAGTCAATATAATATTAGAACTGCTTTCCAAAGCCATACCACACTTCGAGGAATGCTTACTTCCACTAAGCCTAAACTGGAAATGCTGAAGAACAAAAACTGCATCTATGAGATACCATGTGAATGTGGAAGAAAATACATTGGTGAGACCTGTCGGCCTGTTGAACAACGATTGAAGGAACACAAACTAATGGTTAAAAGAGAAAAAACAGATGTGTCTACCATAGCAGATCATGTATGTACTAATGACCACATGCTTAAGTGGGAAAATACAAAGATATTGGATAAAGAGGAAAAAATGCATAGAAGAAAATTCAAGGAAGCTGCTCATATGACAATGGTAAATAATCCTATAAGTCAACCCAGTGTGGCAATACACAATGTATGGAAGCCTCTAATTAATCTTGCTCTTAGGAAAAAATAAAAAATAATAAAAATAATTAGACTTGTTAAAAAAAAAAAAAAAAATTGAAGGACTCAGGAGGATTTGAACCAACCCTCAAGTATAAATATATCAAATTTCTACTATATGTTGCCTTTGACAGAATAGCTCAGTTGGTAGAGCGTTTGCCTTAAAATTCAATATACAAGAATCTAAAGGTGCGAGTTCAACTTCTAAGCGAATATTGTCACTGTGCATATAGGCCGGCAACACCTGAAGAAGAGTGGAGAATAATACTACTCGAAACGTTGTGTAATTACTAACCTGTATTGTCTATTTGTGTGTTATTACTAACAAGTTGTTTGTATTTGAAAAGTTTAAATAAAGTTTAAAATTTTCTATACATTCAATATTCACTCATAAATGATGGAAATAGTCCAACATATTACATCTTATATATTTTTTATAGTTTATTCATAATATTTATAACTATTTTTTTTACAAAATATTTGTTACATATTTATTTTAAAACAAAAATTTTGTAATTACACTTGAATTTTATTTGTAAGTGTTAATTTTTAAAAAGATATTAAAAAATGCTAAAACTGTAAAAATTAGTTTACTCTACCTTCAAAATTTGTAGATTTTTTTGTCAGTTTTTCATAATTATAAGAGAAAGTTTAAATTTTCAAATAGAATTTCATTGTTTTTTTTTTTTCAGATTTATGAGTAATTCATTTGGATTTTAGAAATGGGCTTTTATAATATATTTCTTTTATGTATTCTTTTAGCAGCATTGTAACAATCATCCAATTAGAAAAAAAACTATTTTTCTGATTATGTTTCTCAGTTTTTTTTCTATATTTGCAAAAATAAAATATTAATTTTAACGTTTTTCATTTACAAAGTTTTATTTCTAATAAATTATTGATATCCATTAAAGAATAAAGGTTTAAAAATAAATATAATGTTGAAAATATAACACTCCAACAAGCCACAGAGATGATATAAAAAATCTCAAAATACACAAGGGTAAATTGAAAATATTTAGGAGGAAATGACAAATGTCTTATAAAAATGATTTGTTAAAAAAAAGAAATAATGTATTTTCAATTTTAATATAAGAAAACATTCATTAAAAATAAAACATATCAGAAGCCACAATAAGCAAATTATTACAGGTTATTATTTTTAGTTTATTAAAATATTCATTTTTTAATGTTATTCATTAAATTAATTTATAATATGACATAAACATTGATAAATTCAGCTGCAATACAAGGTTCTTTATGTCTAAAGTGTAATATTTTATTCTCTGTTTTTAATAATAAAGCATTTAACAAACTATCTTTTAAATATATACATTAAGTGAATTTTTTATAATTAAATAATATAAATATACATATTTTTTATTCATCTATGTCTGTGTTTTCATGTTGTTAACATCAACACTGTATATGTTGTAGCTTAAACACATCTTTTGTCTTATGGGTTGTAGAAGTTACTCAAATGATCTCTGCACCAATTATATAAATGACCTCTTTTACCTAGATTATGACATATGCTTTCCAACCAAAATGTCAATACAATATTTATATTAACAGGAAGAATCCAAAATATATTTTATATGTGTGTGAATGTATAAAATTTGCAATTTTGATAATTCAACAGAATACTATCAACATATTTTCACATGACCATCATTTATTATGCTTACACAATCTGTTAAAACACAAGCAATCTGTCTATACAGTACTGCCATCCAGTGCAATATATAGTAAATTATGGATACTGGAAGTTTTGTTTTGGCATATGGTCAAATATTGACCTTCAAAAATTGAATTAGATACAAATATCTAGGTGTAGTGCTCTCAAATTGAAGGCTTCTCACTGACAAAGGCCTCAAGCTAAAATCTAGTGTGAAGATATTAAATAAGCAAACACTAGATAGTTGTTTTGATACCAACTTTCTAGCATTCATTAATTACTATGGCTTGCACTGGGTGACACTACTCTAAGTAGATAATTGTCACCGCCATCTACTTTCACTACACCTAGCCTATCAAGAAAATAGAAATTGAAAAAATTATATTTGAAATCTCAAATATATATGATGGTGATCAAAAATTATGAAGTCTCTGGATACAACCAATTATCAGAAAAGCAAACATATCATTCGTCAATTTAATTTCCTTGATTTTCTATATTCCATATCCATCTAACAACAATCTTTCATATTTCTTTCATAAACAAAATTTTTTTCTGAGCCACAAGCTTCATATGCACTCTTGTTTTCACTTCCTTATCAGGCATGAATATTTGTTCTAATAGGACTTCCTTTCAGCAGACCAAACAGTAGTCTAATGGGGTAATGGCATGACTATAGGGAGGATATTACAATATTTCCAAAATGAAAATGTTAAAGAGAATCAACAATATGGGCAGCAGTGTGCAGATATGCAATGCCAAACATCAACACTCTTGGATAACTTCTCTGCATTTTTATTTAATTTTTAGACTTTGGTTCTTCACTGCATTGATTGGTGAACTTGTTTCCTAATATTGTTTTATTACAGCCCATGAAAATTTCAGAAAACTATGGTATCAGTGTTCTGGCTGATAATTGATGTTTGATTTTTTTTTAGTTGGCAATTGGATGTTATTTCCATTCCATACTCCTACCATTTACTCTTAGGATTATAGTAATGAATCCATATCTTGCCACCAGCAATCATTCTTTTACAGAAACTTTTACTTTCCTTAGAATGTTGTTCCTTTTTGATATTCAAATGCTACTAACTGCGCTGTTTCATGAATTGTTTTAATACTCATTTCACACAGAATTTTTTTAAACCCAGTCTGACATCGATTGTTGCAGATACAGAGACTTAAATGATTTTTTAAATAATCTACTGTCACTTGGCTGTCCAACAGAATTGATTCACATGCATTCTCAAATTAATCATAGACCCATATCGGCATCCATACATTTCTTCATAATTTCTATCTTTATTGAACATCCCCATTCATAAACACTTCTTTGCTACAAAACACATTTTTCATATAGGTCACAAAGCCACTAATAAACAGCATCAGCAGATCCTCAAGCCAATAAAAGTGATCATTGTATAATTATCTTTTTTTCATGAAAATTATATGTGTGACAGCCATTATTTTTTACATTGCAGTCATATGGGAACTGACATAAAATATGTTCAAAACTGCACAGCAGTGACTGGAGTACAGCTACCATGTATGGAAAGAAATGATAACACATATTGTACATATGACAGAAGTTTAATATTCTGAGAGTGTGGATAATTTATTTACTCATTCCATATTGATGTAAATACTTTTACATAATACAGATATGCATGATATGTTTTTTCTTAGGTTCATGCATATATGATTTTTATTATAAATATACCATCATTTTAGCTTGACCACCCAAGCCATCAACTGTAGGATGAAAAGAATACTATAAAAATTATTCAAAAGGGACTGTAAACAATTGATTAATAACCTTTTAAAGTTTAAAATTGAAAAATAAAATAAAAACCAGAAAGTATTCAGATTAATGTGTTTTTTTTAAAATCATTTTAATATCAGAATAGTTTCTGATTTTTTTTGTATATTCAAATTTTATATACCGTTTTTTCTCTATTGATACAATGTATATGCTTATATGATGCAACATTCATATAAAATAAATATTCTACTCCATTTCTATTATCATTATTTTTTTTCATATGTCAAAGCATTGACCAGGAAGCAAACCCGGGCCAGCTGCTTGAAAGGCAGCTATGCTAACCACTAACCCACCAACACTTAACTATTATCATTATTTTATGCTTATAAAGTACTAGAATCCACCTGGACACAATTTTTTACAAGACCTAAGATATTAGTAGAGAATGCACTAATAGAATGATTAAAATAAAAAAGACACGGTATAAACTATTAGTGATGTAGATAATAGCAAATTGATCAAATGAAACAATATGCATACATGAGAAAAGAGCATTTATCTCCATTACTAAACTATACATCTTAATGAGTTTAATGGTCTGACTGAGAGAATGAGATGAATTCCAGCAAAGAATAGTACAAAAAACAAATTATCACTTGTAATGACAATGTATTGTTGTAATGCAATATTTATAAATAAGACTAATAATAACATTTGCATTGATTTTTGTAGATGTAATTTATTTATTTCTATCTATATTTTGCCATGATAATAATCTTCATGGATTTAAAATAATTTATTAATTTACTGAACTACTCTTTTGCCTTTATTCATTACATAAAGGAAAGCACTTAGCCGTGAGAACTAATTATTCCAACTAAGAATTTAATTTCACTATATGCGTAGTGTATTAACTCTTACATATTTATTAATGAGCAAAACTGACTATACATATTGCCACACACAGCAATCTAGAGTAATCAATGGATGCCAGACGGCTTGTGCATAAAATCCCCATCTAGTGCCTACTCATCCAATATCCGCAGACTAGTTTCTGGCTTGTGGCCTCGTCAGTGCTGAGTAGGCACTAGACGGGGATTTTATGCACAAGCCTTCTGGCATCTATTGATTACTCTAGCTTGCTGTGTGTGACAATATGTATAGTGAGTTTTGCCTGTTTTAAAACAGTTATACACAAGCATAAGAAGTGGTGGTCATGTGATATATTTACTAATGGTGAAAAAAATTTGAAATTATAAATAATTTATGACTTTTATTTATTTCACACATGGTATAACCCTTGAAGAGATAATGCAAGCATCTAATAAATGAATTGATAATCACAAAATTCGATGTGTGGGTTCTGAAATGCATATGTATAAATTATGCAATACTGTATTGAATGTTTATTCAATCACACTACACATTTTGCTTTTGAACAAGTGACACTTTAAATATTGTGAAGTTAAACGTCAAAAAGCAAAAAATGCATTAGTAAGACTGGACTTCCACTCTTATTATTAAAAGGAGAGAGGTTGCCTTGACAATAGTGAGAAATATTGATTACTATCTATTATAATGATCCAAAAGAAGGTGGAGACAGCAATCTATGGCATCTGCAACTGCCAGGGCGCCATCTAGGCATTTGAACCTAGAAAAATTTATAAAGTAGGCAGATACATGCTGTTAAGATTCCACTTTATTTTATATTTTGGTCATTAGCCCATTGTCACTAGCTCAGGGAGAAGCAGAGATAATAAAATATAACTTTATATTTTAAATATAAAAAAATAAAAGCCACTACCAGAAATTAACACATAAAAATATTTATTTACACACATATAAATTTTGAAACATTTTAAAATTTTGAGGAATAGATTTAACATTTAGATTTTTATATTAACTTTTTAATTTTAAATAGATTGCAATAATGGGTTTAATATTTATTTAGAAAGTCGAGTATGAATAAACTACATAGATCTGCATTTGAAAAGAAAATATTCTTCCCTGATTTAACCTTAGGCAAAAGTTCGCAGTCAAACTGGTGTCAATCCATCTGATACATTTATGTATTCAATATAGCATGAAAATACGACAACCCAAAATACTATACTGTCAGGAATGTACATCTGAACAGTAAGTAGAATTAGAGAAGACATTCTCTCTCCACCAACAGGAATGCTACATCTGTTGGCGAGTAGAACAACAAACAAAAAACTCCACAGGAATGGATAGCGGTCCTTTGCCGACTTACAAACCCATCCATAGGCAAACAAAAGGTGTGTGGCGTATATATGCAATCCTGCCTGTAGCGGATCTCATACTACATCTACTAATTACACAAATATATCCAATCCATTGAGCTAATTCAACTACGAAACGAATAACCTAAGATTACCCTCCCTTAATATAAACTATATAGCCATTCACGCCTGACTTAAATTTAACATTGAGATATGTTCGCACAGATGAATTTTATACAATTTATTTTATAATGTTGAGTATAGATCGGCTGCACAGATTCCATGGTTAAAAACATTCCAAAATAAACATAACCGATCAAAATACAAAGTCATCGATAACGTCAATTGCAGAGGGAATACAAGAAACTCAATGGTATTCATCATAAGATACCGCATTGACATCGCTGACCTATATATTCTAGTCGAATTTGAAAACCACAACATAATTAACCGCTAATGAATCTATGCAATGTCTATACCCAACTTAAATTTCATGCATAAAATCCCTATCTAATGCCTACTCATCCAATATCCTCAGATTAGTTTGGCATTAGATAGGGATTTTGTGCACAAGCCTTCTGGCATCCATTGATTACTCTGGTTGGCACAGGGTGGCGCTACTGTATGGAGAGTTGCCTTGTTTATAAAGAAGTATGTGCTAGCATAAGAGATGGTGATCATGTGATGCTTCATGGTTTAACATTCACTGTAAGTGAATGAATAGGTTAAACTTGCAAATGGTCTCAAATTGGATGATAAAAGACTATCCATCAAAGAGGTGGAGACAGGGTTAAAATACTTTGATAATGTTACAATTTGATTATATTTTCCTCTAATATTTTTTTAATTAAAAAATCAAAATATAAAACACACGACTTAACTAATTTACAAAAAAAAAGGTAAAATATTTTATTAGAAGAGAATACAAGTGAAATTTGAATTTGATGCAATTAAAGCAATTTCTAAATTTTTCTGAAAGATGCTATTGATCAAAAATGGAAAAGAGTTAATCATTAAAATAAAGAGTTAAAGTTTTAATCACAGAAGTTTGTATTGAAAAGTTTTAATGAATTATGGAGTTTCAAAAATATCTTTAAATAGGAATGGTGCAACCATCAGAGAGTTTAGTCAAAAAAAATATTCAAGAAAACTTTCAGTTTAGTAATACATTGAAGAAATTAGAAAAAAACAAGTGCCGGGTGATTTATGAATGGACGAAGAGTCATTGAGATTGGAAATTCATGAGATCTGATAATTTGTGTGTGTGTGTGTATGTCTCTCTCTCTTTCCCTCTCTCCCCGCCCCCTCTCTATTTCTCTTTGTTGATTGTATTTTAAGAGCAAAATTTCAATTTTCAATTTATTACTTTAATATATACCAAAAATATATTTTAATATTTTAAAATTAAAAATTCTAAATGATACAAACATGTTTTAATTCTATAAGTAAAAGATTTAATTTTGAATGTCTTAAAACAGGATTTTCCTTCCAATTATTTGTAATACATTGTACAGGCTTAAATCTGCATTTATATATGTAATATATGCGGGATTCGAACTCAGACTTTCACACGACCCACTAATCTCAGTGCCATCTCATATTGCTGACCCCCTGATCACACACATGTTGAAAATATAAATAATCACCAATATCCGTATTTCATGCTAAACCAGCAATCATCAGCACTGATTGTATATATATGTGAGGATAGTAATCTAGACCAACTGATGATTGCTGGTTTAGCATTGTAACGTTTTTCGTATTACTAGGCCACTATACGCCTCAAATTTATATTTGAGTGTGAGTTGATCAAGCTGTATCAAAAGAAAAAAGAAAGTTGTATTTCTATTCTCAACACAGCTATTTTTTCTGATCAACTTCGGCCTAAAATATTACCAAGTACAATCGTGAGCAGAACCAGTTTTTAAATTCTACTTGAGGGCGCCAGAGTCGTTAGACCCACTGAGACTGCGTCAAACATATTGTAGCCTGTAAGGTAATAATTATACGATCTGAGTTAACATTCTCATTAAGAAGAAGATATCCCCATTTTTTCTTAATTACGGAAATTAAATCTCAAAAAATAATAATTTGTATACCGATCTAAGTTAAATAACTAAAGGTAAAACTTAAATAGAATAGCATTAATTTTATACACGTACAATGAAAGTGAAGTTAATAATAAAGATTTATTCTAACTCATCAAGCATTCAATATTTATGATTAAGACAAAATTATAATGTTGGAAAAGATTGTGCATATGAATTCAATAATTTGATTCAAATATTGGAGTAATAATTATTTAGTCTTATTTTCCGTAGTAACAGTTTGGTTCATTTCTCAGTTCGCAAATCTTCTGATCCAAGAAAAATTTATGGGATAACATTTCCATTCAACTCACTATTCATAAAGCTTTATGTAAAAAAATTATGGCCATTTACTTACCGGTAAGTTGACATTAAGTAGGTCATCGATCTTCCTGACGTACAATTCAGTTAGTGGGTAGTCCGCAGTAGTTGTTTTTCTTTTAGTTTTATTTCCGAATCTCCGATCTAATTTAGGTAGCCAGATGACGATCTAGGTGACTTTTTTCGAGAGAAAGTGTCGGCAAACAATAGAGTTCTACTCACTCATGGCGAGCGATTTCAGTTCGTATCTAAGTGGACACATTTTATTAAAAAAATATGAGGCACTTCAAATTGCTCAGCACTATTGGAACAATAAGAGAAAAAAGACCCCTTTTCAAATCTGTCGGCTCCTTTTATACTCCTAGATTCTTTTTAGAAGCTCTGCGCACGTTCTTTTTTTTTCTTTGTTATACTTTATAAACTTCTACATTATTCTCCTTTTCTTATTACAAAGTCTGTTTTTCCGTTAAGAATTTCTGCCATTTTTAATTACTATCAGAAAGTTGTTTCTGATAGCAATCTTTCACCTTTTGAAATTTCCTTTCACTATTTGAATCAATGATTCAATATGCACTTTCCAACATTGAATTTATTTTAGTTAACTTATTTCTAAAAAAAAAAGAAAAATTAAACTTTCACTGTATGTTTTTTTTTTTTAAAACATTATGTTACAAAAAAAAATAAAGATCGTGTTCGCTCTCCTTTCTTTTTTTTATAATACCTAATATTAAAAAGTAATTTGTACTTTATATATAAATAAATGATACAATACCACCGGGGCAGGGGAATGAGAATAAAATATAGGTTTAAACTAATTTTATTCTTAATAATTGTTTATGCCCATATTCGTGTGTTTTGTTTTATTAGCGCGCTGATATATTGTGTAGACTCATTCAACAAGCGACGTTCGGCGGGAATATTTCCACATTCATCTGCATCCTCTCCACTTAATCGTAATAGTAACACTAAGGATCCCAAGTTATAAGCACAAACGAGCGTTGCTCATCGTTTTGAGTCTTACAGGCTCGTGGCAACCTGGTCCGTCCTCCCCAATATTGGGATCTCTGCTAGAAATAGACTGATGAGCATTTAAAGACGGTATTATGTTACATACTGCGTACTAGGACTTGGGGTTATGCTTTTTCCCCTCTTCAGTAACCGCCTACCCGGTCAAATACTTGTGACTTACGTTTACACCCGCCACGATCGTGTTTCTCTTTCTATAAATTAATATCTATATATTTTAATATTCTAGTTGTACGTTTCCATATCATTATTTTTTTTCGTTTTTTCTGAGGCATATCTGGGATCTGCAGGGTGTCACCCAGTCCACTTTATCTCTCAATGTTATCTATCACTATAACTGGTTGATGGCGGAGGTGATAGGGATCGAACCCCCTCTCTGTATTGCTCACACCAGTCTCTCCATTTTATGTCAAGGTCTTTTCTCTTGTATTTATTTTCACTCCTAAACTTTTCGTCTAGTGCTGGAGGTCTTGCACGGATTCCCTTCCCTTTATTTTTAGTTGGGGACCCTTTATCTTTCCTTTGATTTCCAGCACTATTAGTCAACACTATAGTGTTCAGTTGTATTCGACCCTTCTGGTTCGGTAATTTGTCGAAGTGTTTAGGACTCGTCTCTTCTCCAGTGTTGTCATTCTCGAAAGCACTAAGCAATTCTGCCATTCTCTCTACTGTCTCACATCTGGTACTTATCAACAGATGCCCTACTGGATCGGGAAAATTTTTCCGCGTAATCTTGATAATCTGCTTTTCTGCTAATTTGTACTCAGTCAGCGCTCGTAGTTGCGCCACTTGTTTCCAAAAAATGGTACATAACGCCCTTCTGTTCTGCATTTCTCTTGCGCCACTCTATTCTTAATTCGTTCTTGGTGGTCCTCGTTCCAATAGCATTTGATTAATATTTGACCATACTGCGTAAAGTTATTCGGTTTCTTAAACAAGGATTCCCACCAAGCTTGCGCCGTCCCTTGTAAATGATTAACTGCCAGCGTTAGTTTAACTTCTTCCGACATGGGGTTTATCACGAAGTACCCCTGCAGGCTATTTAAGTGTTCCATCGGTGATTCTCCATCTTGTCCATAGAAAATTTTTAATTTCAAAAAGGGGTTTACTGCACTCGGCACGTTTTCTCTATTTTCTATGAATTTTATCTCTTGGCTTTCTTGTTTATCGGATCTCAATTCTATCACTTTTGTGCTCTGTGACCCTTTAGCTATTTTCTCATCTACTACCTTTATTAACTCTTCTTTCATTTCTTTAATCTCTACCCTTATTTCTTCTTTCAATTCTCTGACCATCTCTGCCATTTCTTTTTTATCTCTTCTTTGAATTCTGTCATGCATTCGTATAATAGTTTTTTTATTAAGGGTTCCAAGCCCTCTTTTAATTCTTCCGTGCCTTCTGCCATATTTTGTATATTTTTATTACTTCTCAATTTCATATATGGCCGTGTTGCTTATTTTTTGCTACAGTAAACAAAATCTTAACGCTATCAATTGTTACGATATAAATACAATATTTTATTTTGCTTTGCTAATAAATTCGTTCACTGACACCCCTCTCTTTTATCACCCTATAATCTCCCGTCCCCCTCTACCTTTACTGTCATTTCTTACCTTTGATCGGTTTTATTTATTATTTAATAATTTATAAGCTATTATTTTCTTTCAATATAGCCTTATTTAAAATCCTACTCTAAAAAAAAAACTTTTGTAATCGTATGCAATAACTTTTTAGACTTGCACACTATTTGTGGTCATATTTATTTTCTGGCTACGGACATTAAATTCTCAATTTTATGCCGTTTTTAAATTTTCTCAGGTCGTGGTTTTTTTTTCTTTTCGTAAGCCTCGAGTTGGGCAAGCCATTGTAACATTTTCCATTTTGCTAGGCCTCTACATGCTAATATAAACTGCGCGTGAGTTGATCAAGCTATGTCAAAAAAGAAGAAAGTTATATTTCTATTCTAAAAACATAGCTATATTTCCTGATCAACTCGGCCTATTAATTGTTGAGAATTGTGCTATCGACAAAATCAGCTTTTAATTTATTTAATCTGGGTGCCAGAATTCCTAAGAATTCGCTGAAATCGTCATATAACATCTCACAAATAAAAAAAAAAAACTTTTAAACTAATCGGTATTACATCATACCGTTACGAGAATTAATTTTTTAAGATTATTCCTGGGCTTATTCAAACATATTGGCAAAGGTAACTTTCATTTTTAAATCTTATTAAACTACTAATAGATTTAATAATAAAAAATAATAACTATTATTAATAACGCACAAATGAAAATTGGTATTGGAAATAATTTTATTCTAATAGACTAAAAAAATATTTGAAATAAATTACTTAGAGAGAACACAACTCAGACGTGAATCAATTAATAAAAAACAATTTTACAATTACTGTTCATATCTAAATTTCTTCTAGAAATTTCCTTAAAAAAATTGAATGTCTCTTGTACAAGAAAATTAATGTCTCTATCGGGATTGTTTAAACATACTTTTAGAAATTGTTTGAAGACGTTTAATTTGGTCACAATCAGGAGTAATGAAGTATAACTTACCGGTAAGTTTTGTGAATTCAGTAGTAGATAACTATGCATAGTTTTTTGGGTAGAATGAGCTCGGCCTTTTGGTTATTATTTGATCTTGTGGTCCATTCTCCTAGTCGGTCACGAAAGCTTTTCTGGTATACATCTTCAGGCATGATGTCTTCAGAAGCTCCGGTTCACTCCGACATGCCGAATTACTTCAGCGTAGAGTGATCTTGGATATATTATTGTTATCCAAGACCAACTAGAGAAACCAACGAACAAGATGTCCTTCAAACTGATCTCTGCCTTTTATACTCTCTAGAGGCCCAGTTTTCCGACTTCTGCACATACCTTTTGTTTGTCAAAATATCCATTGATAATCTTATATATTCTTTATAAAATTTATGTTACAAAGTCTCTATTTTTTTCAGCATAATTCTGCCATCTTTAATTAGTTGAAATATTTTTTACTTTCTCTTATCTAGATTGGTAATTTGTGTCTTTTGTTCTCTCCAATTCTAACTTTTATTTCTAATTACATAAAAAAAAAACGAAAGAATAATTTAACTTTCATTGTACATTATTTTTTTTAAAAAAAATTAGTCAAAAAAAAATCTAAATTTACTTTTATTTTCTAGCTTTTACCAAATGCCAATATATTTGCAACGTATAAATAAACGTTACAGCATCAAATACGTGTTATTGGTGATTATTTATATTTTCAACATGTGTGTGATCAGGTGGATCAGCAATATGAGATGGCACTAAGATTAGTGGGTCGTGTGAAAGTCTGAGTTCGAATTCCAATTGTTTGAAAATTTATTACAAAAAAAAAAAAAAAACAAAGAAAGAAAAAATCGTGATAAAAATACCAAAAATGGTACTATGATTATAGTTGCTATGAATACAAGAATGACTAATAAAATATAATTAAATGCATACGATAATAATTTAAACTTCTCATTTTATTAATACATTCACCAAAAGAAAGCTATAAACTGATTTAACATCATATAGATAACATTTTAAGCTCTCCCATTTCTGAATGCTTGAATTGGATAAATATTTTAAACTCACTACCCAAATGACAAAATTGATTTCAAATACTATCACATCATTAGTGTATAAATACTTGAAACGTTATTTAATAATAATTAATTGACATCAAATAATATTAAAAAAATTTACTAGCGCAGTGTCAAACTATAATTCTGATAAGATAGTAATCAATCATTCTTTTTACATGTGGCGTACTTTAATTGAATATCAAAGTACTGGGCATATGAAAAAAATGGTTACCTTCATATCAGGATTAACATCAAATTTTATTTTTTAAATTAACTCATTACCGATGCTTGTGCATATATCATCATCATCATTATCAACCATTATCAATCCACTGCAGGATGAAGGTCTCTCCAAGTTTAATCCATAATGAGCATGCTAATAACTCTTAACAAGTTTTACTGAATATCCCTAAGACTGATTTCTAGCTCTGGCTGTCATCAGTGAGATGCTAAGATATGATATCAGGTTAAGCCCAGCATTTACCTCATAGTTAACTATTAAGTAGAAAATCTGAAATTTTCAGATATCTTCAAATCCAGCTATCTAACTTAAATTGCTATATGGGACTGAACTAAGTTCAGATATACCATATATTAATAGTTTTAGCAATATAAAATTGCCAAAGCCTCAAGAGCAAAGGTATAATTGCAATATATGTATATACAAGGGCATACCCGATCTATAATTCTCTCTCTCTACTATATATTGTGTGTGTGTGTGTGTTTAGTGCATTGTAACCATGAAGCCCTTACCCCAGATTGAGACCGTTTAAATTAATGATTTAATACAAAGCTATTACCATACAATCCAGTCATGAGTAAGGGTTCATCATAAAGGTTAATTGCAACATTACTTGAAGGTACATCAAGTTACCTAAATAAATTGTATTATTTTTAATTAATTATAGTTCTCACTTAATTCTGAATCTCAAAATGGCATTCTCAAATCTTAATTTTATGATTTATAAATATTGTTTCAATGATTGTTTTTAAAACCAAATTAAGACCTTAATTTACAATTTTATTTATTTGAGACCCAATGACAGACCATAGACAAAATAGTATAATCTATGAAACCACTAATCATTACATAGTGAATATAGAGCCATTAAACTAGATAATGATAATTATAATCAGCTCACTTACATCATAAATGGTAGCTCATCATGTAGTCAGGTTTAAAGGTACAGGAATGTTTATGCGAGTGGATGCTTTACCAATGAAAGGTAAACATATGAATTTTAAGTTGGTTCTTCATTATTTTAAATACCAAATCAAATCAAAAACAATGAAACTCTTAAAGGGATAAATAGTACATCTGTTATAGTTTGTTTTTTGTGAAAAAGTTTCAATTGTTATACTGGCTACTCAATTTATTATTAATTTAGATATTAATGTCGTAAATATCATTAGCAGTAATAGATTCTAGTTTATAGACCAACATCGACAAAGCAAAGTAGCAGTGATACAGAAGGAAAATTGGATTTTCGTATATCTTATACATCACAAAATACCCAAGGACAAACATGTTCCTGTAAACCTTTTATACATCATCATCAGGACAACATGTGCTCTAATATTTATGGTCTATTTACTATGTTGGATTTCTGCCCCTATGTGTGACTGGTAGCAATAGCACAGATAAATTATATTATAAAATGAACATTTATTTATGACTCAATAAATATGAAAATAGTAATTTATTAACAATATTCGTAATTTTACATAAATGGTAAATGACATAAAAGGCCATCATATATAATTGTTCCACATGAGACAATGTACATTTATT